>JAILYA010000083.1:956527-1370193 GCA_021437795.1 Rhodamnia rubescens | reverse complement strand
GTGGTGCTTTGATTACGGCCGAGATGGATGGTCGTGTCTTTACCAATCGATCGATTACGACGTTGTAAAGAAATATTATGCTTGATTCACTCTAATGTTTTCATAATCGAGTTATAATATTATCTGATTCATGAGTTGTTCACGTTTGAGCATTCGTTTATCTCCTCACTACTAATCTTTGTTTGAGAGATTATTTTGAATGTGGAAGCCTCTCTAGCCCAATTGAATTGACCATCGGGAGCGTGAGATTTACATATTCGCAGAGTAAAAGGGGTTATCTTGCGAAAAAATATGACAACCAAGATGAAATGAGTAAAACGGGGCATTTATTTCATTCATCGAAAAGCTTTACTAAATAGATCAACGGGGTGGGAATGTAAAGCCAAACCGAGCCCTAATGAGCATCATAAAGGAGTTTAACCGACTCTCCATACGAGTTGATGCTCCGCCTTTCTGGGATTGCTCCGAGAATCGAGATCCGCCAACTTAAAGAGGAGGAGTTCACATTTCTCTTTGAGGTTGGCTACCTTGTCCTCGTGATGCTCAGCAGCAGATTCCAGTCATGGATCGGCATTCTCCCGAGGCTATATCCAGGGTCGATCGTCCAACCTTTCTTCCATCCATGTGCATTGAAATTTTAAAACAATGTTGAGCGGATCGCGCTCGAAGATGGTCCGGGACATGGCAAACATCCCACCAAGTTTCCCCTCTCACGAATCAGCGGGGAGACTTGTTCGTTGCCGTAGTCAAGGGCCTTCTTGTAATTGTCAGCCTACAAGATCGCCCAACACTAAGCTATCCGACCGATCCCGATAGCGTGCCTTCACAAGGTGGGCCAAAGTAACATTTTGATGAGCAACATGGTAAGCCTCCGGGAAGTTAGTGAAGAGGGTGGGGAAGATCCTATATTCCTCCTCTAACTTGGTACCTTCAATAGAAGCGGTGTCCATATCCCTAAACATAAGACGAATCTCGGTTTCGACCTCAGGATGGTTGGCTATATAGGAGTAGCCCTGGCCTAGGAGATTATAAAGTTTCTCCCATTTGGCCAAAACTTCAGCCGAGAAGGCATGTGGAGGAATGGAAGCCATTGTTGTTGAAGGGGTTAAAAAGAGTGGATGCAAAAGAGTGCTTAGAAGGTTGGAGATGAAGATATGAAAGTGATAATTGTCTCGGTGTTAAATCCCAATTTAAAGGGCAGGGAAAAGCTCTAGCAATAATTGTTGTGGAGGCCGAGTTAATTATCCGGGCAAAACTACGGACGTTTCGTCCGTGAATCACGGATCTACCATCTCGAGCCTCACAAATCCGAAAAATTTATGAAAAGATTTGAGGACCCCACTATGTTGAAAACCGAGTGAGAGACGAGCATATTTTCCGAGAGAAGAAACAGCAATTCTTGCAGAGCCACGTTAGTTACTCGGGTGAAACTACATGTATTTCATTCATTGGATCCTGGATCTATCGTCAATCCGTGATCTCGAGCCCCACAAATTCGAAAAACTACGAAAGGAGTTGGAGTCCCACCGATTGAAAACTGAGTGGGAGACAAGCATGGTTATCAAGAAAAGAAAATCGGTGCGAGTGGATTCGGGGTTCCATCACGTTGAAAAAAATAAGACAAAGCGGGAAACACGAAATTTTAGGAAAAACGTCGGCTTAGTGATTTTCATCCGCGTTAAAAGGGAGGCTTTGGAACATACCCGATTACTCGAAAGAATTTGGAGAGAGTAAGCATACAACTGGAGAGTAGAGTGAACAAAAGGCAGAAGAAGTATTTCAATCCGACATGTCTAGAGGCTATCAAGCACTTACTGGGAGGCAACCAACCTAGACATCCCCGAAAGCGAACTCGCTAGATTTCGAGACCGGATCCAACACTGAGCCGTAAAACCCAACTCCCTTGGCGGTGAAATCCAAGATCTCGACAACAACAACAATGGCAAGAAGCAGCCGCAATCAACCCTAAAAAGAAAACATCAAATCAGAGTGCTCAGAAGCTGCCTTTTAAGGAGTGCTCTTACGTGAATAAGAGACGCAAAAATGAATTGAGCCGGATGATAGGAATGGAGCCCTTGAAGGTCAAGTTTTGGTTTCAAAACAAGCGGTCCCGATTGAAGGTTAAAAATGAAAGTCATGAACTTGTGTTTCGAGGGAAGAAAATGAAAAGCTTCAAGCAGAACAAGAGGTATAGGGATGCTATTAACACCGCATTTTGCCATGTCTCTAGCGGCCCCATCTCCTTTGGTGACGTGTTCCTTGATGAGCCGCATCTCGAGCATTGAAAATGCTCATTCACGATTCATCTCCCGAGCAAGTTCTCGTACAATCCGATTTCGTTGGAGATACATCCCGAAAAGTCGGTCTTGCAGAGGCGAACCGATGCCCTTCGAGGGAAAGAGACATGCATCACTACAATTGGAGTTTCCTTGATGTCACAGCCAGCCAATTCAACGCTGATGGAACTCCGAATGTGTAGCCTACATGAAGCTTTAGTTTTTTTATTATAGGCTCTCAAAATATCTCTTCTTTGAGCATTACTAGCCGCCTCCTTACGAATCCTCAAGAGAAGTAGTGACATGTATGAATGAATGTACTTTGTTTGTTACAAAATCCCCATGTGAGACATTCTTCTTTTAATCCAGGGCAAAGAACGAGACTATCCACGAACATCATCATGTTTAAATGCGTGAATTCCTCGCGATTTGACTAAGCATTGAAAATCTTCACGTAAGTAAATGCGAAAAGATTTGAGGAGGGAAATAAGCGCCTCGTTAGTGGAGAAAGCGAAAAGATTTGAGGAGGGAAAATAACTGCCTCGTTCGTAGGAGAAAGCGAAAAGATTTGAGGAGGGCAAATAACCGCCTCGTTCGTAGGAGGAAGCGAAAAGATTTGAGGAAGGAAATAACCGCCTCGTTCGTAGGAGGAAGCGAAAAGATTTGAAGAGGGAAATAACCGCTCGTTCGTAGAAAAAGTGAAAAGATTTGAGGGCTCCTCCATATCGAAAAGTAAAAAAAAACGACGGATTGAGCGGGAGGTAAGAGTTATTACGAAATGGATCCAAGGCACTAGGATCGAAAAGGAGAGAAAAGGCATGTCTCAGAGACTAACGAATCGAGAAAAAGTTTATAAAGAACTTGAAGTCTCCATGCACCTCCGTAACTCGTCACAAAAAGCCATCGTCGCTTTTGTCTTTGCAAGTCCAAAGAACATCTAAAGTCCAGTCTCTAGTCGAAACACCCATTTTTCGGTCTACATATGGAAGGTTTTGAAAGGAAAATAAGTATGCGTTCACTCCATGCGGAAGTATGGGAAGTTTCCTATCCCGAGGATCTGCGAGTCATGGCCATTGATGGTAACCCCGTTTCCCTCTCGATCCTCGTTGCCATGCCGAGAAAGTGCATGTATAGGATTTCGATTACATGTGAAAGCAACGGAAGCCTTAGAGGAGCCGAGACAAGACAAATATGATTTTGACATCGTCGTGCACAACTATGGTAGGGATCGATATGGACGGTCTCGGTCTCTTAAAGATCATTGATTCCGAGTTGAATATACCGGTCATTGTCACATCAGCAAGTGATGATCAGCGGTTCATAACGAGGGCCATATTGCATGGTGCTCGGGCATCCTAAAGAAGCCGGTCTGCGTTCGAGTGCTCCAAAACATTTGGCAGCATGCTGTAAGGAAGCAATTACTCGAACAAAAGAACTATGGCCAAGCCGCCTACGACGATTTTGTAGGAAAGAAAAGGCCCCTTTGGTCCGCCGAGCTTCATTCTATATTTATCGAGCGCGTTCGACGACTAGGAATCAATTCAAGACGACCAATGGTCAGTACTCAAAATGATGAATATAGACGGACTCACCCTACGAAGTGTCACAAATCACCTTCACAGATTTAGAGATAAGTTGAAGAAGCACGATGTAACTTGGAACCAAGGCGACCGGAGCAAAGTTGATCGGAAGATCAATCCCAGGAAAACCTACGGAGCAAAAAAGTACCCGACCACTTCCCAATCAAGAATACTTCATACCGAGCCTTCCGCTCGGTGGTTCTAGCAGCGGACCGGTTGATCATCCCTACGAGTTCCCGAGCGACGGCGGAGGCTCAAGCTCAAGGAGTCGGACCGTTCATCGTAAAAACAAAGTAGAGAATCCGTCGCCGGTGTTAGCAAGTAACAATGCCCAATTCGAGTATCAATCAAAAGGTTACTTTGATGATGAGCTCACCGCCTTGGTCGGCCCGGTTCGGAGCTAAAGGACCTCCCGAGTTGTGATCCGAAGCAAGTGACTATGGATCCTCAAACAACGATCGTTGGTGTATGATCCAAGACAAAATCAGCCGATCATTAGAATGGCCAGCAAAAGAGGTGGAACCAATCTCACATGAATACTCCTTTAATTCCATGTATAGTTCCCTGCGTGGGATACTTTTACTTTCTAGTTGTCTAGAATTAAAGGGCGAATTTTCTCCTCTCTTATCAAATGCGTAAGTTCCTTATTAAGCTAGGCTTGTAGCAAATCAATTTGTGGACGACGCCCCGAACGCCCATAAAGAGAGATTCCGAATAGCCTCACTTGGGAGAATGCAAGGAAAAGACCAAGCGAGGCTCAAAGATGGGTAACTCCGTATCGTTCCAATTGACTCTCGATCGTTTCAAACTCTAAGTTAAGCTTATTTTATTCTCCACGGGAGATTGCCAACTGCTTTGAGAACAATATAGCAAAAGCGAACCACCCGTGGGCGCCAACAACACCGCAAGACATAGTGGTTGGGGGAATGACAAGTGGTCCGAGGCGTCCCGGGTCGATCCCGGGATTTGGCATCAATGTACAAAGATTAATAAAAACTTTTTGCTTCGCAGATCGAAACTCAGCCCCGACGGTTACTGAACCTGGAGAGATAACATCCTGGACATACAATCCGATCAAGATGAATCGATCTTTTCAATTCAAAGTTCGCGAGGAATACGTACATGGGTAAAGTGGTATCGTTTCAACTCTTTTAGAACATGAGGACATACATTGATGCTTTCCCTTTTGATTTTTACGGGGTCACTACCTGTCCAAACAGAGAAGTATCCATTCTCCCCGAAATATTAATGAAATGAGAAATTCTTGGAGCATTTGACAATCTCATGTCTCGAAGCGGACAATGAAGTTTTGCAACGCATTTGCATGAATAAAGGGGCAACTCACGATCCACGCCTCTAAGAAATTTTTTATGTACTTGCGAATTTTGTCCGCCATAATGAAAGTTGCTGCATAGTTTGCGCATGATTGTTCCTCATGTTTAATTTACCAACTTTAAATAAGGAACATGAACTACATAAGATACATCGAATGTATAGAAGGGGCATGACGGGATGATGAAAGGCAATCCTTTCCCAAACACGTCCAATTTTTTCAAAGCGAGATGAACGGTGGCAAATTCCGCATTCCCCGAGGTAAAAAGTTTTCTCGCGAAAGGTACGATAACCGAAGTGATGGAGGCATTCATTTCTCTACCCTAAACACTGCAAGTTATCCGTTGATCAACCCATTTGAGCGGAGATTTCACTTCCACAACCCCTGTCAAGAACCACCCCACATTGGGGCAAAACAAAGGTAATTCCATCAAGCATCACGAGACAAATGGTTAGAAATCTTCTTGCTTGGACTAACATCAATCTTCGGGTGGTTCTTTGCATTGTACTTGCGCTTTAATTCAAGTGCCTTAGGGTGACGAAGAGCATTTCTTTTTCTATCCCACACATCTATATCCATTTGCACAATCCATTTGAGCCTGCAAATTCGTTTCTAAAAGCCCTTATTGGTGATCATTGTTGTCCCAAAATAAATATGGCCCATCTTTGAGTAGAAGGACCCGAAAAGCTAGATCCATAGAAAATCTCCCAATGAACTCATCAAGATACAATCGTAAAAGAGAGTTGGGAGTAAAAAAAGGGGGAGAAGAAAGAGGAAAAGTGATTCCACAAAAAAACTCCTGGGCATTTAAAAAGAAAAGTGCCTACCAAAAGCAAGGCCAATGCCCTTTCAATTCATTGTTCATTTGTAGAATATTTCGAACTTGAATGCACAATTTTCTCGTATATCCTAAAAGGGTTGAGAGAAAAATCTCCATGAAGTGTCAAATTGCAAATGCAATCTTGGTTCATACCATCCTCGAGCAATGATGGTATCATAGAAGGCCACGATCGGTGACAAGATTGTAATGATCACCAACATCAAGCCCCTTCTCAAATATCTTCCGAGCCAAAACGAACCCTTTCGTTTCTCACTCCCAAATCATTACCTCCATTACAACCCTTTAAAAGCCTTTTCGACTAGGGCACTTGAATTAATGTGGAGTTCCATGATTTTAAGCATCACTCGAAGAAGTTCGAGCAAGATTACTTCTCTCTCATTTTTGCAGAGTTCTTGACTTGTAAACCCGGAGAGATGACGAAGGAATTCATTTCAAAGCAACCTTGACTCAACTAGAGTCCCATTTGTAAACCTTTGACATAGCCCTCATTACGGTCCTAATCAAGACCTCCCGGATCGGCTCGGTCGTATCAATTGCGAGATTACTCGGATCCTTATCGAATGCGATGATGGAAAGATTGAGTGATTTCTTTTGAATCCTGCAGACAGGATAAATAACTTTTCTTGAGAGTGAGAGAAAATCCTTTCGGACTGAAGTCCCCCATTCAGCTCGCATTCGAGGTATTCATAATGTGAGAACATCCCTGGGACAGGATTGATAATGCAAACTTGATAGAATGGTTATGCATAAACCATAGTATGAGTGATTGCATTATACACATGTTATTTCTAATCATTGCAAGCTCGGTAGGAAAGTTTTGCATGAATTCATTGTTGAATATGTTTGCGCATGTTACCTCCGACATTCTATGATGGGTAATACATTCTCGATGTTCGATGTCCCTCCCAAGGTCTCGAAATTCATCCAAGGATTATTGAATGAGCAAGTTCTCCTGGCAAATGCCTACCATGTATGATACGAGCGATCTGTTTCGTTCTTTGATTAATCGTTCGGAGAACCCGGGTAAGTTTTCCGAACCCATTTTCAAATCAACAACTCCTCCGATGATAGTTGTTACGATTCAATTCGGGCAATATGCCTCTCCTGTCGAGGTCGTGTAGACATATGCACTGGCGATCTTGACATCTTATCATGACGACGTAGCTCTTATGATTTCGGTCTCGATCACGAAGACATATGCACCGGTGATCTTGACCTTTAGTCGGCTCATAATGACATAGCTCTTATGATTCTCGGCTCCTTTATCAAATCACGAAGACATAAGCACCCGTGATTTTGATCCAAACCAAATCATAACGACGTAGCTCTTAAGATTTTGGTTCCCCTTTGTCGAATCGTGAAGACATATGCACCTGGCAATTTCGACATTTAATCAACCACAACGACGTAGCTCTTGTGAACTTGATTCTACTTCTTTTTGACTCACAACGACGTAGCTCTTGTGAACTTGATTCTACTTCTTTCGACTCATAACGACGTAGCTCTTGTGATCCGGAAGGATACACATATCTTGCGCCGTCTCGCATTAGGGAGAAGTCTCCGATAACAGATAGGCCGAATACCTTAAGGTCCTCGTGTTTGCAAGAAACTTGGAAATTAAGGGAATCACTAGCTTATGAGGTATTTGGTAAAACAGGTATTCTCGTATGCGATCCATATGCGGAGTTTCTCTAACATGGAAAAGAGAAATTATGACACATGTTATTTACAGATCTCGCATATCATGCATCACTTCATTACAAAAAATGGGATTAAAACTCCCGCAAAAAAAAAAAAAAAAAAAAAATTCATCCATCATTTGCACTATCAAAATTTAGGGTTCAATTTTATCTTTGAGCGGAACCTCTACGAGCCTCCACTCAAAGAGGGGCAGTATTGACACCTAAAATTTTGACTAATCTATTTCTTGCATAAAAATTAGAACTAATTTTAGTTCTAAACAAAAATCATCCCACATAGCATTGGCATATAATTCAAACTTAATTCAACAGGCGTCTGGACTAGGCATGGAGTGAAAACGTACCAAGAATATTCGGGCTTGAAAGAAATATTTTTTTCGGGGACCGTATTGCAAATACTAGAACTTCAAGGACTGTATTGCAAATAATAGAACCTCGGAGACTGCATTGCGAGATACCAAGAGAAGAGGATGAAGAGAAGATGGAGAAATGAAGGTGAAGAAGAGAAGATGAAGATGAAGAAGAGAAGATGAAAATGGAAGATGGAGAAATGAAGGTGAAGAAGAGAAGATGAAGATGAAGAAGGGAAGATGAAGATGAAGAAAAGAAGATGAAGATGGAAGATGGAGAAATGAAGGTGAAGAAGAGAAGATGAAGATGAAGAATGAAGGATGGAGAACTTTGCCTATAAAAGAAGGAGAGTTTTGGAGTGAAGGAGAATTGAGAGAGTTTTTGGGAGTAGGAGAGAATTGAGAGAGTTTTTGGAGTGAAAGAGAATTGAAAGAGTTTTTTTGGGGGAGTAAGAGAGAATTGAGAGAGAGTTGTTTTTGGGGTGAAAGAGAATTGAAAGAGTTTTTAGAGGAGGAGAATAGAGAGAGCTCTTGAGAAAAAATTTGAAAAGAGTTTTGAGAGGGTATGAGAGTTTTGAAGCCCGATACTACTATTGCCGATTTTGCACCGATCAACACAAGCTACCTGGTCCATTCCCATCGTTCAAGCTCGCCGCACAAAAGGAAAGTTAAGTGATTCCCTAACTTTCTTTAATTTCGAATACAAATTAGCCCGGATTTTCTACACTTTTTTTCTCTCTACGTTTTTATGTTAAATAACAAATGCATATCAACGATGAGACATCAATTGTACAAGAATAGAAGGAGAGCAAAAGGGAAAAAATATCAATGCCCGGATTGCGATCCCAATGGAATTCTAGCGAGATGAGAAAAAAGCGTCAAGGAGAGATAGGACCAAGAGATTTCTCGGTCTAACGAGTCACCAAATCGGTCCAATGATCAAGACAAGCCCGGAGCATAAGTTTGGTGCACGAGTTCAAATTGGGGAGTAATCTTGAACTTATTTCATCATAATTCCATGTAATTTCTTTATTTCAAACAAATGTCAAGAGAAGAAAAACCTAAAAAAAATTGATTCTTTGATCTTCAAGTCGAATTCATCAAATTTGTCAAATCCATTATTTTTTCATGAATTTTAAGGTACCGAAAGGGCATTAGTTGTAATTAATGTAACCAAGTCCCCGGACTCTTAATCTACTGTTCGCGAGAAATAAGATAGTTTTCTCCCGCTATTTTATTTAGGTTTCTAATCGACCTACCGAAAATGATTAGTGGCGACTCCAAATTCAAATCACATTGCATGTTAATCATTCGAACATTAAGTTGCGATTTGGTATGGACTTGGGAGAGTCCGAGTTAGGTTAGTTAATTAATTAACCCGATAATCCATTAACCCGGAAATGATAACTTGTTTATTTTTTTTTTAGGTCGCGACAGTTTCCATGTTCCAACTTCCCAATTGAATCCTTAATCCCCGGGCATTTCTTGCCCCCACACTCGCCCATAAAAGTGTGAGGATCCTAGCTCACTTTTCACCACATCCGGGCACCGATGTGGCGCATCAATTTGGGAATGATGGCCCAAGGCTAGCTTCCTTACCCCTTACACCCACCTATCTTGGTGCAAGGACCCTTGCCCATTTTTCGTTACATTCGGGTGTCGATGCAACGCATTGCTAAGAATGATACACTCCAACGAAAAATCGAAGGGTTCATCTCATAAAAATAGCTCCTTTTTACAACCGGCTCGCAACGCCCTGACACAACCGTCCTCCTTTACCTTGGCTTGGGACAAGGCTATGTAAAATGACATAAGCGAGTTAGAGAATGTTAGAAAATGGAAAAAAAAAAATTGGGTTCATGCTGGCTGAGTCCGCTCACATTCTCTTTGAGACAGAATCAGCATGCTTTCAACTTGGAAATGAAAACTTGCTCAGAAATTAGTTGCATCCATAGGGACCATACCACTCGGAGAATTTCCCCTTTTGTGAGCAACATCCAATTTCTTTTCATAATACATGACCAACATGTTGGTGTTTTAAAATGATTATGCAGCCTTTAAGAAAAGCCGAGTGCTTATTAGAATCCTTCACCTCCTCTCCGACTTACTCAAGGCCTTCACAGCAGCACTTAACAGAGCAAAGTACCGAAAATCCACCTTAGATAAATAACAATCTACTGGAGGTACATAGATCCTGTTTGAAAGTTTATCAAGTAATTGGCCCCGACAAAAGTACATATCCACTATGTAAATCACAAAAAATGACCGACAGAGACTATGCCAACAAAGGTAAATTGGAAAACTAACAATCCTTGCCAAAAACAAAAAGCGACCTCTCTCATTAGAGGGTGGTCAAACAGTCTTTTCAGGATAACTTTCTCGTGTAATCTGTGATGGGCTCAACAAAGGTAAATTAAAAAAATTAATAATCAATGCCAAAGCCACTGCTAACTTTTTATGCTTCAGCAACAATGATTAAACTTGCACTCTATCTAGTGACCAAGAAGAAGAAAGCCTTTGAGACTCAACACACTATTGGCAGCGGAGCTGCAGAAGAATAAGCTCCCTCCCCATAAATTTTCTATTGTTTAAGCAACGGAATATAACTCTGTTGCTGAAGAAATGCCGTCAAAAGTGCGACATCAAATGGGATGCAAATCACGATCCAACAATAATACAGGGAAACTGGTTGAAAAGAAGAAGCCCATAACATTCACAATGAATCCTCTCCAAGCTAAATGACCAAAAGGGCAAATTGACTCAGCATTCAGAGACATTGAATGATTCTCCTTGTTTTATAAAAGCACTCGAAACATAGAAAGAGAGAGAGAGAGAGAGAGAGAGAGAGAGAGAGAGAGAGATACAAAGAACACAGACACACTCTTCAGAATGGAGATAAAAAGAGAATCACACTGCACATTCCACAAAAAAGGGCATGACCAGAAGCTCGACAATCATTCCCTGTATTGAATATATCGTTAAAAATGTTCATATCCTAGCACCCTGTTCTTGTCATTTACTCATCCTTCCTCCCTCTTTACAAGGTGGCTCTGGTGCAAGTATAAGAGTCATATTTGCCAATGAAATATGAAGACACGATCATGATAGCACTTACATAACTAGTAATGAATTCAAGCATCATCATTACCATAAAAGAACTATAATGTAATCCGCTTGTAATACTTCCCCAAGGGAAAAGGGTGGCAAAAAAGGAACCCTACTGTGGGCCAAGCCAACCCGCGATTGAAGAGAACTAACATTTTGAGACCCAAATGAATTGTGTACAAGTCTCATGTTTAGGGATGAAGATCAATCTTGCTTCAAGTTAGGGCACCTCAGTCTCCAAAAAGTTAGCTATCCTATGGAAAATAACGAGGAAGTCATTTTGTTCATGGTTGACAAGAAATAAATTTCCAATTGCAGTATTCAGATCCCCTAAGCTTTTCTTGAACAAAACAATCAGCTTTGACATGGACGCTTTTTACAGAGTTTAATACAGTCTCATCCATTATATCCTCAATCCTCTCCAAATTGATCTCAACAACTTCGGACTTAACCAACAGCTAGGAGATTCAATGCTCTTGACATTTTTTGTGGGAGAGATCTGTTCTTCCCCGTGCACTTTACCTTCTTAAAAGAGCAAGCAAAATAATATAATACATAAGAAGACCCTGAAAGGAAGATCGATCTGGTTTACAGCGGTCAGGGAGTCTATGGAAACGGCTTGCTATTGAGGGATCGACAGCTGATCGCAACAGTTCCACAAGGTCCAAAGCATTAAAAAAGACATCACTTTTGAGACACCATATGAAATAAAATTCTCGCAGAGTGCACATGTTTAAAAAACCAGAGTGAAGTATGGAGAGACTAGATAAAAAAATCGCAGTTGCATGAAGAATTTCTTGAAAGGAACACATGAAACCCTTGATCAGTCAATTCACCAATACAGAACACTCCACCGAAACATTTACATTCTTTCTTTCTGACCAGTCCATTGTATATAAGCTTACAGCCATAAACACGTTATGTACACTAAATCATGAAATCTGATATTCACATTGCCCTGAGGGCACAGACAACCCAATATCATCCACTGATAGAACCTTGACGAATGTAGCATTACCAAGTTAACACATTGTCGTCAATCTAATGGGAACCTTCTCCCTCGCGGCATCACCAATTCCATCCACTACTAAACTCCTCAGCATTTTCTTGAATGCGAAATGCACACAATTCGACAGCGCAATCCAACATATGACTTCATACACAAAGTCAAGTGCGAAACCTGAACCAGAACCAAACCGCGAAGACGAATCATCCTCCCAATTAGGTCCTCCGAAGTTCCATCCACCGCCGTCTCCGCCGCCGCTTCCGCCGCTGGGACCAAAACCCCCACCAAACGGGTCGCTGCCGTAAAATCCAGAGTCTCCGACATCGCCCCCTTCATCGGGGCAATCTCCAGACAACGATCTCCGCTTCGATCGCCGCTTTCTCCGGACGAGACGGCGAGGCAGGGTTCTGCAGGCCTGAGATCTCACGACGGCGGAGGAGATTTGAAGGACCGAGGCGGAAGGTGCTGATTGGTCGCCGGGCGAATCGGAGAGAGCAATATGGTGATGGGATCGAGCGAGCGAGAGCTTCGCGAGCCCTAGGCCCGAGACGAGCGTGTCGATCGACAGAGCGACGTCCATGGTGGGAAGATTGAGGAGAAAGCAAACGATGGAGAGAATCGGCAGGGGAAGTTAGGGTTCGAGGGGGACGATTTTCCCGGGAAAATTGCGGGAAATTGACGGGAAAACCCGAGCCAAAGCGTGCTGGAAAAAAACAAAAACCATGAAGAACGGAAAGAAACGAACTGTAGGGCTTGGGCTTAAGAGAAGGCCCACTTATTTATGGAGATGTGATCTTGTTTGTTCTACGCCCCATTTTGTCGGGTCAGGGCTTGTCGGATCCAAGCTTGATCCGAGAGAGGTCGGCGTTGAAACAGGCCATATCCCACCTATCGACGTTATTCAGACATGACGCGATTAAGGAAAACACGTTTTGTTATTGAGATAACGTCATCAATTGACCAAGAAACATGCTATCCCTACATTGCCCGTCGTCGGCCGATCGCGGGATGTGGAACGTCTCCAGCAATTGGCCTGTCGCGGTCGTCATAAGTGATTTCCGATCGCTAGTCGGTCGTCGACCCTATCGCCGAAAGTCGTCGATCGGTTGCCGGTCGGCCGGCGGCCTGTCGCCACGCCGCGGCAAAGGAAGAAGAAAAATTCGGTGATTTCCTAAAAAATAATAATAATAAAGACATAGAAATTTATCACAAATAAGTTTTTTAAAAATTGAATTAAATATGAAAGTCTTTATTAATATGGATTGGGTCGAGTATGAGTGGCTAAATTTGTATTGTATGAAAAATGGGTCAAAGCAATTAAATGTGTCAATATATGTTGGAACGTTTTCAACCCAAACCACATGTTTGACTGGTGTAATAATAGAATACGAAAGTGTTTGATTTTATTATTGTGATTCATCAAACAGTTAGTAGAATATAGCAAAATTTTTTAATTTCATATCGTATATCCTATTCAGTTCTATCTTAACTATAAATCCAAACAATTGAATGTAGCTTTACGGAATATTGTCTCCAAGCATTATCAATCTTAAATCTCAATCCGCATGAGTGTGCCTTTTCCCTTAAAAATAAAATAAAATCAACCAAAAGCCAATTCCTCTTTATTAATTTTACTATCTCAACATTCAATCAAAATCCGGGATCATTTCCTCTCGACGATTTTGCCGATCAATTTCTCAATCTAGGCCAAGATTTTTCGTCAATGACTTTCGCACTATGTGCAATTGATTCCTTCTCTTTGCTGATTATCTTGTTCATCGGTCACTTCTGTCTTTGACCAAACTTTGTTCTTGCTTTCGTGTGGCCAAATTAATTTATTTTTTTTGCATAGCGTGAATATTAGTATCCCATTAGGATAATCTCTCGATTGCGATGTACCTTGCAGAAAGTAACAATTGTACCCACATTTTCCCATATAATAAACCAAATCATCGATCTGGTTCCACCAACTTTTCACATTCGATTAGTCAAATCTGGTATGCCAAAAAAAAATGCCAATTAACCATCTAATTACTTTAATTTAGTCTGTTGATTAAGGAGGAAGACATCCTCCGATTCTAAAAGTCCGGACAAGCCTACGGGAAAATGAAAAATGAGAGAAATTTCCAGATTTTCGTATCGTCGCTGTTTTCAGTTTCCGTGGAGCAGTTTGTGTACAGCGAAATCAACTCAAAACTCCCTCTCTCTCTAGCGATCCAGAAAGCCAAATCGAAACCGCATTGTTCTTCGCGATCGTCTCGGAGATTCTTGATCGCCCGACAGATCTCTCTCGCTCGTGGACTCGAGTCCAATCCAAATCCGTTCGGAACTGGAACGTCCCATAGTGGCCAACCAATCGATCGCGAGGAGATATTTTCTTGAGCTCCGATGGCGTCGGAGCAGTTGATGGGGACCGGTGGGCACCGGTACTTCCAGATGGAGTCGCAGCCTTCTCAGGCGTCGGCGTCGTCCATCCCTTCGTTCCGTCAGGGCTCCGCGGAGCTGACTCGGGTCTTCGACGAGTTGCCGAAGGCGACGATCGTGTCCGTCTCGAGGCCCGACGCCGGCGATATCAGCCCGGTGCTCTTGACTTATACGATTGAGTTTCGGTACAAGCAGGTAGAGGTTCTATGCTTGCTTGCTCGAGCGATGCGGGTTTGAGATTGTGCCTTTTTGGCTCTTTGCCGCGACCACTCGTTTGAGTTTTACGTTTGACTTGCGTCTCGAATCGTTAGAAGTATTTCGGCTTTTTGTTTGGGGGCTAGTTCAGTTTACTTGGCTGCAGTGATACTTTTGAGATGTTGATGAATCGTTGGACATGGATGAGCAATTGAGCAATTGCGTAGTTTGCTTTGCTCTTACTGATGAGCGTCTCTTTACACCAGTGGACGTGATGCCCAGTGATGTTTTACTCTCTTGATTGATGCTGCAATTATCTTTAGCTTGAGATGAGTCAATATGACGCTCCACAATTTTCTGTCGTTTTGGTGCTTCAATAAGTGTAAATTCTGTATTATTTGATTACCACAATCTGAAAGTGGTAACTCAAGTAGCTGAAATTCCTGCTCTTTTGAGTCTTTTGCTCAAACGTCAGTCTGCAAATGTACATCCTTGATCAGAATTTATCATATTGCAAGCTGGTATCTTTCTTCAAGATTCATTTTTTCTGTATTCGCGGATAAAAGTTTAATGTTGTACCTCATCGCCATCGTGATTTTGTAAGTTTTATAAGATTGTGCATGTTATTATCTCACTCTCTGCTTTAAAAGCTTGGTTGGTGAGTTTCTCTCTCTTTGTCATGAATGCTCTAGTTCAAATGGCGTTTATTGAAGAAAGCATCCCAAGTCTTCATTTTGCACTTTGCATTGAAGAAACGTGCCTTCATCGAGGAAATTCATGAGAAACAGGAGCAGGTGTGTCTTGGATTGTGATATTCTAAATTAATTAAGTTTACAGCTGTTCAATTCTCTTTTTATGCTCTATTACCTTAGTTATTTAATGCTAATGTTTCAGAAGATGCGGGCTTTTGATGTACTTCTTATTGGAATATTAAGGTTAAAGAATGGCTTCAAAATCTAGGATTTGGAGATCAAACACCTGCCGTGCAAGATGAAGATGAAGTTGATGATGAGGCGGATCCTTTTCATCATGATGAAAGTTTTAAAAATAGGTAATCCCAGCACTATATGGCACATTAATTTGGATGGTTATGATTCGAAGCATCCATAATTTTAATAATTCTTACAGGTGGGTTTTTTGTTCAGAGATGTTCCCTCAAGAGCTGCTCTTCCAGTCATTCGACCTGCTTTGGGAAGGCAGCAATCTATATCGGACCGTGGCAAGATTGCAATGCAAGAGTACTTGAATCATTTCCTTGGAAACATGGATATTGTCAATTCTCGAGAGGTATACCACGGTAATTATGCTTAACTATATGGTAGTTATTTTTCCTTATTTTGGATGTGAATTGGTCTCTGAAAGTTTTAATTTTCTTGTCTAGATTGTTAGAAGTGCTGTGTCTAGTTGTAGCTAGCTGATATGGTCATATCTTTGTCTGCGAGAGCTGTATCTTTTATGAAGTCCAGCTTTTAGTGTTGAACAGTGTTATGGCACTGCATGTGGGCACCTTGGTACGACCACTGAAAGCAATTACCATTTCAACATCACTATTTGTGGAAATAATTGTCAAAGGCCCTCCTTGGTAACCACTTCAAGTTAAACATGCTTCTCAATCAATAGTTTTGTCATCTAAAAAACTCTGTAGTTCTCATATGTTTCTGAGAGAAGCAAATGGTCATGGTTTCTTTGCACTTGAATATGGGGAGATTGTAGCAGTACTACTATTGTCCCAGTTATCCTAACATCAGCTCTTTCATGCTTGGTGAGCTACACCGTAGGTATGCAAGTTTTTGGAGGTTTCCAAGTTATCTTTCTGCCCGGAGTATGGCCCCAAACTGAAGGAGGAGTATGTAATGGTGAAGCACCTGCCAAAGATTTCTAAAAGTGATGATTCCAAAAGATGCTGTGCATGTGGTTGGTTCAATTGCTGTAAGAATAACTGGCAAAAGGTAATATCATGCATCCATGCAGTTGAGGTTCATACTAGTCATATTAGTTGTGGCAGTAGGTGTTCATGTATCCTCTCTCTTTGAGAACCTTTCTTTCTCATTCCAATCGCGGCATGTATTTATACATGTGCATTTACCTTTTTCCCTTCTTTGCAAAATGAAGTATTATTTGCTCATTATATACTGGATGCCATACCGCTTCACACGAACATATTGATGATTTTTGCTACCAGATCTTGGCACTGAATCAGTTTTAAAGAGTCCTATATTTATCATAACCATTTTTCCTTTTCTTTTCGTCATGATACATCGTCAACCATTCCTCTTCTTTTTGTCTTTCTCCTTTTTCACTGTATAAATCGACACTCCTTTTGGCAGTCAAACTTTCTAACTGGAATGGAAATTTTGTCCAGTTTATTTCTATGGTGCACGTTTAGATATATTATCCTCGCAACAAACTCTTAAGCACACTATACATTGCAGGTGTGGGCAGTGCTAAAACCTGGATTTTTAGCCTTGCTGGAGGATCCCTTTGATACAAAACCTTTGGATATAATCGTTTTTGATGTGTTACCAGCATCAGATGGAAATGGAGAAGGTAGAGTGTCGTTGGCTAAAGAAGTGAAGGAAAGTAATCCACTTCGCCATGCGTTCAGGGTAAGAACGCTCGCAGCATGCAACAGTTCCCTCAATGTGTGTGTTTGGGTGTGGGTGTAGAAAACTTATTGACTTGGTACTTTCTAGTACTTTTGATTTTGGTATTATCATGGAGGAGTTTAAATGTACTTCATCTTCTCTACAATTGCCACAGTGCGGCTCCGCTCTGGGACCTTAGCCTGTATATGCAGAAAATTGGAATCTAGGCTAAGAGTGTTGCATGAGAAAAGTGATAGCAACTACTGTTCTGCTGACTCCCAGGCGTTAGTGGTACTTTGAACTACTTTATTTGCGTAGGTTTGTAACATAACCATGTATTAATCACAGAGGAGATTTACTCATTTTATTGATAAAATATCGAAAGATTATTTAGCTCATCGACAGAAAAATCTGTCTGAAAGGAATTGGTAGAAGTTTACTACATCATGTTGTTTGTGGTTATTGAGTGGTTGAGAAACATCTTAGATAGTTGTTTATGTGGTAAAACCTTAATAAACAATATTTGGTGATTGTTAGAAAGGATGGGGAACACTTACTTTGACTCCCCATCGGATGCAGGATGATATGGGCAAAGGATATATGTCTCGAATGATTGGGACATCATAATACGGTTTCATTTTATCATGGCTAAAAGCTGAATGACATGTTGCACTTAATGGAATTATTAGGAAACAGTTTAATAGCGAACTAACATCGCGTAATGTGGAAGGTGACTTGCGGTACCCGGAACATCAGATTAAGAGTCAAGAGCAATGCTAAAGTCAAAGATTGGGTGGCAGCTATCAATGATGCTGGTCTTAGGCCTCCGGAAGGTTGGTGCCATCCCCATCGTTTTGGCTCATTTGCTCCTCCGAGGGGTTTGAATGATGATGGTAGCCGGGCTCAGTGGTTCATTGATGGCCAGGCAGCATTTGAAGCCATTGCTTCCTCTATTGAAAATGCGAAATCGGAGGTTTGCATCTCCCAACCCTGCCTCTTAGTTTTGTCAGAATTTAGTGTAATTCTTGAATCATAAATGATCACTTAGATCACATAAATGAAGTGAAAAGGGTCACATAATGCATGTCATAACTGGCCAATGGTTACTGCAGATTTTTATCTGTGGATGGTGGGTGTGCCCAGAACTATATTTAAGGCGTCCTTTTCATACCAATGTTTCCTCAAGGCTTGATGCTTTATTGGAAGCAAAAGCTAAGCAAGGAGTGCAGGTAAAATTTACTGTTGACAACAGATTGGGGTCATTATGTCTGCTTTTCCTTTTGTAGTGATACTGTTGAGAAGATACAGTTCTCTAGAAATTGAGATTTACTATAATAGATAGATACACAAGTAGATGATCAGTTTTAGCTCAATTAACATTACTAAGTTGGTTCTAGAACCAAATATTAATGTATGACTATGAGCGTAGTCAAACTCGCTTTTTCGCCTAGGGTCGGTGAGGTTACCATAAATTTGAATCCTAAGCGCGAATCATGGAATTGTAAGATTTTACAAACTTTGTGAAATAGCTACAAGATTTTACAAGTCTAATGCATATTGGATCTGAAAGCTCAAAACTACTAAATTAAGCAGTTACTGGCATCATCGATTAGAACTTCAGATTAAATCTTTGTTATACATTAACTAATATTTGTTCAATCCAAAAGATTAAAGGTGGTTTTTTGAAATAACTGGGGATCGTTGTCTAGAATACACAAACATTGCCTAAATTAAATGCTTACCAAAAGGAATTACTAATTGTTCAAAGTTATTTGTCAAAGGAAAAGTTAAAACTTTAAATATAACTTAGAATTAAACTTCTTGATAATTTTTTTGAAAAATGAGTATACTGATAAAGCTAAATAACCACTGATCTAGATTAAATTTTTAGGAGAGTAAATCCCGAAATTTGCTTCTATCATTTAAAATTCAGGATACAAAAAGACATATATGGGTCAGATGTGATTATGTTGTTGGAGTCGCTCCAAAGCGATGTTGTGGCTGATAGGGAGTGATCATTATTTTTGAGATGTCGCTCGAAAGCAATGTTGTGGCTGATAAGGAGCGATCATTATTTTTGAGATGTTGCTTGAGCAAGTCCCTAGGGGGATGCGCGATTTTTATTGATCTAAACGTTTTCAGTGACGAGTAAACTCGCGATTTTGACAACTCTGATGAAGGTAGTGAAGTCCTTGCACCTTTTTGCACTATTCTCCTCCTTTTCCTTTATTTTTCCTAAATGTACATCTAGTGAAAAACCCATTGTTCAACACTCTTTTTTCTAATATTTGGAGGCTGTCTTTGTTTGTTTTTTATTTTGGGATTGCAGATTTACATTCTTTTGTACAAAGAGGTGGCCCTTGCTTTGAAAATCAACAGCGTGCACAGCAAAAGAAAGCTTCTTAGCATTCATGAGAATGTGAGGGTACTTCGATATCCTGATCACTTTTCTAGTGGTGTCTACCTATGGTATGGGAATTTAGGAACGATTGATAGGTTTGTAAGGCTTTCTAGACATTGTTCTCGGGGGCTGGCAATTTCTGATATTAGCATCTGGCTGGATTCAGGTCCCACCACGAAAAGATCATCATCGTGGATTACCAGATTTGTTTCATAGGTGGACTAGATTTGTGTTTCGGTCGTTACGACACCTCTGAACACAAGATCGGTGACTTTCCCCCTTTGATCTGGCCTGGAAAGGATTATTATAACCCAAGGTAAGCTTCATCTGCATGTCAGCGATCCTATTCTACAATTTGCGGTGGATATTTCAGATACTCCATATGCTACTTAGCTATTTGATATACCATGTCTAGTTCTATTGTCCCTTGAAATAACGTGATGTTAGTAGTCATTTATGTTACTTGGAGGTGGAAGGGATTATTGCTGAATCAATAATTGAAAAGGCTTTTCGGAAATACTTTGTTCTGTTAGCGGTGATAAGAAACTGTACCTCTCCAATTACTTGTTTAGATACATGGAGGACTATTGCTTGGTCTTTTCCTTGACCTGCCAATTGATGAGCATTGCATTTTAAAATGCGATCTATCAGGGAATCTGAGCCAAATTCGTGGGAAGACACAGTGAAAGATGAATTGGACCGTGAAAAATATCCTCGCATGCCTTGGCATGACGTCCATTGTGCTCTACTGGGTCCACCCTGCAGGGATGTAGCTAGACACTTCGTTCAACGGTGGAACTATGCAAAGGTCCATTTGGGTTTTCGTTTTCTCAGAATTGGTACATCTTCTTAGAAGTCATGAACCTGTGACTTACTGTGCATAATATTTAATCTTCAGAGAAATAAAGCCCCCTATGAGGATGCAATTCCTCTGCTTATGCCTCAACATCATATGGTGATTCCACACTACATGGGTAGAAGAAAGGAGTTGGAGGTTGAGAGCAAGAACGGTGAAGATGGTCATAGTAAAAGCCTCAAAAGACAAGACTCTTTTTCCTCGAGATCTTCTTCACAAGATATTCCACTGCTTCTTCCTCAAGAGCTCGATAGTGTCGATGCTCCTCCAGAAGGGAGTCCAAAATCCAGCGATCTTGATCATAATATTTGTCTCATTGATCAGCCAAGCAGAGTAGGCAGGAATCATCTCTTTTATTTACGTAAATCCAAATATGAAGATGTGGTCGATACGCCACTGAAGGGTTTTGTCGATGACCTTGACCTGGATTTTCATAAAAAACCCTGTCCGCCAGTTGGGTTGCCTTTGAATCCAGAATGGTGGGAAACACAGGAGCGGGGTGATCAAATGGCACCTTCAGATGAAACTGGGCAAGTAGGTCCTTGCACTCCATGTCGTTGTCAGGTGGGTCATGTCTCCTGACTGCAGTGTTTCCTGTGTTACTCAAAATTTAATTGTTCTATGTGTTACTCTTTTAAGTGATATATTCTTTTCAGCATTTTGAATTTTAAATCTCCGATATTCTGATTTTAGTTGGAAGCTCAGTCTTCTCTGCAAATTCTGGACTTTTGAAAGGATGATTTCTAGAAATGTGTTGTATACTGATGCATTAAAGTTTCTCACAATTATCAGATATTAGAAATACTGATCTTGAGCTAAATGTTTCCTCTCGGATTATGATGGTGATTGTTGATAAGGTCATTTGAAAACTAATGTACTTTGCTTTATCAAAATAATTATTAGAATATGGTAGTGGTACTTTTTTTTTTTTACACAAATATGGTAGTGTTACTTGAAACTGCCCTTTGTGCTTTGGTATTTATGGATCTTTGGCTGCTAGCCTTCATCAAACTACATCCCGATATTTCTGTGAAAGAAGTCTGCAAAATGTGGCAACAGAAGGAACTCAGTCAGTCATGTGATGCCACACTTAAGATACAACGTCTTATTCTTGTTTCATATGTGTTCTGCTCTAGTACCTGGTAGATTGTCATATGCCCAAACTCTGTTTTATTTTGAACAACGTCAGCACGTGTCATTATCCTTGTTTTAGCCATCGTTACATGAAATGTTACAAGGGCTTGTAATCTATGTGATTATTTATTATATTATGGTGATTTCCTTTTCATAATTCATTGTCATGATTTCCAGGTAATTAGGAGTGTCAGCCAGTGGTCTGCTGGAACAAGCCAGACTGAGGAAAGTATACACAACGCCTATTGTTCTCTTATTGAGAAAGCGGAACACTTTATTTATATTGAGGTATGAAGGCAAGCTCCATTTCCTGATTCTCCAGTTTTCAAGGCAAAGTTTGTGACGGGAGTAGTTTTCGTTGGCGCTAACACATTACTGGACAAAGAATTTTGTAGGACATAATCAACTGGGGGAAAGTATGTTGCGGTGGATATCCTGTATCAAATAAAACATAAATCTTCAGAACATTCTAGTTCATTCTCTTGATACAATCCATACTTCTATCTTCTTTTGCGTTTAAAGGATGTTTATGCAGTTGGCTATGCATCTTAATTCCCATACATTGGTGAATGCTGATTTTGATTATTTGGTCAAACTGTGCCTTTATATCTTATTGTACCATAGAGTTTTATCTTTATGTTGGGTTTTGTTCTAATTATACTCATTGTTCACTCCTGACCTTGTCCAATTCTCGGGCAACAAAATTGCCAGAATCAATTTTTTATATCAGGTCTTTCAGGTGATGAAATTATCCGAAATCGTGTTTTGGAATCGCTATACTGCCGGATTTTGAAAGCTCATAATGATAAGAGATTTTTCAGAGTTATTATTGTTATACCTCTCCTACCCGGTTTCCAGGTTTATTTCTCTATTCCTTGAGATTGAACTTCGAGTTCATAACCGACGGCAGTTTTTGTTTTCAACTAAAAATTGGCATTCAACAGGGTGGGATTGATGATGGTGGCGCGGCATCTGTTAGAGCCATAATGCACTGGCAATATCGAACTATTTGCAGAGGAAACAATTCAATATTGCACAATCTTTATGATCTACTTGGTTCTAAAGCTAACGAGTTCATCTCTTTCTACGGTCTCAGAGCTAGTGGGAAGCTCTTTGATGGAGGCCCCATTGCATCTAGCCAGGTATGGTACCACGACTAAGGCAAATTAACCCTATAGATATTTACTTTATCAGTTACTATCCTTATGCCTCATGTTGCTTTTTTCTATGTGATTCCATTTCTGATATTTATCGGGTCTTGCATGGAACTCAGGGAAGCATATTTACCATGCTGTTGTGATCCTGTATTGCAGGTGTACGTGCATAGCAAAGTCATGATAATAGACGACTGCATATCGCTTATTGGATCAGCGAATATAAATGATAGAAGTTTGCTTGGTTCCAGAGATTCTGAGGTACTAGTTACTACTGGAGCTTGGAGTCATGCAATTGCTTATTGGTACCTTAGAGATGATTGAAGTCTTTCAAACTTTTTCAAAGTAATCAACACCTATAAGCATGAGAATGAGATAGCTGATCTTCTTACTGGCTTTCCCTTCTGCAGCGTTCTTAAACTGGTAGAGTGGTGTGTCAGCTTCCAATTGATTGGTTTAGATCTATTATTTTCATTTCCACATTATCTTCAGTCCTTTTTTTGTCGTTCCCTCTTTTCTTCATCCTGAGATAAATTTCTGTCCTTAAAAAGGAGAAGAAAGCTATATATGTTACCACTGAATATATGAAAGTGGATTTATCACCATATCAAATGGTGAAACTGTGAAAGATTTGATACACCAGGTTCTGTGGCTCTGCTTCAGTAATACATGGTCTAGCGTCACTGTCGTCCTGGTATTTCTGCATCTACTTGATGTTTTTTCTTCATCTCATACTTCTTTATTCCTGCTTTTGACATAGATTGGCGTGCTTATCGAAGACAAGGAATTAGTTGATTCAACTATGGGAGGCATTCCTTGGAAGGCTGGAAAATTTTCTCAGAGTCTTCGTCTTTCTCTGTGGTCTGAACACCTTGGTCTTCATGCTGGAGAGGTCAGTGAAAATGGTCTTCTGTTTTTGGAATTTTGGATTGAGCTTGAGGGTTGTATACACATTAGCTTCTGGGTGCTGCATATGTGTGGATAAAAGTAGAGATTCATTAAGTTTTTTTTAAATCACAAGCGATGAGTTTTACTCAGCTTGTTTTTATTTTACTCAGGTGAATCAAATAATTGATCCAGTGGTTGATTCTACTTACAAAGATATATGGATAGCAACTGCTAAGGTAAGAGGCTTTTCACCCTGGTTTCAAAGATTTTCAGTGTACCTAAGGAGTATTTTTGGCTTTTGAAAATAGGTGAACCCACTTTTAGTTGTTTCCATTGCATTTGGTAGAACCAGGTCCCTCATGTGAAGAAATCTGTCTGGTGTCATCTTGTGCAATGGGAAAGAAGAATAGGGCTTTTGAATATAGATGCTAGAAGTGCTTCAATTTCTTAATTTTAGAATGGATGGGAGCCAGTGTGAGTGTGCGTAGAGTGTGTGCGGGTGTGGGATTGGGGGTTTGTGTAATTTGGTCCAATGTGTACTATAGTCGTTCGATTTGGAATTGCCAGCATTTGCTGATCATTTGTTTGTACATTTGGCAGACAAATACCGCAATTTATCAAGACGTCTTCTCTTGCATACCTAATGATCTTATACATTCCAGGTACAGCACACATCTGGTGTGGTCTGTTTTCTGCATCTCTTTTCTTCCTTCGGGTTGCTTATGACAATGTATATGTAATCAGATCTTCGTTTTGCATCTCTCATCTTTCTTGTGAGTTGACTGTGTTTTGTGACGATTGCCATGCAGAGTCGCCATCAGAGAAAACGCAGCCCACTGGAAGGAGAAAATTGGGCACACTACTATTGATTTAGGCATCGCCCCTGAGAAATTAGAGTCCTTCCACAATGGCGATATGAATAGGACCGATCCCATGCTGAGATTGGAGTCAGTGAGGGGTCATCTTGTTTCTTTTCCCTTAGATTTCATGTGCAGAGAAGATTTAAGACCGGTATTTAACGAGAGCGAATATTACGCATCTCCTCAAGTCTTCCACTGAGCATCGTTTTTGGGGGAGCTTAAAAGGTTTACGACCATGAAAGCACGGACAGCCGCATCTGTATCATGACATGCATATATTATTACACTCTCCGGAAAAACGATTCTGACTCCATATTTCTTTCTGGTATTTCGGTGGGGCCATTTTTGGGTAGGGGGAAGTTGTAATTTCGTCATGGATATAAAAGTCCGACTTTAGGAATAATGTTATCCTTTGTCATTTCAACTTTTGCTTCATCTCATTACGAAGCTTCCATTTCGTTAAATGCTTCTTGTTTTGAGTCAGGACGGAAGCTGATGCTCTTTACCCTTACGGACTCCTTCGGCCCCATCTCCGCATGCTCGCAAGAAGCGCGGTCGGTGAAGATGAGGACCGCCGGCATTCTTTCTGGTCGATTTTACACGAGGAGAAAAAGAAAAGCCCGAATATAATTTATCCTTTTTGTGTTCTTTTTCTTTTGCGTTCTATGAAGAAAGAAGCTTATGGCTTTAGAAGTTGGGGTGGAGACCTCACGCGTGCTCCGAAGCTCAACTTCACAAAACGCTCTTCTATTGCGAATCGTGCCATGTCAACATCGAATGACGGTGAACTTACTTAGTAGGTTTGGGGGGACATCCCACTAGCATTAACAATGGCCGAATCTATGGCTAAGTCTCCCACTAGCAATCACCAAATCTAGCCCTTTATCAGACGCTCATTACATATACATGTGCTGTCGCCAACTAATTCCACTGAAGCCAAATCCATTAAATTTTTTCCTTCTACATGAATCGCGGAAACAAAAATACTAAAAATATCATAATTTTTGTACGATATCCGCTTCGGTGTAAAAACTTTTCGCTAGACCACTTTAAGTGTTAAATTTGAGTAAAGACATTCACTTAAATATTTTCAATAATAAACTTCGAGAATTCGTTCCACTTGATTTAGAAATTTTAATCAGCCCTCTTGAACTCCGGCTTCGGTTCTTTATTTTTTTCCTTTTGTACTTGTTCACGTTCACCGACCCGCGATGAGAAAAAGTTCATGGTCCTCGGGTTGACCCCCCCCTTCCCCCAAACAAAAAAAAAAAAAAAACATGTGGCTCTCGACCGGCCGATAACTCGCCACGTGTCTCGGCATCTTCGTTGGGCCTTAAAGTCCATCGATTGGATTATGTGTTTTCTTTTTTTTTCCTTGACCCGAAATTTCTCATCCACGGAACAAGCCCCCCAAAAAAAAAAAAAAAAATTAATCCAGTTGTTGACCGGATCATCGTTATTACCCGGGGGTGGTTCCAATTCGATTACCCTGGCCAACCATATGACATTAATTAAGCCAAAGCTCGATTTTACTAAGCGGTCACCAATGATTGATTATTAATAACATGATGGAGAGGTGGGCGATGTGACAATCTCGAAACGGGGTCCCCCAAGCCAAGCCAATTCTCGTCCGCACGAATATCATAAACATGTGGGCCGTTGTCGCTAATAACCAACTGTCCCTTCGGACCGAATCCCGCAATTCTATACAATCGTGTGGTCAAATTTCGTGTCTTTCGTCAAATTGCTAATGTTGACGTCAGACATCAGATATTGATCACCCACTATTGATAGACAACTCTAATATTCTATGTTATCGCATCAACACACCGAGATTATATACATTAGACCCAATCACAAAAGGGAGTAGTAGTTTATGCGTAGCATCACCAACGGTTCACTTCGGCTTACCCCCCACTAAGCTTGTTCGCACCAAACATGCCTGAAAGGACCACGTTGATCCAACACGTTCTTATTAGAGGTACCAAGAGGACAAGGCATTATAGCTCTTCCCTATCGCGTGGCTTAGCATTCATAAAACGGAACATGGGGAACTTTGACCCGGATAGATCGGGTCCACGAAACATCATTTAACCGCTAAAACTCAGATTATGTATTAAAAAAAAATCACTCAAATAATTTATTAACTTTGCTGTAATATGCAATTTCGTTTATGAATTTTTAGTTTTTCAATCCAAAATGCAATGTTATTCATGGATTTTTAATTTGTTCAATTCGATCCATAAACTTTGGCCATGTTTAATATGATTCATAAACTTTTAAACATATTTATATAGTCTAGGGACTACGCCAAATATTTAACAATAGGTCATTGACTATATTGAACAAAGTAAAAGGGTAGGAACAATATTAGGTCAAAATTTAATGATCACATAGCATGAATAAATGATAGCACAACATTCATCATATAATTGAGGAAATAAATTGAGACGTATCAAAAGTTCAATGATCATATTGACCAAATTAAAAATTTGAGAATCACATCGCACGTTGAGGGCTGTTTAGGGATTGCGTATGAATAAATTAAAAGTTCGAAACGACATTACATGTTGGACATCGTAAGGAGCGATTTATGTCATTGTCCGATTCTAATCGGAAAGAGGAAAGGGGGCACTCCGGTAATTTCCACCGCCCCCAAACTTGGAGATCATGTGAGAGCCATTCATAAAGCTATTTTTCTATTGTCGTTGGCCTACGTACGCTTGAAAAGGAGTAGGCAATGGAGGAGTCCAAGCGACACGTACTTATCTTCCCTCTTCTTCTTCTTGCTTCTCCAAGCAACGCGAACGCGAGCTTCTCCTCTCGCGATCCTCTGCATTCCGGAGCCTAATCGACACTCCTTCGGCCGGAGGTAGCGAGCGATCGAGAGATCCCGATCAGGTACTGGTGCTGACATCGATTTCTCTCTGTTCATCATCACTTTTGGAGTTAACTCTTAGCTCGTTTTGCACTTTAGAGAGAGAGAGAGAGAGAGAGAGAGAGAGAGAGGAAATGGAGGTTTTGGATGGTTGCGATCATCAGGATTGAATGTGTAATCGGAGGATGAGACGATACCGTCGCCATGATTGACGTGCTTCATTTCGTTTTCTTCTGTTTCTTTTCGCATGTTGTGGTTGCTTTTTGGAGACCGATGCGAGTTTTCTTGTCTTTTGTTTCGGATTCTTCTGGGAAACGACTGTCGTACGTGAGGTCCATTACAAAACCGTGCTGGATTCTGTTTGCTGAGAGTTCGTTTTCCCTGGAAACGAAAGAAGAAAAAGCATCCATCATCGTGACGATACCAAAATGATTATACTAAGAATTCGGTAGATGAAGAGGTGGTTGCAGGGAAGCTCCAAGGTTATATATAAGTCGTACTTTATCATTATTATTATTATTATTATTTTCATCTATGGAGCAACTGCAGAAGAAGTAACAAAATTCTCTTGCTCAGCTGAGCCTAATACTGCCATCTGCGGTTCTGGTCGAGAAGGCTTTAGTTGTTTCCTCGGGAGCATGGTCGCTCACGGGAACTAGTTTTCTATTGGTTCTTCCGTGGTGTTTCGGCAATCGAACAAGTCGAGAGTCGTTTTTTGGGGAAATTGGTAAGAATCAGTGGGCTCTATAGGCTAGTTCTTGTGGTAATTTTGGACTTAAACACGCAGGGCCGCGTTTTTAGTTTTTATATTTTTATATTTTTATAATTGCATCTGTTCGATTGTATACTTTGCTATGAAGATGTTCTTTTGAAGATCATCTTGTTTTATATGGTATTGGTATGCTTTATTGATCTATGTGAAGATGGATGCAAAGAAAGGGAAGCATTCTGTCTTCAGTTTTTGCTCTAGTATGTAAAGGGTTGGAAAAAAATCCACCTATATTATTATGTAAAATCCATTTGAATCCCTGAATGTCTTAAACATGATTTTGAATCTATGTTCACCTTTTCATGTTTCTATCAGATTTCTGGGCAATTCATATGAACTTGGTCTCTTGCTACAAAATGTCAAAAGTCTTATGATTTATTGCCTTTTGTGGAGACACAGGGGCTATGGTCATGTTGCCAACTTTCCTTGATGGACTCGCGAAAACCATATCTATCAAGAAAGCAAAAAGTTGTCCATATGATGTTGGAAGGGAAGCCGCAAATACCCTGGCCAAGGAAGCAAGAAGGAATGAGTCGATCTTGAGTTCTACAGCTGCTGTTAAGACTAGCAAGTCTAGTAGACTTGCCTCAGCATGCTCCAAAAGAGGACACAAAGGTATAAATCAGGATTGCTTCATACTCTGGGAGGTAGGTCGTTCACTCATCTTCTGGATTTTTCTGAAGCCAACAAACTATACTGCAAAAGAAGAAGATTCACGCAAATGGACCTTTCCTAAATTATCGTGCTTCTCTTGGCAGGAGTTTGGTTGTCAAGAGGACATGACCTTTTGTGGAGTTTTTGATGGTCATGGTCCTTGGGGCCATGTCATAGCAAAACGGGTCAGGGAGTTGTTGCCTTCTTTTTTGCTGTGTAAATGGCAAGAAGCTCTCGTTTTAGGATCTCAAGATTGGAGTTTTGAGATGGAATTTGATGTAAATCTTCAGCACTTTGACATATGGAAGCAATCCTTCCTAGAAACATATGCTGCTGTTGACCAGGAGCTGAAGCTGCATAGGAGTATTGATACTTTCCACAGCGGAACTACAGCTTCAACAATTGTTAAACAGGTACCCTGATTAGGCTCACACCTTTTTTTTGGCCGCACTACTGCTATGCATGCTTGACCTGTCTGTCAGGAGAATTCTTTTAAGGATTTACTACAATCTAATGTTGTCTGCTGAACTATTAAGTTTAACATACAGCCCCAGTTTGGCTTCGTTTGTGTTAACCGTTCTTTGTCACTGCCTTTGAAAAGATATGGGTAAAATTTTCACTGTATTCTTTAAATAACCAAAGCTCATTTAATTGCATGTTTATGACCATTTTATGGATCTCTCAGGTATAACCTGCCATATTCTAGCCTGAAGATTTCCTTTTCCATATTTTATGATTTCAGGGTGAAAATCTTCTTATAGCAAATATTGGTGATTCTCGGGCTGTTCTGGCTACTTCTGATGATGATGGCAGTTTGGTTCCTCTTCAGCTAACCATCGATTTTAAGCCCAACTTACCTCGTGAGAGCGCCCCTCTCTACATGTTATCTACTTGCTTGTGTGTATACGAGCATGCAACCCTAAGCATGGAGACATGTTTAGAAGACTTATATTGTGTTGTTGATGTTGGTCACAGAGGAAGCTGAGCGAATAAAGCAGTCAAAAGGAAGGGTATTTTGTTTGCATGATGAACCAGGATTGCACAGGGTCTGGAGGCCAAATGATGAGACACCCGGATTAGCAGTTTCAAGAGCCTTTGGTGACTACTGCTTAAAGGACTTTGGACTTATCTCAGTGCCGTATGTGACACAACGAAAGATAACCAGCCGTGACCAATTTGTCATTTTGGCTACTGATGGGGTACGCATTTCCCTAATTTTATCCTATCTTGCTTGCTGTTATATAAATCTTCAAGAGTTTCTAAATAGATGAAATAGGTAGCTTCGATTGTTAATTTGGGAGGTTAGCTCGAGTTTCCAAGATAAGATGATATTAGGTGTAGCTCAATAGATTCTGCAGAAAACAGAGTAAAATGAAGCGATGTGAAAAGGATCTGCTTTTCTCTTGCATTCATGTACTTAAACTATAAGTATGCATTAATCTTTGATCTAATTGATTGAGAACACGGTATAAACTAGTACGAATCATCGTTAAGCTAGCATGGAGGATTGAGATGGGAACTGGTTTTGTGGCCTCAAAGAATTGAGATGGGAAATGTTTTTGTGGCGGTGGCTAATTAAAATCGCCTAAACTTTTGATGTCTCATCTGATGATCTAAGGGTAGGCAACCCAAACCATGGAATTAATGCGAATATCAGTGAGGCTCGCATATTTTTGTGGATATTGCAAGCAGCCTTAAAATGGGCACTTATCTTGGAACACAACCTTAAATTGAGATTAAATGGTTATAAATTTGGATATTGCAAGCAGCGTTAAAATGGGCAGCGAACCGCCTCCCACTAGAATGGTTGTATTAAAACTCCCTGCTAAGAGAGAAATCCAGTCCTATGGTAGGATGGAGACATGGCAATGGTAATGGATATATTCACCTAGATTTTCCTGTATAAGGCTGATTTTCTACTCGTATTGGTGCCCCAAGTAGAAGTACTGCAATGGATAAATGATAGTTTGGATTCTGAATGTTTATGCATCTATATGCGCAGGTGTGGGACGTGATAACCAACCAGGAAGCTGCCCAAATCGTGTCATCGGCACCTGAGAGGGAGAACTCGGCTAAGACGTTGGTGGAGTGCGCCGCTCGTGCATGGAAGCTCAAGAGGCGAGGCATCGCGATGGACGACATCTCGGCTATCTGCCTCTTCTTTCACACTGCAGAGCCCGATCGGTTCGACCCCCCTTTGAAGGCTCCAACAAGAGGAGTTGGTGTCAAAACTCCGAAGCACTGCGGGGTGGATGGTTGAATCCCAATCCATGTTGCTGCCTTTCATAGGATGACTCGATAGTAGTCAGCTGTACAGACAAACGAGAGTTCTTACGTTTGAACATCGCTAACCACTTACCCAATAAAAACTAAAAAAAAGGCGTTTTGGCCCAGCTTATGTGTATTTAGCCCTAAAAGATGGCAAAAAAAGCTCTACCATCCTCCTCTTTCTCTTCAATTTCAATCGCTGAATCAACTCTCTTGCAATTCCGACAGATGAGAAGAGCCTCAAATAACAAATGGCAGTCGTAAAAGCACCGTTTAATCTGGCAATATGACTTATTGGGGATTATGCGATAAAACGGCAGGGAGGGGACGGACGAAAGGGCCCGAGTGAAAAATCCCACATCGACCGTCGGGGAGTTTCCTACAGTCTTTTGGCTCCTTATAAGTTTCTCTCCTGACGGCACGGCAACGTTAACTCGTCCTGTCAGGGGTGAAAGGCGACTCGTCAATGATCGTTTAGAGACGACGGGTCGTGCCGACACCTACTACAAACGAACACACCCACTTTACAAGGCGAGCGAGTCCTGCCCTACTTTAGGTGGGTTCTCGCCCGCCAATTTTTGGAAGCCTCACCTCTCCAGGCGGGGCTCACACCTATATTTGTACGCCCAATTCGTTGACTTTTAAGTGTGGATTTAATTTAGTTCTTACTGGATAATTACAGGATGAGATTTGAGAGACCGTACGCACAATGCGTTCGTACAATGCGTTGACTTTAACGAGGGTGCAGATTTAATTTAATTTTTACTGGGTAATTATTTGAGGGTGCGGATTTAATTTAATTTTTTATCGTGGGTAAGTATTTGAGATTATGCTAATGGGAATGAGGATTTGTAACTTAGATTTGGATCCGGGCTTCGGTTAGAAGAGCGGTAATGATGTCATTATGCAATATCTGATTGGAAAAATCCTATTTTAGATTTGGGCTTCACAGTAATGATGTCATTATGCGATATCTATGATGTCATTATGTGATATCTAATCGGAAAAATCCTACCGTCGTGATTTTGATAAATGGAGAACCGCAATACTAACAATAAATATCACTGTCTACTTGATGTGGAGAATCGCAATACTAATGATAAATATCAGTCTACTTGATGTACGCCACCCGCCCATAAATAATTTATCATCATTCATGATTATCTAAATCAAAAAGTTGATTACAACAGGTTTAATTATTAATACGCTAACCAATTATCATTACTTATTCCTTCTTTTATTATTAATTTCTCATGTTAAATTTTTGGAGTGAAGCAAAGATGACGCCCTTGACCGCGTTGGAAAATTGAATCAATTCCTATGTGGTAGCGTTAAGCTACCAACCCTAGAAACAGTTCTCTTTCCCCTATATATCGGCCGATCCTCTTTAAAGGGAAGTATATAATGAAAGACTCGTTCGGTGGAATTTTCTTTACAAGGCGCATGACTAAGTCGCATAATTCGGAATCCCATTTGGACGATACTAATTTTCAGCCTCAATCCAATCCCCTGACGTGCCTCAATGGCCCGAAATCGAAAAACAATCCAACTAAGGTAATTCTCATATTTCACAATAGGCTTCGACATTTTCCAGCTCCCTAATTAACAATTCCATCATCCTTTTGTACATAGGCATGTAATGGTCATTGATCATCGTTCTTGACAGTCTGATCTTACTGTACAATTCCCTCGGCGTCTCATAAATACCCGCACGTTCCTCACCAGAGCCATCATGGTCCATGTCGGCATCATCCGATGTCGGCAGGGAGACCATGTGCATGATTCTCCCGGGAGGATAAAACCTGTGGGTCTCTAGGGAGTCGGGCGAAGAAGTTCCAGGCTTCGGGCTGTCTGAAGCATCAGCTATCTCATTTTCCTCCTCGGTAATTTCTTTCGCTGCAGCTGCTTCTTCCTCCTGGGCCTGAATGTCAGGCTCCTCCTCCTGTCTTTGAAGCTCCTTCTCCAATTCATACCACAACTCACCTTCTGTTATGTTTTCTGCTTCTTCTGATGTAACTCTCCCCCTTGGGATGAGCTCCTCCTCTTCATCTGAACTGTCGATTCCAGATCCCTCACTAGAATGAAGCTCCTTATGGCTTTGCACAGACTCTATCATCGTCTCTTCTGTCAGACAAGATTCACATGCTTTATCAAGTCTAAGAGGAGCTTCAGGCTGCTCCTCAACTTTCGAGTTTGATAAAGAACCCACATTGCGGCGACGAGCACCCATGCAGGACCATGAAGATAGAGACGAGCGAGTCCCAACTATAGCTTGAGCTACATTTTGTGCTCTCTTCATCACCCCCTAAAATAGGCCCAGCACACATTAATCTGATGGAACACCATCACTTTCTTTTATTCTTTCAACAACTAATGCAATATGTCTCCTAGCATCAAATAACCAAGTGCTCAGCACATTCAAACGTGCACAAGGCTGTGCAGAAGACAGCATCTGAAATTTTAATTGTATTAATGACACGTAACATTACCTGTGTGGTGCTTGAGACTGGGCGTATAAGTGCACTGGCACCAACTACTCTGGCTTTTGCACTAGCCATAGAAGGCAGACGAGATCCTATGGCAGTTGCAGAGCGATAAACAACATTTAGGACCCTCGTCCGTTCCACTTGATCCCTTAAATCATTCAACCAGGATGATGCTGTCACCTGAGGTTAGCGACAAGGATACTCCATTAGTTCGACAGTATGAGAGGAATAACAGCATTTTCCCTATTCCTACATATGAAAGGGCACTATAGCGGGAACAAAGGAATCAATAGTTATCTACCTCCGAACGAAGATCGTCAACAGAAACGGCTGAAAATGTTGGCACCAAATCAGAACCATTTATTATCGTAGTCACAAAATCCTTGCCTGATTCTGCCAACTCCCATGTCATACATGCAGCTGCAGTATGGTAGAATTACGATAAGCTTCGTGCTAAAATTGAATTCTTACCATTCTATCTATACAGTTTCCTTGGTAGGGTTAACAATCAAGTGCATATTTTACCAGAAGCAGCATAAGTATTTCTTTAAATTAAAATCAAAGACGAAAGAAGACAACTTTACTACGATTTCACAAGTTCAGTCATTGCCAAGATAAGAAAGGAAACCATCGCGCAAGTTTCAATGTGGCAGATCTACCATCACCAATCTCAGTCCTTCAGAAACAACTGAATCAATTTCCACTAGAAATTCGGCAAAGTTATGAACTGGCAGATGTTGAAATTAGTACCGTACATCCTTTAAACAGGATGATGAAGATTATCGCGTCTAGTCATAGATCCTGCTTCAATTAGAGAAGCAATCTCATGATCATGCAGTGGAAACACTGTGATGCCTATGTCGAAGACTACTTTGCTCATTGGTCGGTTAATTTTCCATCCGATGCTGAGATAAACCTCCTAGTCTCCACCAATAAGTTCGATATCAATCCAAAAAGCTGATAATCTCTAGATCCCGATACCCCACAAGCTTCTAGCAGTTTCACGTTCTTTTGTGGCCAAAACAAACTACAACCAGTTTAAACTAGCTGGAAACATTGTAAAAACAGTAGAGTTTGTATTCCCATGTCTACCAACTTCATTTTTTGCTGACAATTAGGAAAAGGCAACTGCCTACCCAACTGGGTAACATTTAAAGGTGAAAATCAAGTGTTACAGCTTACTCCAGCTAATTTCCATCTCACAGGTAATAATCATGTATTAGCATGAGAAATAAGTTGTATGTACCAGGGGCGAACGTGACACATGTGGTTGAGGAGAACTCTTTCTGCTCTCTGAGAATGTAGGTTAAGAGCGCAGCAGTACCGCCACCTAGAGAATGTCCAACCACCTGGAAACAGAAATTCAAACACAAGCTTTACAAATTTAAGTAAAACACCACGACTTCATACACATTTGATAGTTCAGAGTTAAAATTTATTTCTATCCCATTTTCGTTAGTCAAGAAAAGAATTTCATTTAAGAACTTCCAGTGATCCTTCCCAACAGGAGACAGTACCTTAATCTTGTAGTCAGGATGTTCATCAAAAGCCTTAAGTAGGTAAGGAGTACTGAGCTTAGCAATCCAACGAGCAGCAGCAACCATTCCACAGTGCGCGTATCCTAAAACTAAATTGCTAATTCCACCATCACATAAAACTGAATGGTGAAAAGGGACCACTGCACCAGTTGCTGCAGTTAGCGTATCTTTGATGCTATGTGTACCCCGAATCAATAGGAGAAAGCACTTTTCACTTTTGTCACATATTATCGTAAAAGCAGGCTTCAAAAGCTGCAAATATCATAAACAAATATTACAGAGTGAGCTCTTGCTACTTCAAAGATAAATTAGTCGTTTATGAGCAATAGGGTTTGCCAAGGCTTCCACCCACAGTGTAATATTTGAAAACATACTAAATTGTCAGTAAAATAGTCAACAGTGTTGATAATCTACTACTGTGTTCTATATGACTGTTCGAATCTGGCGTACAGAATGAGAGTGCGAAATAAATGAAAACGGTGTAGAATGGATCGCCTCAAAAGTCGAAAGGTATCAAGCCATACTTCAAGGAAATAACTGCAAAAGAGATATTCTACATAGTCGAAGAGTATCTTAAAATGTGGAAAGCTAGTGTGCCCATCCGATGTTTGGCAGGGCAATCATTCAAGGTGTCAGATCACTATGACTGTGCTTATGAAGGTAACATACCGCAGCCTTCGGTTTTTGAAGGAGCACGTCTTCGTGAGAGTATCCAGATGACTCCAAAAACACTGGAAATGGCTTCTTAGAGAAAAGCATGCAAAGCGTCAGCAGCCTCAAGAGATGATTCACCTTGGCCAGAATCTCAGGGCCCCCCAGCCGTACACAGTTACTTCCAGCATATATACTAGCAACTGAGATATCCCCCTGCAAGAATACATCATGCTGATAAAAAAGTTGCAAGGAGAAGAATATATGACATTATACAGAACCACCGTCCTCTTTCATTAATCTTTACACTTATAGATGTGCATAATTAGACCTTAGTATCTCCATTAGACATGACAAAGCATAAGTTGTTTCATTCCCGTTATTAAAACCAACAGAAAACAACAATGATACCAACTCTATCGTTTCCTGTCTGGATCTCGTATTGGTGTTGCTTAAACGTTCTTTGCTAAAGCTGTTTGTGATCGAGACTATGTAAATGGCAGTTTTTCTAACAGTCATATAAAATAGTTGACTTGCGAAAAAAACATGTAGCATAACCACTTGTAGACAAATTACTTCCAAGGGCCATTCATAACTACAACCAAGGAATGGAACTGGTTCATGCGGTGAAACAGCAGTAATTAAATGAAATGACATACTTCATACTAGGGAATCTAATTACAGCTCGAGCACTCAAATGCTTCAAACATATACAAACAGTGATCAATGTACTAACCCTATCTTTAGCAACTTTATACAAAACTTCGACACCCTTCACAGGAAAATGATTGCACTGCCAGGGTGACATCGGTGAAGTTCACCATTTCAGGAATGAGCGATGACTATCAATAGCCAAGACACTGATTAAGTGACCCGACTTGCCACGCTATAAGACCTAGTACAGCTCAACTACACTAATCCAAGCCAAGCGACTGAGTTACCCCAAACTCGATAGAAATCCAAATCAAAACCCAGCCAAGACCCGGAAACAAGCCCATACCTGCCTTCTCATCAGATACTTGATCCCGAACGCCAAGTCCCCAATCGGCCACTTCCCCAGAGTCTCGGAGTACGTGAACCTGAGCGTCTCCGCCAACGTCGCGATCGCCTCGAACAACGTCGCCGGGGCCTGAGCCGGTCGCCGAGCGATCCTCCTCTTCAACGATCTGCTCGATCTCGAAAGATCCCCGCCCCGGTCCCCGGTCTCATCCTCGCCCTTCGGGGCCAGGGTCCGCCTCAGGACGTAGTACAGGATCACCGTCGCCCCCGCCGCGGTCGCCATCGTCCCCGTCGCCATCGATTACCGGCACCGGGGGACAGAGGATAGAGCGCAAGGGATGAGTCGGAGTTCCGAAATGTGGCTCCGGAGAGTGGAGAGCTTGAGGTCGATTTCGGAGGTGAAGGAAGGAACGTAGCTGTGAACCGGTGATGGCTGGAACTGGAAGAAGAAGCAAGCAAGGAAGGAAGGAAGAAAGGAAGGAGCGAGAGAGAGATTAGAGAGGCTCATCAGCAGTGAGAGAATTTACCGAAATGTCCCGCGCATAGTCAATCATTCGGCTAAGCTCATTATATAGAGAGGAGCCTCGGGAGTTTCTACTAGATTCAGGGACAATATAGTCATTCGGCTAAGTTAATCGCAATTATAGAGGGCTTTTATGGAGATGGGAATGGTGACGACGTGGAGGCCGCAAGCGCGTGTGGGACTAGACAATGGCTGGATCCAACTTGGGCTTGTGGGCCCGGTTTGGTGGGCCAGCCACTGCTTATCCAATGGCCCCACTCTCCCTCTCTCCCACATCGGCTTCTAAAGGAAACAGTTACTACACCGTCGGACGGGAGGGACGACTCTCGGGCGAGACATGGAGAAACGTGACTCGAATCTGACACAGACTCGTCTAAAGAAATCCGGCCCGGTCTGGCTATAACTTGAAATCGACACGATTTTGTTTTTAACTTAGATCGTAACGAAAAGACGGTGTGATCGCGTCGAAATATTCTCGAAACGGCATGAAATGACGCGAACGTGTGTCGTGCAACTGCAAACGCAAATCCTAAACCTAGCATAGAGTGAGGTGAGAGGCGGAGAAGGGGTCGGGGGTTTCGATTTTTCTCTGGAATCTTGTGCTGTATCTCGGTAACGAAAATCGTTATTAAACCACTACTTAGAATGTATCGAGAAAATTAATCCTTCAATGCCATCGAATGAACCATATGATTTTCGGAAGAACAATTGAATGACCGTGCCCTTCTCGTGGGCCTTAAGAAGGGTAATTAAATTTATGAACTTCTTAAAGTAGATTCACTGGGTCAACTAGATTAATCCTCGTAGCACTTATTAAAAGCTAGGTCTGACACCCCAATCGTCTTTAATAGTGATTTATCATTCTCTGTCTCTCTTTTATTTTTGTTTGATTTGCTTGGTCTGTATAACCTTTTCTTTTCGGCTCTCAAAAACCACATTGAAATGGCCTTTTCGTTGCTTAAGAACGTGCGGTGTCGTGAAAGCTACTCTATAATCTCATAGAAAATAAGAGAAGGTGAGCATAATAAGTAGGATTACTTCGGTCATCTTTGTTCACATCTTAGTACATATGTGTTGCACGTTAACAACGCCCAAAAGACTTTACAGAATTATTATTATGAAGCCATGCGAAACCCTGGATCATACCAATTCAATTTACTGGTAATTCTCTATAGGCATCATATATAGATATGATATCCAATTAGATATTTGAGATATCATATATATATAATCTTTCTCATTGATGTGTGGTTCATACTTCCTATCGGCGGAAAGATTTTAGGAGTCCCACTTTTTGATGAGCGGGTGGGGGTCCGAGGTAGGCTGCTACGGGGGTTGCAGGGGGCAACGCCTCGAGACGCTAGAGAACTTTTATAGTTTGGGTCCTTTATTTTATTGATAGTTTGAGTGATTTGGGCCCATGAATAGCTACTTAATAGATTTTATATATATAGCAATGTGTTGCACATATGACTCTTCGATCGATTGTTCTCTCTTGGCATGAAGTAGTAGGGAAGAAGAGCCGTAGCCTGTGCGAAGCAAGCCTACCTAGCTTGTCTAGTACTAGTAGAGTCGCTCTTTGGGTTGTACTTTCTCAATCCTAATCTCAATCCAATGCTAGCACCACATCATATGGAAAAAGGATGATGCATTAAATCGGATAGATAAGCAAGCAATCTTAGTCCAACAGTGCTTGGTCAATAAGTAGCTTTTTTGACAATCATGATAACAATCCCTGACGGCCGATCGATGCGGTCTCCCATAAGACAACTAGAATCGATTATCCAATGAGAACTCCGATTGCGGTGATCGGCACATCTTCTCTATAGTCATTCATTCCATCAAACAGCCGGTGTCTATCTCTAAATTTAGGTACACTTTGTGTACAGTCTATTGGTTATCATTGTCCGAACTCTCTTCTATCGATTCTGATCACAATTAATCATTCTCTTCAAATTGCCTCACACACACACATATAAAATTTAGAGCTATAACGGAGATATGTGAGGTGCTCTATTGCTAATTATAGTGAAATTCTTTATTGGATGTTCCCGTAGTTTAAAGATGAACCATGATAAATCTTGTATGTCGATTTTTTTTTCTCTCTTTTACTCTCTATTTCATTATGTTTGTGCGCCTAATCCTAACAAACCCATTGATAGCCAAGTTTAGAGATGCTTATCAAGCAGTCAACAGCGGTTTATTTTCCAAAGCAATGAATCATCATTAGCTTGTAGATAGAAACACCAAGGCGGTCCTTCACCGGCCGTCGGATGGCCCAGAGCATGATTTTCTAAGATCCGATGGCTAGCATGGCACGCCCGCACATAATTCCGGATTTCTCCACTTGTCTTTTCGCGTTTAGTTGTTGCCTAGAATGACAGAAGTAGTAGTCATCACGTAGCAGAAATGGAATTCAAGGAGGTACGCGTGCCCGCGGAACAAGATGAACTTTATCAGATTCTTTCTCTAGGAAAAAGGAAATGGTTATGGCATTGGGATTGGACTTAAGTTTCAATTTTCAACTTTCTCATTAGATGTCCGATTCTTCACGCACTTACAAGCTAGGAATCAAATTCTTTTCCTCAAATGCTAAATCCAACAAAATACTGCGGGCCACTCAGATTTTATTGTTCTACAAAATTATTCCTAGTTTGGATTGACCTCTTCTCTTTTGCCACACACTCTTTGAGTTCAAGGCCGAGAACAGTCTGCGTTGCTTTGATCGTGCCAATCTCCCTCAAGACAATTCTCTCACATCACCCTGCAAGCATTCGGGTTCTCGTCGCTGAAGATCGAAGTGATGTTTCCGCTCCCAGAGGCGCTGGCATAGCTGCTGTGGGACGCCTCCCCATAATGGTCTATGCTCTGGTATTGACTGTAGTTGTATTGTGGTGGCGGTGATCTCACGTACTCGTATTCGGTGACATAAGGTGACGGCTTGTATGTGTTGTAGCTGTGAGTCACGTAGGCAGGCGGTGGCGGCGGCTCATGTTGGAATGCTTGGTGGCTGCTGCTGCTCGGGTACCTGTAGTAGGGGCCATTGTAGCCACGGTTGCAGCCGTATGATCTGTAACCGTAGTCTGGTGGAAGATGGTATAATACGTGAACCTCGCCTACGTCCTTAGGCATGGAGGGTTGCGGTGGCTGGTTTTCTTGCTGAGGCGGTTGGCCTTGTTGGGGGTTGGCGGCAGCAGCAGCTGGCGGCGGGTTTGCATCCGGCTGCGGATTTTCCGCTTGCTGAGGTGGAGGCGGCGGTGGGTTTTCCTGAGGCGGAGGTTCCTTTGGTGGTTCTGATGGTGGGGCCTCAGGTTGGGAAGGGTTTGCTGCCTCCGCAGGCGGTGGTGCGCCGCCGTTGGGGGCTTGTTCTGTGGGCTGAGAAGGTTCGTCTGATGATGACTCTTTATGTGAACAGATGGTGGCATTTTTTCTGGTCTTCCTAATGGCTTTGACAATCCTTTCAGGATCAGCCCAACCAACAATTGTCAATTTCTGTTGTGGGAAATCGATGTAGAGATCATATATACCTGAAATTTTCGCAGCAAAGCGAACTCTTTCACTAGGAACAAAAGTCAGATAAAAAAAAGAATGAAGAAATCGATTCCACTTGCCATTAATGCCATATAGCGCCTTCTTGATCTTCTGTACGCACCCGTTACAGTCCATCCGGACATGTATCTCCGTGACCCGAGGCTTCTGTGCGGACACGAACGAAAAAGACTTGCATCATTAGAGAGCTCAAACACAATGTCTAACAAAACCAAAACTCTTTTTTTTTTTCCCAAATGGGGGACAGAAGAAAAAGATGAATCGAGGGAATGGAGTCCTGAAGCATCAATACCTCCAATTCTGCTGGAATCATCAGGCAAAGCTTGGAATGATGAACTAATCTGAAGAGATTGGAGGAGGAGGAGGAGGAGGAGAGAAGAGAATGAGCATGTCTAAAGAGAGAATCAGAACAGGTGGCATTTTATTTGTGCACTTAGAAGGGGAATATGTGAAAGGCAAAAGTGTGTGGGACATGTAAGGAATCTCTTTTCCAGGAGTGTGAGGGGAAATCAAATGTTGCTTGTGTTTCTCTCTTTCTTTCATGTCCTTGTCAAATGTTAAAAGAAAGGGTCAGGTTTTGTTTGCACCCATAAATGTTGAGCTAAAGAGAATTTGCTTTTTAGAGATGGATGGCCATCTATTGTTGATGGGTGGGGTGTGAGTGCACTTAGGATATCCAAAACCGACCGGCGATAAATAATAAGAAAAGCAAAAAGGAAAAAACAAGGAGTAAAGCGAGGGTGCGGATTGCAGAAGATAGATCAGTGGCATGCATATGGCTGCATCAGTCAAAGAGATGAAAGTTGCTTTTTTGCAAGCATGATTGGCATGCACTCTCAGGGAATCCTTGTGTCTCAAGAAAAGCTCATACCTTGCCCCAAACTGATTGTGACAGAAAATGGAACCCGTCTCTAATGCATTGTCAAGAGGGTTTGCGATGCGCAGAGCCATCTTTCGTTTTTGCCATAAAGTTTGGAGCAGGTTGGAAGATTAGATTCCCCAGCTGGGATTGAAAGCCCCATTATTTGGAAAAAGAAGCATTGCCGGTCCATGAAATTTCTGCACCACTTGAACCAGAAACTTCTGGACACTAGACCATCCGGTCTAGGTTAATCGCATCATGTCGTGAAACTCTTGATTTCACCTGATGTATGAGAGGCATTGAGCTGTTTTGGCCTAGTTGGTGATACTATCAATTGCTCGCATAATCTGAAAGGCATAATAGCTCCTTATAGACCAGAATTTACTTATGCATGGAGGGCCTAGTGCAGGGGGAGTCTCTGTTTCAAATTTGGGTATCCTCTAATTAAAGGACAGTCATCATGCTCAACCCTTTTGCTGGGGACACCTTTGACTGAGAATGGGAAGGATATTTTCCCTAGTCTACAGTGAATGGAAAAAAAAATTCCCTATAATTGCTTGAACCTCTGTGCTTTACTTAAAGAAAGGGCCACATTGGAGGGTAGCCATTACTATTATCTGTGGGTTCTGTTCTGGAAATTTCATGAAATATATTGGCGGGGGGACAATTCGATCATGGATTTGTGGTCTCATGGAATCCTGCACAAGGAAAATGTCCCAAAGGGCAAAAGAAACCTCTGTGGTTCTATTCACGCGCCGCTGGTCTAATGGTTGAACAGGAAAAGATGTTTTCCTCAGCTCATTGAGGAGCTTAATCTTAATAACAAGTTGCGAACATGGCTCACAGACTAACTTTTTCGGCATAACATGTACTCCATTAAACTTCTTACAGTCACTCCAGCAGTTCATATTCACATAGTTCTGAGATTACATATTAGCTTTTTGGCACGGACGCTGCGTCATGTGCAGAAACATCAAGACCGAGTAACGAGTTTATTTGGAACAGAGCGTTGTTTTGTCAGTAGATTCATACCCAAGCAGTTTCCATGATCTATACAGACTTCTACATGTCATCAGCAGGCCTGAGTTTTCATTGTCATACGTGCCTCGGACCAATCTCAGAGTCAAAGATCCAATCTTTCCCAGGAAGCATCTGGCCGAATCATACCACTGGCGAATGCTGCATGACACCTACCTGAAGTAATCACCACGGCTTGAAGGCCAGCGATAGAACTTTCTATCTCCATAATCACAACACAGCTGATGCGGAAGCTAGGCAAAACCATCGGTGAAATGTACTTGGCTGTTACCCGCAAAAGAAGAACAGATGCAGACTCAAATTCAAGTCAAAGTCTGTAGTGAACTTGACAATTAGTTGGCATAGTCTTTTTCCTTATTAATTCAAAGAAATGGGGTGTTGAGTCAAGAAAGGCAGGCCATCTCAGTCAAAACTGCCAATCGCACTAGAATAATAGCCTCAAAGTAGAGGAAAACAGAGACTTCTCTTCAATTTAAGCTTTTGGGTTTTTTTCTTTTTTCCCTAACTCAAATTTTTGTGAAGCTGCTTGAAGAAAATACAGTCTCTTTAGGTCTATCCCCATCTAATTCTTCAAGATGATCACATGATGTCTGTGTCAAAGGAACTTGGCAACTTCTAATGACATGACACTCCAACCACCAATAACTTAGCCGCCAGCACCTTCCCTTCCACGGCACTCTCTCTCTCTCTCTAAAATGCGCAGAAAAAAATACTTCTTTTGACAACTTGACAACTGGAGCAATTGCAGAGTAAATTCATAGTCAGACGACTCATAATACTGAACCCCAGATTCATCAAACCTCGGTTCACATGACAGTTCGTCTCGAGCTCGCCTCAGGAACAAGAACACTATTGAATGAACAAAAACAAACCCAGATCTGCTTAAAGAATTGTTCAAAAAGAGACCCTTTTACTTTTACTTGCAGAATAAACAAAGGGCAAGAACAAAAATCTGTTTTTTTTTTTTTTCTCTCTCAAGTGTAGGCATGTGGGTGTCCCATGAGGTAGGCCTCCACAACTTCATACATCCCAATTGCTCTGTCCTTCCCATGCTCTATGTCCTCCTCCTTGATCTCTATGCCCTCTTTGGCTTTGTACTCGCTGGTCAGCTTGCAGATGCACCCGGTAAAGCCGAAGGGCTCGAACTTGACCTCGTAGGTCACGTACTCGAGCTTCTCCATCAGTGGTTGGGTTTCGATCAGGGTATACTTGCAGCTGAGATTGTCCTTGTCGAGCTCGTCGATCCGGTGCTTCATGTACTTCAACGGACTAGCTGCGAAATTCGGAAGGAAACCCGGTTTCTTGTTACTCCTCAAGAATTCAAACTTCGGATATCTAACTTGAGAAGAGAACTATACAAGAGAGATCATAGTGAATATCAATACGGATCAAGATATGTCTTTGGTTCTTACCTTCGGTGAAGTTGACCTGCTTGACGCTCCCGACCTCCCCATCGCCTTCGAGGAACTCGATGTTCTTAATGGACGAGAACATGAGCTTCGGGGGCGAGGTTGTGCGAGTCGAGGATCAGGGCCTTGAACATCCTGGCCGGGGTCACCTGCGCCCGGAACGTGTGGTGGTATCGAGTTATGCCCATGTTAGCTAAGAACTCGAGAGAGACAGAGAGCTTTAATCGATCCCTGTAAACTTAGATGAGGGAATTCAGATTGGAGACGATAATGGGAAGAACGAAGAATGCTGGTTTATGTAGTAATATGGGATTGGATCGAACCTGTTGGTGGTCTGAAGGGGGAATATAGATAGAATTGGGCTTTTACGTCTCTGCAAATCGTTGACCAATTCAACGCGGGGTTCGATTGTTCTATTCTCCAACTCTTACTTTTCTTTTCCGACGACTGCTCGATCGAGATGGAATGAAGCTTCCACGTTCAAGTGTGGGGCATATTGGAAAGGTGCAAGGCTGCTTAGCAATGACATTTCTTTGACGGCGGGGTATAGATTGCATTAAAGGTTGGCTTTCTCCTCTTTTGTGTTAATTGCTTAATGGCGACTGTGGTACTAGAGGGTTACCGAAGAAAGCAATGATCCAAAACCGATATCACGTCTTTTGTCGCTTTGCGGAACACTTGAACATAATCTTAATTAATCACCGATATACTAAATTGGATCGACCGTCCACTAATAAATTATGTACTTCCTTCATTTTGATCGAAGTATGACGCGTTTTTCTAGAGAGAATTACCAAAAATCCCTAAACCTATTGAATTGTCTTGCAATTCAACTTTGTATGTTGGCGTTGATGTGGACGATTGTTAATAATATTTCAATATTTTTTTTTTTCTGGTTCTTTTGTTTTCCCTCTACTGCTACTCCAGTCGGCGAGGGCATCACGACTCATCGAACGACCTCGCCGGCCGAGGGTGAAGGCGGTCTTGCTCATGGGCGGCAAGGCCATGGCCGCTTTCACCGAGGTCAGGCAAGGGCCGCGAAGCCTTAACTAGTGGTCGGCGAGGGCTTCATAGCCCTTACGAGCTCAGTGACCCTTGCCGGAGTTCATCGGCCACGGTAGCGATAAAGGAAAAAAAAGAAATAGAAAAAATAAGGAAAAAAATAAAAAAATATTAAAAATTATCTAAGTCGGGCCATGCACACCAATGTGCACCGAATTGGCACAATCGACAAAGGTTTAGGACCCAACTGGCTAAAAAAAAAGAAAGCTTAGGATTAAATTGGCACAGTAGCAATAAATTTATGACATTTTTGGTAATTTTCCCCCTTTGTCGGCATTAAGACCATATTATTGATGAAAAGTTACACACCAAAATTTTCTCTCTACGGCAATAAACAAAAGTTTGGGCCGGGGAAGAAAAAGGCCTTCAGCATTTGGGGAGATCATGGTACATTTGAGCAAGTAAGTGGGCGGACATTCTTGAACCTTACTATTAAAGTGCAGTAATCTTGTCATGGTTCAAGCGATTGAATCGAATCAGAGACCATAGATATATAATTGCAGCATCGTCTCAACAATATGAGTACGTCATCCCGATTTTGTTATTTTCTGACGTTGGCCATGATTTTACAGCCTAAGGCTAACATGCTTGTTTAAAAAATGGTCAACCTTAGGAACCCCGAACCATGTTATAAGCCCATTGTTGAAGGAAGAAACCCTTGAGAGATGGGCGAAGTGTTTGAAGGGTTGAGGTGAATCGAAGTCGCATACCGACTACCCTTGGATGAGTAGAATGGCCCGTAACATGACCCCGCGGTTCCCCTAAGGTTCTTCATTTTGGAAATGGAATGTCGAGTTCGTTAATCTCTTGGCCTATCTTACGTGCTCGAGTGGGCTTCCACCAGGAAGTGCAATTTACATCTTTATCCTCTCTCGTCTTCACTTCGCTTAATTCACTTACATGTTTTCGGGTAATCTTCGACATGGCTAATTAGCCCCCTTAGTTTGGAGATAAAGGAGTTTTCGGTCTCAGTCTTGCTTCTGCTGGGGTAGCTCGTTTCCGGGGAGCTGACTAATTAAAAAGAAATTAACGGCCCACAAGATTCGAAACAGGATGGAGTTCAATGGATGGTGCATATCAAAGAAATAATCAGCAGTGCTTTTGTACGTGACTCCATGGGCCATTTCGTGAAAGCACTTTGTTATGGGACCAGTTAACGCTCGGTCCTCCACTGGGCCACGAGCTCAAACCTTAATGTTGGCAGAGGCGTAGATGGAAGTAAAGATACTCGGACACGTCCAATGGAAGACAGAAAATATCTCGAGCACTTATTGACAGGACTTCTTAGATTTATCTAAGAGAGAATCTGAAGTTCCAAGCATGAACATCAGGGTTTAGGAGGATGCACGCTTCGGCGACCTTGCACATTCCCGGAGCCCTCCCTTTGCCCTCCTTAACGTCCTCTTCTTTAAGCTCGGCATCACCCTTCGTGTAATTTGTGCTCGTCATCCTGTTCTTGCTCCCGTCTTCCAGTGTCAGCCCAAATTTGACTTCGTAAACAATGGATTCAAACTTCTCATTCAGATCGATCATGGTATACTTGTTCGTGAATGTCTCCTCGTTCAGCTCCTCCAAGCGACTCTTTATGCTGCTAAGCCGACTTCTTGAAGACAGCAGAAGTATCATATCATGGCATACTTCTATGTGGCGTAATTATGTTTAAGTGAGAAAAGAAAAGGCACATTGATATAGCAAAAGTGTATAATTACCTTCAGTGAAGTTGATCTGCTTAATGTTTCCAGCCCCTCCATTGCCTTGGATGAAATTGATAGCTTGAGGCATGGGTTTGTGAATTAGGTAATGTGAGTCCAGAACTAGGGCCTTGAACAATCTCGCCGGAGGAATTATGGACACGTCTTCATTTCCGCAAGTGAACACACCCATGACAATTTCCTAAGTTACTAGTTAGAGAAATCTGAACAATATGAGTGGAGTTGAAGGAGGTTTGTGGTCTTGAGATAGAAGAGATGAGAATGAGATGTGTTTGTTAGTTTGGCGTGGACAAGTCCCCATTTTTTGCAAAGTGTGTCTCATTAGCTGATAAATTCTAGAAATTGCCGAACTCGAAAGCACCGACCATTCTTATTTTTGTCATGTTTTGCATGAAAAAATCCATGAGTTCATCAGTTGGATTAGGGTTCATTCTTTAGGACACTGGTTAAGGGCGTGAATAATAACCATTTCATTTCTCTATTTTTTTTTAATTTTTCTGTTTTGAGAATAGATATTTTGTGTCGTTTTCAAACGCGTCTCTCTTCTTCGAAACTCGTCCAGGGAATAGAAATGGAAAAACCTATTTCTAACTAGAAATTGTTCACAGAAACAGAATGGTAATCATTGGCACCTTAAGAGAGACCATTAGAGTCCAAAAGAGAATATTTCTCATGTTCACAGCTCTTTGTTTTTTCAAGCAATACAATGGCAACCAAACGAAATGACGAATCTTAACAATTAGAGGAGTTAATGTAATGTGCTTAAGATTCTCAAAACTCACCATCACTTATCAGTCCAGGCTTGATCCAATCCAAGCACATGAACTCCACCCCTCTAATGCCGACGCCAATTTCTCCTATATACTCTATCTCGTATATGTATTTCTTAGTATCCGGAAGATACTTTCAAACTTCTTTCTTTTGGCTAAATTATTTGATTACTTTAATAAGATCATAGCAAAGTCCCATATTGAATTATGTTCTTGCCAAATTGCCAAAGTGGTAGATAGACTTAATGCTAAGTTGTAGTCTGTGTCATAAAAACTAGAAACATAAGGATAAGCTTAGTGGATTATATATGTTTCTCTTTTTGGGTTACTCAAGAAAAGAATATATGGCCATTAATCTTTGAATTCATTGTCCTAAATATATATATATATATAGACACACACACACACACTTGTCAACATTGTCCTATATTGAATGATGTTCTTGTTAAGCCTTTGTAGTGTTATCTCAAACTTAACTCTCAAATGCTAATTGGGGATGATATTGTTAAGCCCTTTTAGGTTTATGGTTCCTCAAATTCTTAACCTTGCGTAGAATCTTTCCCTAGAGGAATTTTTCATAATTTCTCTGAAGTCGCCATTAATAATTGTGAAACCCAATTAGTCTTAACACTGGTATAAATTCTAGCCATCAACTATTCGAAATTATCGAAAAGTACGCTTATCAAGCCAAGTTTTGTCGCGTCGAATAGCAATAATCTCATATCGTGTAAGCGAGTTCAAGCTTCCGTTAAGCTTTGCTTAATCCATCGGCCTTCTCGTCGCGACATGAAAAAAAAAATAAACGAGTTATCATTTCCGGGCTAATGGATTATCGGGTTAATTAATTAACTAACCTAACTCGGACTCTCCCAAGTCCATACCAAATCGCAACTTAAGGTTCGAATGATTAACATACAATGTGATTTGAATTTGGAGTCGCCACTAATCATTTTCGGTAGGTCGATTAGAAACCTAAATAAAATAGCGGGAGAAAACTATCTTATTTCTGCGAACCGGAGATTAAGAGTCCGGGGACTTGGTTACATTAATTACAACTAATGCCCTTTCGGTACCTTAAAATTCATGAAAAAATAATGGATTTGACAAATTTGATGAATTCTACTTGAAGATCAAAGAATCAATTTTTTTTTGTTTTTCTTCCATTGACATTTGTTTGAAATAAAGAAATTACATAGAATTAGGATGAAATAGGTTCAAGATTACTCCCCAATTTGAACTCGTGCACCAAACTTGTGCTCCGGGCTTGTCTTGACCATTGGACCGATTTGGTGACTCGTTAGACCGAGAAATCTCTTGGTCCTATCTCTCATTCACGATTCTTTCTCATCTCGCCGGAATTTCATGAGACCGCAATCTGGGCGTTGATATTTTTCCCTTTTTGCTCTCCTTCTATTCTTGTACCATTAATGTCTCATCGTTGATATGCAACTGTTATTTAACATAAAAACGTAGAGAGAAAATCGAGGTAGAAAATCCGAGCTAATTTGTATTCGAAATTAAAGAAAGTTAGGGAATCACTTAACTTTCTTTTGTTGCGGCGAGCTTGAACGATGGTGATGAACTTGTGGCTTGTGTTGATAGGTGCGAGAAATTGGCAATGGAAGACCGAGCTTCAAAACACTCAAGCCCTCTCAAAACTCTCTCAAAATTTTTTCTCAAGAATTCTCTTTTTCCTCTCTAAAGAATTCCTCTCAAAAACTCTCTCAATTCTCTTCCACTCCAAAAACTCTCTATCTCTTCAAGAACTCTTCTTCTTTTATAGGCAAAGTTCTTCATCCTTCATTCTTCATCTTCATTTCCCCACCTTCCATTTTCATCTTCTTTTCTTCATCTTCATCTTCTCTTCTTCATCTTCATTTCCCCACCTTCCATTTTCATCTTCTCTTCTCTTCTTCACCTTCATTTCTCCATCTTCCATTTTCATCTTCTCTTCTTCATCTTCATCTTCCTTTCTCCATCTTCCATTTTCATCTTCTCTTCTTCATCTTTATCTTCCTTTCTTCATCTTCCATTTTCATCTTCTCTTCTTCATCTTCCTTTCATTATCTTCTCTTCACCATCTTCCTTTCCCATCTTCTTTTGGTATTTGCAATCCAGTCCCTCAAGTTTCAAGTATTTACAATACAATCCCTGAAGTTCCGAGTATTTGCAATACGAGTCCCCGAGAAAATATTTCTTTCAAGCCCAAATCTTCTTGATGCATTTTTCCACCCCATGCCTAGTCCGGACCTCTGTTAAATTAAGCTCAAATTGTATGCCAATGCTAAATGAATGTGTGAGATGATTTTTGTTTAGAACTAAAATTAGTTCTAATTTTTATGCAAAAAATATATTAGTCAAAATTTAGGCGTCAACAGTGCCCCTCTTTGAGTGGAGGCTCGTAGAGGTTCCGCTCAAAGACAAAATTGAATCCCGAATTTTGACGATGCAAATTATGGATGAACTTTTTTTTGGCGGGAGTTTTAATCCCATTTTTTGTAATGAAGTGATGCATGATATGCAAGATTGTAAATAACATGTGTCATAATTTCTCTTTTCCATGTTAGAGAAACTCCGCACATGGATCGCATACGAGAATACCCGTTTTACCAAATACCTCATAAGCTGGTGATTCCCTTAATTTCCAAGTTTCTTGCAAACACGAGGGACCTTAAGGTATTCGGCCTATCTCGTTATCGCAGACTTCTCCCCTAATGCGAGACAACGCAAGATATGTGTATCCTTCCGGATCACAAGAGCTACGTCGTTGTGAGTCGAAAGAAGTAGAATCAAGTTCACAAGAGCTACGTCGTTGTGAGTCAAAAGAAGTAGAATCAAGTTCACAAGAGCTACGTCGTTGTGGTTGATTAAATGTCGAAATCGCCAGGTGCATATGTCTTCACGATTCGACAAAGGGGAACCAAAATCTTAAGAGCTACGTCGTTATGATTTGGTTTGGATCAAAATTACGGGTTCTTATGTCTTCGTGATTTGATAAAGGAGCCGAGAATCATAAGAGCTATGTCATTATGAGCCGACTAAAGGTCAAGATCACCGGTGCATATGTCTTCATGATCCGAGACCGAAATCATAAGAGCTACGTCGTCATGATAAGATGTCAAGATCGCCGGTGCATATGTCTACACGACTGACAGGAGAGGCATATTGCCTGAATTGAATCGTAACAACTATCATCGAGGAGTTGTTGATTTGAAAAAGGGTTCAGAAAACTTACCCGGGTTCTCCGAACGATTAATCAAAGAACGAAACAGATCGCTCGTATCATACATGGTAGGCATTTGCCAGGAGAACTTGCTCATTCAATAATCCTTGGATGAATTTCGAGACCTTGGGAGGGACATCGAACATCGGGAATGTATTACCCATCATAGAATGTCCGAGGTAACATGCGCAAACATATTCAACAATGAGTTCATGCAAAACTTTCCTACCGAGCTTGCAATGATTAGAAATAACATGTGTATAATGCAATCACTCATACTATGGTTTATGCATAACCATTCTATCAAGTTTGCATTACCAATCCTGTCCGAGGATATTCTCACATTATGAATACCTCGAATGTGAGCTTTGGATGGGGGACTTCAGTCCGAAAGGATTTTCTCTCACTCTCAAGAAAAGTTATTTATCCCGTCTGCAGGGATTCAAAAGAAATCACTCAATCTTTCCATCATCGCATTCGATAAGGATCCGAGTAATCTCGCAATTGATACGATCGAGCCGATCTCGGGAGGTCTTGATTAGGACCGTAATGAGGGCTAGGTCAAAGGTTTACAAAGGGGACTCTAGTTGAGTCAAGGTCTTTGAAATGAATTTCTTTGTCATCTCTCCGGGTTTACAAGTCAAGAACTCTGCAAAAATGAGAGAGAAGTAATCTTGCTCGAACTTCTTCGAGTGATGCTTAAAATCATTGAACTCCACATTAATTCAAGTGCCCTAACTAGAAAAGGCTTTTAAAGGGTTGTAATGGAAGTAATGATTTGGGACCGAGAAACGAAAGGGTTCGTTTTGGCTTAGAAGATGTTTGAGAAGGAGCTTGATGTTGGTGATCATTACAATCTTGTCACCGATCGTGGCCTTCTAGGATACCATCATTGCTCGAGGATGGTATGAACTGAAGATTGCATTTGCAATTTGACACTTCATGGAGATTTTTCTCTCAACCCTTTTAGGATATACAGGAAAATTATGCATTCAAGTTCGGAAATATTCTACAAATGAACAATGAATTGAAAGGGCATTGGCCTTGCTTTTGGTAGGCACTTTTTGCTTTTTAAATGCCCAGAAATTTTTGTGGGATCAGCTTTTCCTCTTTCTTCTCCTTTTTTTTTTTACTCCCAACTCTCTTTTACGATTGTATCTTGATGAGTTCATTGGGAGATTTTCTATGGATCCAGCTTTTCGGTCCTTCTACTCAAAGATGGGCCATATTTGCTTTGGGACAACATTGATCACCAATAAGGGCTTTTAGAAACGAATTTGCGAGGCTCAAATGGGTTGTGCAAATGGATATAGATGTGTGGGATAGAAAAAGAAATGCTCTTCGTCACCCTAAGGCACTTGAATTAAAGCGCAAGTACAATGCAAAGAACCACCCGAAGATTGATGTTAGTCCAAGCAAGAAGATTTCTAACCATTTGTCTCGTGATGCTGATGGAATTACCTCTGTTTTGCCCCAATGTGGGGTGGTTCTTGACAAAGGTCGTGGAAGTGAAATCTCCGCTCAAATGGGTTGATCAACGGATAACTTGCAGTGTTTAGGGTAGAGAAATGAATGCCTCCATCACTTCGGTTATCGTACCTTTCGCTAGAAAACTTTTTACCTCGGGGAATGCGGAATTTTGCCACCGTTCATCTTGCCTGAAAAAATTGGACGTGTTTGGGAAAGGATTGCCTTTCATCATCCTGTCATGCCCCCTTCCGTACATTCGATGTATCTTATGTAGTTCGTGTTCCTTATTCGAGTTGGTAAATTAAACATGAGGAACAATCATGCGCAAACTATGCGGTGTATGCAGCAACTTTTTATCTTGGCGGACAAAGTTCGCAAGTACATAAAAAATTTCTTAGGGGCGTGGATCGTGAGTTGCCCCTGTTCATGGAAATGCGTTGCAAAACTTCATTGTCCCGCTTCGAGACATGAGATTGTCAAAGGCTCCAAGAATTTCTCATTTCATTAATTTTTCATGGAGAATGGATACTTCTCTGCTTGGACGGGTAGTGACCCCGTAAAAAATCAAAAGGGAAAGCATCAATGTACGTCCTCATGTTCTAAAAGAGTTGAAACGATACCACTCTACTCATGTACGTATTCCTCGTGAACTTTGAATTGAAAAGATCGATTCATCTGGATCGGATTGTATGTCCGGAATGTCATCTCTCCAGGTTCTATAACCGTCTGGCCGAGCTTCGATCTGCGAAGCAAAAAAGTTTTTATTAATCTTTGTACATTGATGCCAAATCCCGGATCGACCCCGGGATGCCTCGGACCACTGTCATTCCCCCAACCACTATGTTTGCGGTGTTGTTGGCGTCCACGGGTGGTTCGCTTTTGTTATATTGTTCTCAAAGCAGTTGGCAATCCCCGTCGAGAATAAAATAAGCTTAACTTAGAGTTTGAAACGGCCGAGAATCAATTGGGACGATACGGAGTTACCCATCTTTGAGCCTCGTTTGGTCTTTTACTTGCATTCTCCCAAGTAAGGCTATTCGGAATCTCTCTTTACGGGCGTTCAGGAGCGTCGTCCACAAATTGATTTGCTACTGGCCTAGCTTAATAAGGAACTTACGCATTTGATAAGAGAGGAGAAAATTCGCCCTTTAACTCTAGGCAAATTCTAGACAACTAGAAAGTAAAAGTATCCCACGCAGGGGAACTATACATGGAATTAAAGGAGTATTCATGCGAGATTGGTTCCACCTCTTTTGCTGGCTATTCCAATGATTGGCTGATTTTGTCTTGGATCATACGCCAACGATCGTTGTTTGAGGATCCATAATCACTTGCTTCGGATCACAACTCGGAGGTCTTTCAGCTCCGAACCGGGCGACCAAGGCGGTGAGCTCATCATCAAAGTAACCTTTTGATTTTTCGGGCAACCGATACTCGAATTGGGCATTGTTACTTGCTAACACCGGCGACATGATTTTCCACTTTGTTTTTGCCGTGAGCGGTCGACTCCTTGAGCTTGAACCTCCGCCGTCGCTCGAGAACTCGTAGGGATGATCGACCGGGTCCGCCGCTAGAACCACCAGACGGAAGGTCGGTATGGCGCATTCTTGATTGGGAAATGGCCGGGTACTTTTTGCTCCGTAGGTTTTCCCGGGATTAATCTTCCACCAACTTTGCTCCGGTCGCCTTGGTTCCAAGCTACATCGTGCTTCTTCAGCTTATCTCTAAATCTGTGAAGGTGATTTGTGACACTTCGTAGAGTGAGCCCGTCTATATTCATCATTTTGAGTACAACCATTGGTCGTGCTTGAATTGATTCCTAGCCGTCGAACCGCCTCGATGAATATAGAATGAAGCTCGGCGGACCAAAGGGGTCTTTTCTTTCCGACAAAATCGTCGTAGGTGGCTTGGCCATAGTTCTTTTGTTCGAGTAATTGCTTCCTTACAGCATGCTTTCACAAATGTTTTGGAACACTCGAATGCAGATCGGCTTCTTTAGGATGCCCCGAGCACCATGCAATATGGCCTCCGTTATGAACTGGCGATCATCACTTGCTGATGTGACGATGACCCGGTATATTCAACTCGAATCAATGATCTTTAAGAGACCGAGACCGTCCATATCGATCCCTACCATGGCTGTGACGACGATGTCAAAATCATATTTGTCTTGTCTCGGCCTCCTCTAAGGCTTCCGTTGCTTTCACATAAGCTGAAATCCTATATATGCACTTTCTCGGCATGGCAACGAGGATCGAGAGGGAAACGGGGTTACCATCAATGGCCATGACTCGCATGATCCTCGGGATAGGAGGCTTCCCATACTTCCGCCTGGAATATACGCATACTTATTTTCCTTTCAAAACCTTCCATATGTAGACCGAAAAATGGGTGTTTCGACTAGAGACTCGGGCTTTAGATGTTCTTTGGACTTGCAAAGACAAAAGCGACGATGGCCTTTCGTGACGAGTTCGGAGGTGCATGGAGACTTCAAGTTCTTTATAAACTTTTTTCTGATCTCGTTAGTCTCATGACAGTTTTTCTCTCCTTTTCGGTCCCTAGTGCATTGAATCCATTTCGTAATAACTCTTACCTCCCGCTCAATCCGTCGTTCTTTTTTACTTTTCCGATATGGAGGAGCCCTCAAATCTTTTCACTTTCCCTACGAACGAGGCAGTTATTTTCCTCTTCAAATCTTTTCGCTTCCTCCTACGAACGAGGCGGTTATTTCCTTCCTCAAATCTTTTTGCTTCCTCCTACGAACGAGGCGGTTATTTTCCCTCCTCAAATCTTTTCGCTTTCTCCTACGAACGAGGCGAGTTATTTGCCCTCCTCAAATCTTTTCGCTTTCTCCACTAACGAGGCGCTTATTTCCCTCCTCAAATCTTTTCGCATTTACTTACGTGAAGGTTTTCAATACTTAGTCAAATCTGCGAGGAATTCACGCATTTAAGCATGATGATGTTCGTGGATAGTACTTGTTCTTTGCCCCTGGATTAACTCTAGGCATTAAAAGAAGAATGTCTCACATGGGGATTTCAGTACATTCATTCATACATGTCACTACTTCTCTTGAGGATTCGTAAGAGTTGGCTAGTAATGCTCAAAAAAGAGATATTTTGAGAGCCCATAATAAAAAACTAAAGCTTCATGTAGGCTACACATTCGGAGTTCCATCGGCGTTGAATTGGCTGGCTGTGACATCAAGAAAACTCCAATTGTAATGATGCATGTCTATTCCCTCGAAGGGTATCGGTTCCGCCTCCGCAAGACCGACTTTCGGGGATGTATCTCCAACGAGATCGGATTGTACGAGAACTTGCTCTGGGGGGATGAACCGGTGAATAAACATTTTCAATGCTCGATGTGGCTCATCGAGGGACATGTCACCAAAGGAGATGGGGCCGCTACGGCACATGGCAAACAACGTGTTAATAGCATCCCTATACCTCTTGTTCTCTCGTCGAAGCTTTTCGCTTTCTTCCCTCGAAAACGTAAGTTCATGACTTTCATTTTTAACCTTCAATCGGGTCCGCTTGTTTTAAAACCAAAACTTGACCTTCAAGGGCTCCATTCCTATCATCCGGCTCAATTCATTTTTTGCGTCTCTTATTCACGTAAGAGCACTCCTTGAAGGACTTCAAGCACTTTGATTTGATATTTTCTTTTCAGGGGCTGATCATGCGGCTGCCGTTGTCATTGTTGTTGCTTTGTCGAGATCTTGAATTTCACCGCCAAGAGAGTTGGGTTTTACGGCTCCAGCGTTGGATCCGGTCTCGAAATCCAGCAGTTCGCTTTCGGGGATGTCTAGGTTGGTTGCCTCCAAAGTAAGTGCTGATGGCCTCTAAACATGTTGGATTGAAATACCTCTTACCGCCTTTTGTTCACTCTATTCTCCACTGTATGCTTACTCTCTCCAAATTCTTTCGAGTAATCGGATATGTTCCAAAGCCTCCCTTTAAACGCGGATGAAAATCACTAAGCCGACGTTTTTTCCAAGATTTCGTGTTTCCCGCCTTGTCTTATTTTTTTCAACGTGATGGGACCCCGAATCCATTCGTACCGATTTTCTTTTCTTGATAACCATGCTTGTCTCCCACTCAGTTTTCAACATGGTGGGACTCCAACTCCTTTCGTAACTTTTCGAATTTGTGAGGCTCGAGATCACGGATTGACGATAGATCTAGAATCCAACGAAAGAAACGCTTGTAGTTTCACCCGAGTAACTAACGTGGCTCGCAAGAATTGCTGTTTCTTCTTTCGTAAAGTATGCTTGTCTCCCACTCGCTTTTCAACATGGTGGGGTCTTCAAATCTTTTTGTAAATTTGTCGGATTTGTGAGGCTTGAAATAATAGATCCATGACTCACTGGACGAAACGCCCGTAGTATCACCCGAGTGGCTCTGCAAGAATTGCTGTTTTTTCTCTCGAAAAGTATGCTTGTCTCCCACTCGGTTTTCAACATGGTGGGGTCTTCAAATCTTTCCGCAACTTTTTCGGATTTGTGAGGCTCGAGATGGTAGATCCGTGATTCACGGATGAAACGTCTAGCTTTTACCCGGATAATTAACTCGGCCTCCACAATAATTATTGCTATAGCTTTTCCCCGCCCTTTAAATTAGGATTTAACGCCGAGACAATTATCGCTTTCATATCTTCATCTCCAACCTTCTAAGCACTCTTTTGCATCCACTCTTTTTTAGCCCCTTCAACAACAATGGCTTCCTTCCTGCACACGCCTTCTCGGCTGAAGTTTTGGCCAAATGGGAGAAACTTTATAATCTCCTAGGCCAGGGCTACTCTTATATAGCCAACCATCCGGAGGCCGAAACTGAAATTGCCTTATGTTTAGGGATATGGACACCGCTTCTATTGAAGGTACCAAGTTAGAAGAGGAATACAGGATCTTCCCCACCCTCTTTACTAACTTCCCGGAGGCTTACCATGTTGCTCATCAAGATGTTACTTTGGCCCACCTTGTGAAGGCACGCTTATCGGGATCGGTCGGACAGCTTGGTATTGGCCGTCTTGTAGCCGACAATTATAAGAAGGCCCTCGATTATGGTAATGAACAAGTCTCCCCCGCTGATTCGTGAGAAGAGAAACTTGGTGGAACGTTTGGCCACGTCCCATATTATCTTCGAGCGCGATCCGCTCAACATTGTTTTAAAGTTCCAATGCACATGGCTGGATGAAAGGCCGAACGATCTCGACCCTGGATATAGCCCGCGGGAGAATGCTGATCCATGACTTGGAATCTGGCTGCTGAGCATCATGAGGACAAGGTAGCCAGCCTCAAAGAGAAATGTGAGCTCCTCCTCTTTAAGTTAGCGGATCTCGATCCTTGGAGCAATCAATGTAGGCGGAGCATCAACTGTATGGAGAGTCGCTTAAACTCCTTTGTGATGCTCATTAGAGCTCGCCTTGGCTTTACGTTCCCACCCCGTTGATCTATTTGTAAAGCTTTCCGATGAATGAAATGAATGCAAGTTTTTACTCATTTCATCTTGGTCGTCATATTTTTTTCGCAAGATAACCCCTTTTACTCTGCGAATATGTAAATCTCACGCTCCCGATGGTCAATCCAATTGGGCCGCAGAGGCTCCCCCATTCGAAACAATCTCTCAAAGAAAGTTCGGTAGCGAGGAAACAAACGAATGCTCAAATGCGAACAACTCGTGAATCAGTATTAATATTATAACTCGATTATGAGAACATCGGGGTGAATCAAGCATAATATTTCTTTACAAATCGAATTGACTTGGATTGATAAAGACACGACCATCCATCTCAGCCGGAATCAAAGCACCACCAGGGAGCACCTTCTTTACTAAATATGGACCACCATAGTTTGGAGTAAACTTCCCTTCCGGGAGTGGGACTATTGGCAATAATTTTCTCAAGACCAGGTCATTGATCCGAAAATATCGAGGCCGAACTTTTTTGTTGAATGATTTAGCAACTCTCTGCTGATAACACTGGCCGGGACATACAGACCTTAAGTCTTTTTTTCGTCGATCGATTCAATTGGCTTGCTCTCTCTTGGATCCATTCAGCTTCCGTCGCCTTAGCTTGAGACAAGGTATACGTAAGGAAGGAATTTCCACTTCAACTAGTAGAACAGCCTCCATTCCATATACAAGAGAATATGAGGTTGCCCCGGTAGATGTCCGGATTGAGGTTCGATATGCCATGAGTGCAAATGGCAACCTCTCATGCCAATCGCGATAATTTTCAGCCGTCTTCGCTAAAATTTTCTTAATGTTCTTATTGGCGGCTTCTATTGCTCCATTCATCCGAGGACGATATGGGGAAGAGTTCGGATGCTTGATCTTGAATTCCTTGAACAATTCGTCCATTAGTTTGTTGTTTAAGTTCGAGCCATTGTCGGTGATTATGGCTTTGGGTGAACCGTGATCGAGCAATGATATCCCGGCGGATAAATTTCGCGATATTTCTTGCCGTGACCGCTAAATAGGATGCGGTTTCGATCCATTTGCGGAAATAGTCAATCGCCACTAAGATGAATCGATGCCCATTGGATGGTTTAGGGTTGATAGGACCGATAACATCAATGCCCCACATAGAAAATGGCCATGGTTCGAGATAACGATGCAACTTATTTGGTGGGACATTAATCTTGTCACCATGAATTTGACATTTGTGACAGCTCCGGACATGCCGAATACAATCTCTTTCTAGCGTGAGCCAATAATAACCCATCCTCATAATCTTCTTAGCTAACAAGTGGCCGCTCATGTGTGGACGACAAATCCCTTCATGTACTTCCATCATTGGGGAACGAACTGTTTCGATTGAGTCAACGTATCTTAGTAGGACAGAATCGAATGACCTCTTGTACAAATTCTCTCCATTCAAGAAGAACTTCGAGGCCATCTTCCTTATGTACTTTTGGTCGATACGGTACTTTTTTCAGGGAACTCCCGCTTCGAATATAAGTCTTGATGTCATGGTACCATGGCTTACCATCGGGTTCATTGATCACGGCCATACAATATGCCGATTTTTTTAATACATCAATCTTTAGTGGGTCAACCTCAAGTCCATTGGCGACTTGTAACATTGAAGACAAGGTAGCCAATGTATCGGCGAATCGATTATGAGTCTTGGACGAGATACTCAAATGAGATATCTTCAAATTCCTCCACCAATTCATCCAGATACTCATGGTAGGGTAGCAATTTAGCATCTCTCGTCTTCCACTTTCCAACAATCGAAGGATAATCAAAGAGGAATCTCCGAACACCTTGAGTCGGGCTATCCCCATTTCAATCGCAACCCGTGCACACGAGGATGCATGCCTCATATTCTCGCTATGTTATTTGTGCAAGGGAATACTAATTTTACTACCACAGGATAATGCCGACCACCTGGAGATATCGAACCGCGCCCGTGCTCGACCCCGATAAATTGACAGCTCCGTCAAAATACATAGTCCAGATGTAATCCTCCACCGACGTGATTCGATCCTCGAAATGATAGGCATCATCATCTTGCCCCGGATTTTCAGCTAGGACATCTGCTATAGCTCGTCCCTTGATTGACTTTTGGGACAAATATTGAACGTCAAACTCGGAGATGAGGATTTGCCATTTGGCAAGTCTACCAATCAAGGCGGGTTGATTAAGCAAGTATTTGATAGGATCGCATTCCGTCACCGAAGCACTTGGTGATGCAAGGTATATTGCCGAAGCCTGTGCGATACCTGCACTAACGCCGCACATGTTTTCTCTACTTCGAGTAGTTCATTTTCGAAGTTGTGAATTTCTTGCTCGATAATAAATAGCTCGTTCTTTCCCGTCCTCCCCGCTTCTCTTGGGCTAACATAGCACCCAAGGATTCGCTAAGGATTGTGAGGTAGAGGATTAGAGGTTGCTCCGGCGTTGGAGGAACAAGCATGGGTGGATTCATGAGATCTTTGCTTGATTTTCCAAAAGCTTCTTCGCATTCGCTATCCCATTAGACTAGCACATTCTTCTTTAATAGCTTGAGAAATGGCTTAGCGCTTTCGACAACCGAGAGATGAATCGAGCAATATAGTTTAGCCTACCCATTAAACTTCGAACTTTTTTAACCGTCGTCGGCGGCTTAAGCTCACGAATAGCCTTAACTTTCGAAGGGTCGACTTCAATGCCCTTACTGCTTATCACGAATCCGAGTAGCTCGCCCGAGCTCGTCCCAAAGACACACTTGGCGGGGTTGAGGCGTAACTTGTACTTTCGGAGTCCTGTCGAACAATTTCTTCAGCGTTTCGACGTGATCTTCTCCATGCCTTGTTTTTGCTATCATGTCATCGACGTAAACCTCAATCTCATTATGCATCATGTCGTGGAAAAGGGCAACCATGGCTCGTTGGTAAGTGGCTCCAGGCGTTTACGAGACCGAACGGCATTACCCGGTAATAGAACATTCCCCATGGTGTGGTGAAAGTGGTTTTCAACTTGTCATTGACATTCATCGGGATCTGATTGTACCCGGAGAAACCATCCATGAATGAAAACAATTCAAACCTACGAAGCATCGAATGCGGCCGTCTTTCTTCATGACAGGGACTATGTTAGCGATTCAATCGAAATATTCGTAGTCTCGATGAATCCTACATCAAGAAGCTTCATGACCTCCTCTTTGATCTTCCGCACTAGTTCCGATCTGGCCCTCCTTGACTTTTGCACCACCGGCTTAGCCGAAGGATCGATCGGCAAACAATGCTCGACAATGGAGCGGTCAAGACCGGGCATATTCGCATAGGATCGGCGAAAACGTCTTGGTAATCCTTCGGGAGCTTAATCAAGCGCTCGGACATTTCGAGGAAATGCTTGCCCCGATCTTAACTTCTTTAGGGTTTTCCGCATCGCCTAGGTTGACCGAGATAGTTTGTTCACCGGTCGAGAGCTTGATCTCCTCATGTCGTTCGAAACCCCGACGAATTTCCTCATAACTGGACTGAACTCATCTAAGTCGTATACTTCGAATCCACTAGGTTTCCCTCCTCATGTGTCCCCCATGATGACAAACTCGTTGGTCGTTGGTTATCGTCATCGGGTTGGTTTGGGAGATTGGGACTACAAGCGGCGTGTTCGAGCTCACGCCCGTGAAGATCACATCTTCTAGCGGCATTGTCGATAGAGAGCATTTTCCACGGCATTACTTGGAGTTGTCCGTAGGAGGAATTAGAGCAGGAATGGTTAGCGGCGGGCTGGAGGTGGATGATTGAAGTTTGGCGGAGAAGGGGCCATCATTTCCTCCATCTTTCGGGACATCATTTCTTCAAAGCGCTCAATCAAGGAGCCAAATTTCTCGTCTAGGGCAAAGACCTGACGGTGGCGTTAATGTCGGCCATCCTCTTCGCGATCGATCGAGTAATATGTGGAGGATCCGTGATAAATTACCTGTACGCAGTAACAAACCAAAAGTGAGTATAGGGAGCAAGAATAGCGAGCCGGCCCATGGCATCCCTCTAGACTCAAACGAACAAAGTGATTATGACCAAAGGATTGAAACATGTAATTTTCAGTTTGTCCGCTTTTACGAAAAATTCCGTATTAATTCGTACGTTGGTCAAAATGCATCCACATTTTACTAACTTATAGTTAAGAAGATGATGAACAACTTTTATGTTGGCCAATCGGACTAGAAATGAGCGGATCAAATCCGTTTAATGTGTCTTTCCGAAAATTCGCATTCAGAAAACTGTTATAACCGCAGGTAGTTGAAAAAACGAAAGGCCATCTTAAATTATGAATTTAATTCTGAAATTTTGTAGGATATTAGTTGAAACATAGGTCTACAACTTTCATGTTTGACACTTACTCAAAACTCGATCGTAAAATTTAGTAAAAACCGTACAACAGGAACAAGCCAAATCAGAATTGAGGACAACCGATGAAATTGTAAAAACTACGGAAGCAAAGTGTGAAATTGGAAACAAGACAATGAGATTCATAAACAATCAACCTAAACCATGGACCATCCCAAAATAAAAATGAGATAACAAGGCGTAAGAGACAGGAAATTACCGCTCATAGGAAGAAAATGTCAATCACAAAGACATGCGCATGAATCGTGGATTCAGATTTTAGTTCTTTTAGCAAAATGAAATGAAGGACGTAACGACATGTCGCAGCCTCGCGCACGTTCATCATGACTAGTTGCCGCCTCGCATACATAGTCATGACTAGTCGGGTTCAATCATCTCGGCTTGGTTCGGTCGACAAGGGCAACTCTCATGCATCATAGCCTCACGTGCATGAGAACAACCCTTGAGCCATTTTTTGAAGAACTCGGGATCCAAGTGGGATAACCTTTAGCGAAGCCTTACCGCCAAGGTTAAAGAACCACATAAATACCATCCTGAAACTATCGGGTGACCCGGGTTCGGTCACAAGTCAAGGTGGTGTAGTGCAATTATATTAGGGGCATGCACGACATTTTAAAGGCAATCAAGCACTCCGATAGTTCAAAAATTAAAATTCTCATCACCAAACCTGCAAAACAGAGGTTAGTCACGTACTCCTCCCCTTATAACTCCCTTTCCCGCAAAACCATTTAACACCTAGGGATTAAAATTCAAGCAAGATTGCCAAATCAAGTAATTTTCCTTTTCATGAACTTATCCGGCTTAAGTCCTCTTTGGATCCCCAATGGAGTCGCCAAGTCTGTCGCGACATGAAAAAAAAAAATAAACGAGTTATCATTTCCGGGCTAATGGATTATCGGGTTAATTAATTAACTAACCTAACTCGGACTCTCCCAAGTCCATACCAAATCGCAACTTAAGGTTCGAATGATTAACATACAATGTGATTTGAATTTGGAGTCGCCACTAATCATTTTCGGTAGGTCGATTAGAAACCTAAATAAAATAGCGGGAGAAAACTATCTTATTTCTCGCGAACCGGAGATTAAGAGTCCGGGGACTTGGTTACATTAATTACAACTAATGCCCTTTCGGTACCTTAAAATTCATGAAAAAATAATGGATTTGACAAATTTGATGAATTCTACTTGAAGATCAAAGAATCAATTTTTTTTTGTTTTTCTTCCCTTGACATTTGTTTGAAATAAAGAAATTACATGGAATTAGGATGAAATAGGTTCAAGATTACTCCCCAATTTGAACTCGTGCACCAAACTTGTGCTCCGGGCTTGTCTTGACCATTGGACCGATTTGGTGACTCGTTAGACCGAGAAATCTCTTGGTCCTATCTCTCATTCACGATTCTTTCTCATCTCGCTGGAATTTCATGAGACTAGATCCGGGCGTTGATATTTTTCCCTTTTTGCTCTCCTTCTATTCTTGTACCATTAATGTCTCAATCGTTGATATGCAAATGTTATTTAACATAAAAACGTAGAGAGAAAATCGATGTAGAAAATCCGAGCTAATTTGTATTCGAAATTAAAGAAAGTTAAGGAATCACTTAACTTTCTTTTGTTGCGGCGAGCTTGAACGATGGTGATGAACTTGTGGCTTGTGTTGATAGGTGCGAGAAATTGGCAATGGTAGCACCGAGCTTCAAAACACTCAAGCCCTCTCAAAACTCTCTCAAAATTTTTTCTCAAGAATTCTCTTTTTCCTCTCTAAAGAATTCCTCTCAAAAACTCTCTCAATTCTCTTCCACTCCAAAAACTCTCTATCTCTTCAAGAACTCTTCTTCTTTTATAGGCAAAGTTCTTCATCCTTCATTCTTCATCTTCATTTCCCCACCTTCCATTTTCATCTTCTTTTCTTCATCTTCATCTTCTCTTCTTCATCTTCATTTCCCCACCTTCCATTTTCATCTTCTCTTCTCTTCTTCACCTTCATTTCTCCATCTTCCATTTTCATCTTCTCTTCTTCATCTTCATCTTCCTTTCTCCATCTTCCATTTTCATCTTCTCTTCTTCATCTTTATCTTCCTTTCTTCATCTTCCATTTTCATCTTCTCTTCTTCATCTTCCTTTCATTATCTTCTCTTCACCATCTTCCTTTCCCATCTTCTTTTGGTATTTGCAATCCAGTCCCTGAAGTTTCAAGTATTTACAATACAATCCCTAAAGTTCCGAGTATTTGCAATACAGTCCCCGAGAAAATATTTCTTTCAAGCCCAAATCTTCTTGATGCATTTTTCCACCCCATGCCTAGTCCGACCTCTGTTAAATTAAGCTCAAATTGTATGCCAATGCTAAATGAATGTGTGAGATGATTTTTGTTTAGAACTAAAATTAGTTCTAATTTTTATGCAAAAAATATATTAGTCAAAATTTAGGCGTCAACACCTTCGGAGCAAGATGGCCCTACATAGTTGTCATCATCGGTCTTGAATTGGGTTTGACCGATTTGGGCCTGAGGGGTTGGGTTAGGGGCCATGAACGGGGACGTAGGCTCAGCTACTTTGGACCGATGGTAGAAAAACGTAAACTCTTTGTTCGGACAACTGTTCGGAGTTACCATATCTCTTCTACCAAGGCAAGTCGAAATCCCGTGATCGGACTTGATTAATCGTTCTTTGCTGTTCTAAATGAATGGTTCCGTTTACGTAATTCTCTAGGTATTCCAAGGACTTATAATTTATAAGTTGAATTACTCATATTCAGCTTTTCTTGTCTTATCTCAAAGTATCCATCCTCTCGAAATAATTACGTTATTCCGTAAATAGACCCACTTTTTCCAAGCATTCAAATTCGTTAAGTGCGAGTAGATTGTACTTCCATTCATTTCAAAACTTCCATAATCCCCGTAAAATTCCCATATCGTTCTTTGAATGTAACAAGCTTATCCTCTTTTCTTTGTTTCTATTCCCTTTCAAAAGCATCCAAACTAATCATTAATTCAAGATTAGAATTATCTTTGAGGCACTGTTTCGACCAAACAAAAGAAATGAAATTGTCAGCAAATTTGTTTCTTGTAGGCAAGCGCCCCACCCGAGATTCAACGGGGGTCTCTAACCTAGGCCACGATCCTCGCGACTTCCTCGTCGCCCATCAAACTTATCCAAGCAAGTATGTCACAAGGCCAACTCTTATTCTCCGTCTCTCTGCTCAATGCTCAATGTAGGACTTAAAAATTACAGAATAATTATGTGACGGTTCTTAATTAATTGTGAGATTAACCGTCTGTTCTGGATCACAAAAACTATACAATAAATAATTAAAAATTATTGTCGAATCCGTTCTTTCAAGAACTTGTGGCCTACAAAATATTATTACTCTCGTAGTCACTCAAAAACTTTTCTGTTATTAAAGAATAAAAGCTCCCTAATTGATATCTACAGCACATCCATAGCCAAGGATGGATATTGAACATTTCTAAAAAGTACTGCCTCCACTATTGATTTCCAAGTTAAAGTGGCTTCTTATTTTATGTAATGTCAAACGAAACAGCCGCCGAAATATCATCGGGTGAAACACAGTCAGTGACTCACGGGAAAAGCATTGGAGGATTTGACTCCCAAAATTATTACCAACTGCAAAGTACATATCTTTATTAACCGTTCAAACTTGCAAAGGACAACATGAAGTATCCTGAGTACTTGTTGGAGATGGTTGCCCCAAACTTATTTAAGAGTTCCCTTTCTTAAGGATCAAGCATAAGCATTCGGGTTTTGAAGGAGGTATGCTTCGGCAACCTTATACATTCCCAACGCTCTCTCTTTTCCGGCCTTGATGTCCTCTTCTTTAAGCTCGGCATCACCCTTGGTTTTGTAGGTGCTAGTCATCTTGTTCCTGCTCCCACCCTCAGGGGTTGGCTCGAACTTGACCTCGTATGCGATTGACTCGAATTTCTCCACCAAGTCGATCATGGTGTACTTGTATGTGAACGTCTCTTCGTTCATCTCATCCACTCGATTCTTCATGCTACTAAGTTGGCTACCTGCGTCTCAAAACATTACAGATTAACACTACATCTAATACACTTAGCAAATGAGATTTGACGAAGGAACTTTCTTTACATCATAGCACAAGAACTGATTTTTTTTTTCAATTGATTAGTTGGACCCATCAAGTAAAACAACAGAGGTGATAATTATGCAAGAATTCCCAGATAAGAATTGCTTCACTGTCAAAGTCTAAGAACTTGTCATGACATTAATACACATGGGATTTTTCAGATAACTAGAAAAATGATAGTGACTGAGTTTACATAGGAATCAAATAGAAAGGTGGTTGTGCCTTGTAATGGTACAGGCAATAGCAAAGTCTCACAATCATTACCTTCGACAAAATTGATTTGCTTAATACTCCCAGCCCCTCCATCGCCTTGGACGATGTCGATACTCTTGATGGATTGGGGCATGAGCTTAGGAATGAGATTATGAGAGTCCACAATTAGGGCTTTGAACAATCTTTTCGGAGGAATCGTGGATGTGTATACATCTGTGAAAGTGAAGACACCCATGAATAACTCTGTTGTTAGCTAGAGAAAATTATGAAACTATGATGAAGGAGGCTAGAGTTTAAGGAAGATTTTTGAGCTTGGTTCAGAGAAGATATTGAGCAGATGTATTTATAGGTGTGAGTAGAGGAGTCCTCACTTTTTCAAAGACTGTTTTGTTGGCTATTCAAAATTCTTCAAATTGTCTAAGTCGGAAAGTTCCATACATTGCCTTTTGTCAGCATTAAGCATGAAAACTCGAGTTGATTGGACTCAAGGCGTCATTCTCAAGGGGAAGAGAGAGAAGCTCTTAAAATCCAAAAAAAGAGCACTTTTTATGGTCATCATCATCGTCGTCAGCATAGACGTGAGAAAATTATTAAAAAAATCATATATTTATTATAATTATATTAATTCAATTTCATATTTCTTTTTAGCCAATTATATCCTATACTTTTGTATTTGTGCAAATTCAGTTTAACCGATCAATTTTGGTGAAAAATCACTCACGTGGCACGATTGTCGTTTGGCATGAACAATTTTTAAAATTTTAATTTATTTTTTATTTTTTTATTTTTTTATTTTATTTCTCTTTTTTTTCCTACTTCCTCTGGCGAGTCACTGAGTCTAGGGAACGGCCAGAGATGAGGTTGACCTCGCCGGCCTCTAGTGTAACTCACCCTTGCTGGCCACTAGCCAAGTGCGACCCTGCGATGGCTAGCACAAAGTTGTGCCTCACTAGTGGCCGACAGGAGTTAGCTCCGCTAGATGTTGGCGAAGTTGGCCTTGTCGGCCCTCGTCTCTCGGCTGGTCATTGGACTCGGCGACTAGCTGGAGGGAGCTGGAAAAAAAAAGAAACATAAAAAAGGAAAAATTCAAAAAAAATTGTTGAAGTATTATTAAAATTTGTGCACGTTAGCACCGTTTGTGCTGCGCCATCGATTTCAACCAAATGGTCGATTGACTGAATTGACATAAATGTAAAAATTTTGTAACTCAATTGACCAAAAAAAAAGAGAAGAAAACTTTAGAACTGAATTTACACACTTTTTAGTAATCCTTGCGATTACACGATAGAACAAAATAACAGATCTCAACGTTTAAAAAAATTGTACTCTGAATGAAAATTCATCTCAAGGTTGGCATGATTGTGAGCACCACACATTGGTCCATTGTATCTGCACCATCATCTATCTATTAATACTATATATAAAGTCAATTTTTTGACTTGATGTCCGATCTCTGATCCCTTGTCAGATATTTCCTTGATTTTCCTATCATTATTTCGTTAAAAACCACCTATTATAAATCAGACTCTTTTCACATGTGAAAAAAATTCAAAGCCGTTAAAGAAATACAAACCACTTATTCACTAACTTTTTTTTGGCAATTACTTATTCACTAATTCAAAAGTCTATAACCAGCCATAATATTTGGCTCTACTTATCCACTGACTCAATAGTGAATGAAGGCAACCGCATGTACTAAGTAGCACATAAACCGGCATCGACACCGACACCGACAAGCGACACGATACATCGACATGTCATTTATCAAAAATAGAAAAATTTGATACGTTAAATATTAAACATATATTTTCATATATACATGATAAATTTTCATGTATATATAAAAAAAATCGGCAATGAGTTTCTTCTTTTTTTTTTTCTTTTTTTTTCTATTAGGGATTCACGATTAATTTTTTTGGGACTGACTGGATATATTAATTTTGGGATAACTGGGTATATGATTTCAGGATATATATATTTGATATATTTACATTTTGATTTCTAATTTATTTAAAATGTTTAAAATTGACCATGTGCTTGTCGGAATGACGTATTGGGATGCCGACTTGGCTGTCTGGAGCACAACATGGAGACTTTCCGTGCTCTATCCTACAACAGTTTACCTAAAAAGTTTCCAATAAGTATTTTATGTTTTCACATAAATTCACACAATCCTTTATATTGTGTATTTTTTATCGATAAAAAAACACCTTCAGAGAAGGCCAAGAGGGAACCCAAGTCCCGAGCCATTTCAAAATATCTAGTTGAATTCACATTCACTTAAAACATTAAGCCAATGAGTTATGGGTCAAATAGGATATATCAAATGTTTTGCACCACAACGATTCTCCGGTGTAAAATTTCTCTAACATAACTCACTCACACATGCATTCTAACATCGCATACATTCAACGGAGTGGCACTTTTGCTAGTTCTCGTATAAATCTACATCAAATTTTCTTATTTTCTCTATTAGTGAAGTATGCATAGACGAAAAAGAACACCATCATTAATTATATATTTCGAATTTCAGGGCTAATTGGATGGCAACAAGTTTTGACTTCATAGACATATCGGTAATCATATTGGTTGACCGTATTTGGAGTGTCGAGTTATCCGATTTCTGAAACATTATGCAAAATGAATGAATCCGAGCATAAATAGCCAAACGAAGTAAGAATCCTACATCTCTATGAAACATTTTGTTTGTAAAAACCTTATATTTTCCCCATACTCTGGTAAAGTCGAAGACTAAAATTATAGATCAAATAGATGAATTTATTTGTGTCGCTATCATCTCTATACTCGCGTGATTTAAGAGTAAGGAAGATAAATCGGGACATAAAGCAGCAGAAAAAAATTCAAGAATTCTCTTTCTTTCTTCAGCACAGCATAAGCTTAACAAAGTTTTTTTGAAAGGAGTGTGAATCAAATCTATGTTTGAATTGAAATTGAGATACTGACAGAAGTTCTTCCCTTCTGAATTATATAGATTCATATTTGAAAGAGGTTGATAATAAGTTCTTTCAAAATTGACTATTTGTTGTTTGATTTCGGCTTATTTAGTATCTTGATCCATTTTAGCGTTTCTTCCAATATTGTGAGAGGCCTTTGTTAGGAAGACAGTTGTATTTTTTTTCAAAATAAACAACTAACTAATTGTGTACTTTGATTAGAGACATAACATCATTTGGCAAAACTGTTTCCAAGCAAAATAGGAAAACAAGCATGTAGGCAGAAAGTTAAATGATAATTTCTTATGGAATTAGTGGGAAAGTGAAGTGTCATTCAGGAAAATGCTTGAATGGTCCCACAGGATGAATCACTAACGATCCACCATTCTGAACGAGGGACAAAGTATGAAATCGTTCTTGCCATCCAAACTCAAAAGGACGGTCATGTCCATCACCAAAAAAACAAGCCAAACACTTAAAATATAAGACATAAAAGTATTACGAGTACTTCCAAATTTATTTGAGAGACGAACTTCCGGAATCAAGCATAAGCATCGGGATTTTGGAGGAGGTATGCTTCGACGACTTTGTACATTCCCAAGGCTCTCTCTTTGCCGGCTTTGATGTCTTCTTCTATGAGCTCGAAGTTGCCCTAGTACGTGCTTGTCATCTTGTTCTTGCTCCCGCGCCGTCCGAGGTCGGCTCGAACTGAACCTCTTAAGCGATTGACCCAAACTTTTCCATCAACGGACTGCCTTCGATCAATGCATATTTATATGTAAGCATCTCCTTGTTCGGCTCATCTGCTCGGATCTTGATGCAGCTGAATTGGCTTCCTGCTTATGAAATGGGATGTTACGTGTTAATTAGATTTGCATCAATCACAGAAGACAAATAACATCTTCGAGAAAACTTAGCCCAATCGAACAGCATAACATCTTAAGGACCGCCGTGTTTTTCTTTTTGATGTACCATCTCACCGTTCTTACAAAAATTTGCAATTCCATCATGCAAGATTGGCAGCATCGATAGCTTGAAAATCCTCGAGAACATTGACCTTCAGTGTAATTGATTTGCCTGATGCTTCCGGCTACTCCGTTGCCTTGGATGATGTCGATGCTCTTGATAGCTTGAGGCATGAGCTTGGGGATGAGGTTATGGGAGTCCACGATCAAGGCCTTAAACAATCTCGCCGCCGGGATGGGGAATTGTACTCATCGCTGAATGTGAATACACCCAAGATCGATCTCTAGGGAACTCGCTAGTGGAAATCATACGAAACGATGGAGAATCAACTTGGTAGCTTGGGATAGAAGAGATCAGAATTAGATGTATATATAGGTTGGCGTGGAGAAGTCCCCATTTTTGCAAAGTGCATCCCACTAGCTGATAAATTCTTGAGATTGCCGAACTCGCAAGCACCAACCATTCCACTTTTTGTTATGTTTTTCATGAAAAATTCCATGCGTTCACTAGTTGGATTAGGGTTTCACTCTCTAGGACAGAGAGATCAAAGAGGCCACTAGAATTCAAAAGAGATTATTTCTCGTGTTCATTGCCCTCGTTGTTCAAGTAATACAAAGACAATCAAACGAAACCACAAATCTTAATAATTAGAGGAGTGAATGCAATATGCTTAAGATTCAGGAAAAGAATATTAGAAGTGTCAAAAATTGTATGTAGCATTCACTTTAGAGCCAAAAGTTTTTGTTGGCTCACTTAGGGTCTTTTGGCAATGTTTCTATTCCCAAGAATAATTTCTGAGCAAAAATGATTTTTTTTTCCAATTTTGTTCTCGAAACAGCTTACGAGCAAAAACACGAGTTTGGTAACCGCACAAAATTTATATTTCCACAATTTCAAAAGAATAGATTTGCGTTTGGTACAACCCTAGAAATTTCTATGCACAATTTTTTTATTTTATTATAAAAATGTCGGGAATCGGGAGTGCGGCAACGATCGGAGACCGACGGTGGTCGCGGACTAGTGGTTTTAAAGACGATCATTAAGTTACATTGAGCTTGTCCTTTGAAAATGATATTTTTTTCTCTTTTTGTTCTCGGGAACAATGAAGCTATTTTTTTTTTTTTACTTCTTGTTTCGTTTTCAAGAACAGGAATTTGTTCTCGGGAACAAAAAATCAATTTACATTCCAAACGGTTTGTATTCTTTTTTTATATATTTATTTTGGGGAACAAAAGAACAGAAAAACATAGAATCGAAACGTTACTGACCCGCCTTAATTACCAAATTGGAGAAAATAGCGATCACTTAAGTGCCCTCGATGAGAAATTCCAGCCAAAATGATCACATGGCATCAATAGTTAAAAAATTAAGCCGAGTAGGCATATTTTGTTTTTCAAAAATACAGTCCATGTGGAGAAGGAAATCAGCGTCACTTAGTCCAATGTGGCTGGGGGGCATAAACGATGCCACACCATCTCCATGCCAAAAAACGGCGTCGAAGCACACAATGAGGTAAATAGAGCCCCTATCGTGTTCAACGATCGATCACCGTCACACCACTCTCCCTGTCACTGTCGCTTGCTCTCCATCGCTCTCTCAAGTTAGTCATCTTTCTCTGCGTCAGCTCAATTTGAAGGAAAAAAATTAGGGATCCAAGGCCAAAATTACAGTTCGGAGGCAAAAATTGGGGTTGAGAGAGAAAAGTGAGATGAGGAATTGTGCAATAGTGAAATTGTCATTGTGTGGTCCTCAATTTGTTTTATCAATTTGGTTGGGATAAATACACCCAAAGTCTACTAACTTGTTGCAATACATCCACTCGAGTGTCATAATATTTTTTCGTTCACTGAGTGTCACAAAATTTAAAAATCGATCATTTAAGTGCCATCACCGATTTATCTCGTCGGAAATCCTACCGGCTGTAGAAAAATTTGACATGGCACCGCTTGAGCAATTTTTGAATTTTTTAATGTACACGTGGATTTTTTTGGATTTTTTTATTTTGAAATTTTTCTTTTTTTTTCTTACTATTTTCACCCCTTACCCTACAACCCCAGTGGCAAGGGGTCTGCTTGCCCTCAGCCGGCGGGGCCATGACGACACTAGGCAAGGGCCGTAGCGGCCACGCCCGGCCAGCGGGTGAGGCTGCCCTTGCTGAACACTGGCAACAGCCCTCACCCTTGGGCGAGCCAGTCGGGGCGACGAGGATCACCGCAACCCTCGGCCAAGGGGAAGAAGACAAAGAAAAATAAAAGAAAAATAAATTTTTTAAAATAAATACAAAACAAAAAAATTCCAAAAAACATTAAAAATAATAAAAAATGCATATGTCAATGAAAAATTAATAAAGAAACGCATATGATAATTTGCGGAAGTGGCACTCAAGTGAACGATTTTCACTCAAGTAAGTGAAAAAAAGTCATGACATTCAAGTGAACACCGTACAAAAGTTATGGCACTCCTAGTGAACTTATCTCAAATTTGATTTTTTATTTTTTTTTGGTCTAACCGACAATCGCTAAGTCTTTGTTTAATCAATTAGGTGCGATAGTGGAGACCTCCATATGAAGTTGTCGCCCTTTCTGCTGTAGTCCCAAAACCTAATTTTTTCCCTTTTCTTGGTGAAACATCAGCATGGGGGACAGTATTGTAGGCATAGTATTTGTAGGCATCAATGTCTGCTGTGGTGGGAAATTTATAATTGGCATTGATGAGTGAAAATATGCTGGTGAAAATGAAGGTACCATTATTGTCGTTGTAAGAAAGCCATCATATAATGATTTCATGAGAGATGTAGTGCAATATTTACGATGTAAAATAGGAAAAAAAATTGTACTATTGTGTTTCTGGGAAGAACTTGAACGATGGTTTGAGATACTTCTATGGTGATAATGGTATTAAGCATATTACTTATCATTATCATCGTGGCCAGGAAGCTAAAGTGTGTTGAGTATTATGGTGATGATGCATATGATGAAGATGATGAGAGCACTCAAGTAAGAGAAGCAGGGGACGGTATTGAAACGAGTATTTAGGTTGGGGATGGATCTATTTTAGATGACGAAGTACATGAAAGGCAAGAGAGGCAGGAGAGGGAGGAAATGGAGGGAAGACATATCACAAATTTAGTTTTAAACCTTTTGATGATTTGTCAATTTAATCTTAAACCTTTCAATTGTGCCAATTTAATCATAATTATTTTTAATGATTTGTCAATTTAGTTCTAAGTATTTTGACAATTTGTCGATGTAGTCATTTCAAATAATTATTCAAATAAGAGGTTTATGACTAAATTGGCAAACTTCAAAAGACTTAAGATCAAGTGATTTAATTAAAATGTTTAGGACTAAAGTGGCATAAATGAAAGGCTTAGGACTGAATGGACCGCCATACAATGGATTTAAAACTTTTGGACAATTTTTCCCGAGAAGAGTTAGTAAAAGACTGATATAATGATCATCAGAGAAACGACCATAAGGATTGGTTGATCATTTCTCTTTTTAAGACGAAAAGGAATATCACCACTAATTCTATTTTAAAAAAACAAGTTTCGGGGTTAATAACTTAATTGGATGGCAACATGTTTTGACTTCATAGACACGTCAGTAATCATATTGGTCGGCCGTATTAACCTTCTTAGGCACGGTAAGGAAGATTTTCCTGCTTTGCTCATTTCTGTTAAATGTAATCTCATAGCATATTACAAGGTCCTTAATATGTCACAAAGGGGAAAACAGTGTCTCGCACCTCTATGGAGAAATTATTTTTTTTTCCATGTCCATAAGAATCAAGAAATGTTGATAAAAAAAGGGCTGGCCAACCTCGGGGTTTGGTACAATCGGTTCGGAAACCGGAGAATTTCCAGTTCAAGAATTGAAGGTCATTCGTTTAAATCCCATAAAATGCGGGTGAACCGTGTATTCTAGGTTATGGCTATCCACGTAACTATAAGTCAGGATCAAACTTGCTCATGAGATTTAAAATTTATTATTTTATCTTGATCCATTTTAGCTTTTCTTTCAATATTTCGAGAGGCCTTGTTGGGAAGACACCTGTATACATGTTCACTTTGATAAGAGACATAACACCATTTGGCAAAGCTGTTCAAATGAGATTTCCTAGGAAATTATTGGGAAAGTGAAGTGGAATTCAGAAAAATGCTTGAATACTTCCATAGGATGAATCACTAACGATCCACCATTTTGAACGAGGTACAAAATATGTATCCTTATTTCCATCCACACTCAAAAAGGACGATCATGTCCATCATCAGTAAAAAGACAAGCCGAACACTTAAAATATAGAAGACATAAAGCACCGCGAGGACTTCCAAATTTATTTGAGAGAACAACTTCCGGAATCAAGCATAAGCATCGGGGTTCTGGAGAAGGTATGCTTCGACGACTTTGTACATTCCCAAGGCTTTCTCTTTGCCGGCTTTGATGTCCTCTTCTTTGAGCTCGAAATCACCCTTGGTGTAGTACGTGCTGGTCATCTTATTCTTGCTCCCGCCGTCCGGCGTCGGCTCGAACTTAACTTTGTAAGTGATTGATTCAAACTTTTCCATCAGCGGACCGCCTTCGATCAATGTGTATTTATACGTGAGCGTCTCCTCATTCAGCTCGTCTACTCGGTTCTTGATGCAGCTGATTTGGCTACCTGCGGATGAAATGGGACAGTACGTGCTACTTAGATTTGAATTAACCAGAGAAGACAAATAACACATTCAAGAAAACTTAGCCGAACGAACAGTATAACATCTTAACGGGTGCCATATTCTTCTTTTCGATGAGCCATCTTATTGGTCTTACGAAACTTTTGCAATTTTTATCTCGCAAGATTGGCAGCATCAATAGTTAAAAACCCTCGAGAAAGGTTCACCTTCGGTGAAATTGATTTGCCTAATGGTTCCAGCTCCTCCTTCGCCCGGGACGATGTCGATGCTCTTGATAGTTTGAGGCATGAGCTTGGGGATGAGGTTGTGGGAGTCCACGATCAAGGCCTTAAACAATCTTGCCGCGGGGATGGGGGAACTGTACTCATCCATGAACGGGAACACGCCCATGATCGATCTCTGCGAAACTCGCTAGTGGAAATTATACCAAACGATGGAAAAGCAACTTTGGTTGAGCTTTGGCGTGAAAGAGACCGGCAAGGGAGGGCAGCATTTATAGGTCCAAGAGGAGGAGTCCTCGTTGAATCGGGGTTATGTTCTGTTGGCTCCTAAAGCACCCAAGATGTCTTTCGTCGTCGTGATTCGGAGGAAATTTAAAAAATTCACGAGTTGATTGGGACAGGGCGTCGTTCTCAAAGCGGGGTTATGGATAATATAAGATGCTTAGAGCATGGAATAGTGAATGGAAGAACTTGCCGGCATTCGATTCGCATCTCGTCGCATCGTCATGCAATTTTTTTCGAGAAGTCCACTTAATCCGTGAGGATTCTTAATCTCGCCGATGTACCTTAGTTATCGAATAGAAGGACTTGACAAACAAAGAGAATGCACTCATCGAATAAGCCCGGAATGTTGCCACACTTAAATAGACAAATTAGCTTGCTAAGATGGATTAGCTGGTTCCTAAGGCCAAAAAATTACACGGGCTATCGTAAAACTTTGCAAATATTTGATTTAATGCTAAAGTTCGATGAGAAATTAGAGGTCCCGAATCAAGTTATGATTAATGGACCACATTGTCCTATGTCCTCAAGGATGTTCTCTTGTGCCTCTCTGTGGTGCTTTGATAAATTATGGGAAAAATTACACATAAGGGTTTGAAGTGCATTCATTTTTTTAAATAAGAGTTTGAATCGAATCTTGTTTTAAATGAGGGTCTAAAGTACTCAAGTCATCTAAAAAAAAGACACAAACGAAGGGCATTTTCGTCTTTTTCTGCACTTTTTCCTTTTTTCTATTTATGTTTTTCCTTTTTGTTCTTTTTCTTTTTATTTTTTCTCCCCTCCCCAACCATCATCGACCTTAGGCTCGGGTGACCCTCGTCGACGTCGGACGAGGGTGGCCCTCGTCGGCCCGTGAGGGCGAGGGTTGCCCTAGTCGGCGTCGGGCAAGGGTAGCCCTCGCCTGGGCTGGAGGCCCTCACCCGACGCCGGTGATGGCGGGGAGGAGAGAGAAAAAAAATGAAAAGAGAAAAACAAAAGGATGAGGAAAATTCAAAACAGAAAAAGGACGAATGCCCTTCAATCGACACTTCGTGAAATAACGAGAGCACGTTAGGTCATTTTTTAAAATAATGTCTATTTCACGCTCTTATTTGATAAAATAAAAACACTTCATGTTTTTGTTTGAAATTTTTCATGTTTTTGTTTGAAATTTTTCCCGAATTGTATTGTGGAGATCAATGTATCCAACAGCAAATAATCGAAGTGTTTGCCTGCGTGTCCTTGGGAGAGAGTTGTGATTATTTGCTCAATAGGCTGCTTGATTGCTCATTTAATGCCGGCTCAATGATGAACAGTTTGGCTTCATATGTTCATATATTGGTACTTCAGTGCTGGTGGGGCCACTTCAGACTCGGTTATTTGGCATGGTTGAAATATGACCCAAGATTTTAGTGCATGGGATTGTCAAGAGTCTAGGGTTTCTGGGCCATTATATTTATGACATGAGACCCACTTCTTAAATATTACTGGGTAAAGTTCCTTGGAAATAAGCAGGCATGATGACTATGATCATTAATGATAGAGCTTATGTACTCAATTACATGCTAATTACATGCTTATATGAAATGTCATAAACATCTTAACCTCTCATCTAATGTAATAATAGAGCTATTTTCGGGTTAGAATTACAATGCAAAGAATGGCCACATCCAAATCGACCTTTCTTTTGAATGAACACAATATACATTACACCATCAGTTTTAAATAGATGAAATTCTCTCGGACTTAACATCTTGAAGCATCGAATGCAATCAACGGAAGGAACAAGCTAACGGAAAGCTAGTACAGTTTAAGAAGCGCACGCAAATTTCTTCAAATGCGTCAAATAATCTTGTTCGCTAATCTTCGAGGTACACGCAATATATGCACCATCGCAACATCATTATACCTACACTGTGCTCCGAGACACTTTTTGACAAGCCAAAGTACGATAATAGAATTGGAAAATTTTTTTATTGTAATAGCAGCATCATTAACACTCACACTCAATCAAGGGTGTCCCACGTATAAAGGACCCCATTATAATTAGCAGAACTTAATCGGCCCAAGAAGAGAGATGCAGAATTTGCTTCAAACATAGACAAATGATATAAATAAAATTTTTCAGGCATAGGCCTCGGGGTTGGCCAAGAGATAAGCCTCCACGGCCTTGAATACGGCCATGGCCTTCTCTTTCCCGGCCTTGATCTCCACCTCATTGATCACAACCCCTGGTTTCGGGCGGTACTTGCTCACGTTCGTGCCCTTACAGCCCCCATCGGGAGACGCCTCCATCTTGATTTCGTAAGAGATCGACTCGATCTTGTCGGCCAATTCGCCTCCCTCCACCATCGTGTAGCCGTACGTCATCTTCTCCTTGTCCAGGGTATCGACTCTGTGCTTCAAGTACTTCAGATGACTGCCTGTGCTTAAAGGGCAATTGCGCAATTGCGAATGTTCATTATTGTTAGATGTGCCCACGTTTTACACTAATGAAATAAGGTGCATTAGATGCCGGAAAATAAAAATGGCTAAATGTGATCTAATTGTCCAATGAGGTCCTTTGCGCATCAATTATCGCACCTTAAATTTTTTTTTTTGACAAAGTATCGGACCTTAATCGACTCATCTAATCTGTGATTTTTCCTCCCTTTACTTGCATAACAATCTTCCAATTACTAAAGAAGAGATAGTGCCAAAATGTGGTACGCAGGTAACTAGTAATCTAGAGTCACCTAACCTTCGGCGAAGTTCATCTGCTTGATGCTCCCGGGGCCTCCGTCGCCGTGGACGAGCTCAACGCTCTTGATGGCCTGAGGCATGAGCTTGGGGATGAGATTGTCGCCGTCGATGATCAACGCCTTGAACACCCTCTGCGCCGGGATGGGGCTGTTGAATTCTTCGGTGAATGTAACCGGGGTGCTCATGATTGTTCTACTTCCTTTTCTTTTTTTCTCTCCCCTCAGGGATGTAATTGAAAGGCGAGAATGAAATTGAGATGAAAATGTCAATATGGAATATATGAGATTCGTAGATGTAGGATGAGACTGTGAAGAGTGGAGGTGATATTTATAGGACTAGGATGTGTCCGTCCAATTAATGTCCATCTCGGTAGCTGAACGTCACATCTTCTCCTGTCCAAGGTGAATGATTCCCCCTCAAAAGGTCGTAACCAAACAATTCTTCTACATTTTAGTGGCTACTATTCATTTATCTCCTTTTATATTTAGTTTTTTTTGCAGCTCACTTGTACCACATTGTCAAGTCAAGAGATATGGGTCGGGCAGAGTATGGGTCAAGAATTTTACCCTGTGCATGAATGGGTCGGGTTAATGAATTAATTTTGATTAGATCATTTATGACTCAATCCAAACTTAATCCGATTCACCCGTTTGACAGATCTACATGACACAAGAATCAATAAGGTGCTAAGTGGGGCATTCTCCATAATTTTGGACACCGGCCCTTCATGAGAAATTGACGTGGATTTGTATTTTCACTCGGCCGAAACCTACTCTTGTATTTTTCATTTAGCAAATTATAAGCACCATGTTATTGCACCCTCTATTTTTTTATTTTATTATAATTTCAGCGGACATGTTAAATAAGTGGGTTGGCCTTAACAAAAAACACTTTAGTCCTACGTCATTAATGCAAATGGGGCAACTTCTTTATTTGCATGAAAAAGCTGCTGAAGCAATTGAAGTAGAAGTTTTTACTTCACAAGAACTTCCACGCCCCGTTAATGATTCATTTATTGTGATACAGGAAAACACACGTCAAGGAAAAAAAAGAGGAAAAAAAAATAAAAAAGAGAAGAAAACGGCCAAAAGACAATATGAGGTGGTTCGACGGTCATCTTGAGCCACTGCATGACACCTCCTCTTCCCCATCCACCAACAGCTAAGACTAATAAAAGCGGTCGGCTCAACTCCTTATGGACAGCAGATGCATCCGAAATTCCACCACATTAAATATAAAAAAAAATTGTAATGCGCCCACTTTAATATGAGAGAAAATTTAAAAAAAGGCCCAAATGACGTTTATTTTCTCTGGCAAGGGCTAAATTGACATTGTTTTAAATAAGAGCGTGAGACTTCATTATCTCAAATAAGGGTATGAAGTGACCTTATCAATATAAAAAAAGAGCCTAATTCACTGGTAGTAGGGGCACTTTGGTCATACAAGTATTCTCAATTTTTTTATGTATTTTTTCAGCTTTCCAAAAAATTTTAGAGAGAGAGAGAGATATGGGTGGGAGAGGGTTGTCCTCCCACATTTGGCCGTTGTCCCATCGCCTGTGGGGCGGCGGGGTCGCCGTGCCTCGGCAAGGGCCTCTAGTTCTCTCTAGAGCCTAGCGAGGGGTGAGGGACGGCCGTGGACATCGACCGAAGCACGGCAAGGGTCGCCGACCCTTCTGGTCGAGGGAGGCGACACTCGCTATGGTCCGTTGCCTCCGGTTGGTGGGTCTTTGGCCTTCGTTGAGGTGCCGTGGACTCGATGGTGGGCAAGAGCCATAGGCGGGAGGACAACCCCCTCTTGCCTATATCTCTCTCTCTTTTTTTTATTACTTTTTTTTGTTTTTTAATATAATTTAATTAAAAATTAGGTTAAAATTATGTTTTGACGAAAATGCCCTTAATTGACTAGAATATTTGATCGGCAGCCGATTGGCGTGAGATCGGGTCCTTATTCGAAACAAGCATGCCTACTTTAGGCTCTTGTTTGAGATAAAAAGATCATTTCGACTTCTTATTTGAAACAATGACCACTTTAGGCCTAACCCGATTTACGAAAACGAATTATAGGTAGAGGGAGATAAAAAATAAATAAATAAATAATGACATAATCCGACTTTAATACCATGATAGAAAAGTCAAATCTAGAAATACATATGAAAAGAGGTCGTAGGTATATAAACAAGATCTAGATCTCCTAAACAAACGATGCGGGACAAGCTAACAAAATGCTAGTCAAAACCTCATGAAAAAGTAGAAAACTCACAAAAGTCGCGACCCAATCGCCAAGGTGTAACAAGTTTTAATGGTTCATAGTAGCTTTTCAAGAAGCGTTGGTAGTTTTGTACATTAAATATTGTTGCCATTGCGCAAGGGAGTTTTGAACTGCTGGTAAAGATCGTGGATTTGCGGGAACCAGCCCAAAAAAAGAAAAAACTTGTCGCCATTGTACAGCCCGTTCATTCGGCCTAGCCACCATGTCCCACGGCGAAGCTCCGAAAAGAAACAGTACAGTAGCAATTCATGGAAATTGATTTTGAAAGGTTGGTGGTTAGAATAAGGCAGAGGTGTACACTACGGTCAACTTTACTTCGAGGAAAATTATCAAAAAAGTCTTAAAATTATTATAATTATACTGATTTAGTCTTAAATCTTTTATAATTCTCACAATTCAGTCAGTCCAACGAAATTTGGCGTCGCAAATACGACGTGGATTTCGGCCGACTGGCCACATAATATTTTGTTATTTTTTTATTTTTGATTTTATTTTATTTTGCCTTCTTAGCACATACAGATCTGTGTACTCTCTCTCCTTCTCTCTCTGCTCCTCCTCTTCTTCTTCGTGAGTTCCATGTACCGTCAACGATGCCTCCTCCGTGCATGGGCTACCGAGTCCTCGGCCTCAGCTGCTTCAATGGCTCCGATTACCTGATCCTCTCTCTTCTGGGGACACATTCTCCTTACTGAAGTCACCTACCCCGACGGAAACTCGGACTCTCGTCAACATTGAGGTCGCCGACCAGAAATGCCCCAAGGCTCGAACAGCCACAATCGACTCCCTCTCGCTCGATTACAACTCCGCCGACGTCTATCTTACCTTCTTCTTCAACTGCAATGCTCTTGTTGCCGTCCCTCGCCCGGCGACGGCGAGGTCGAGCGTCACCATGGCTGGGCGAGGCTGGACCTCGCCAGATCTCGGCTGGAGAGGCAAGCCTCACCCGGCCATCGACGCTCGGCCTCGCAGGCCCTGGCGAGGCCAGTTGTTCCTCTGACCGATCACCGGAGGAAGAAGATGGAAGGGTAAGAGGAGGACGCCATGGAAGCTCACGAAGAAGAAGAGGAGGAAGGACAGAGAAGGAAAGAGAGTGTAGATCTGAGTGGGCTCGGAAGGGAAAGTAAAAGAAAAAGAAAATAAAAACAAAAAACAAACCAGTTTGTTCAACGACGGAATCAAAATGGTCATGGTGCAGATTCAGCGAATTTTCGAAAAAAAAAACAAGAAATATTATTAAAATATTACTTCATCGGTCGGCCGGCGTCCATATCAGCGCCGCCGGCCAAAATTCGATAGATGGATGAACCTGGCGTAATTATAAAATATTTAGGATTGAATCGGCCAGACAATTCTGATAGGTTTAGGACTTTTTGGTAATTTTCCCTCACTTCGATCTAAAGCTTAACCCGTCTAACTTTGAGCCGAGGGTTTGTGTAATCCGACTTCGACCCGAGATGGATTGGTGACTACTTCGAGCAGAGTAAGGCAAGAGTACCTCGATCGGTTTGAATGAAGAGCGGGAACCGTCATAGAATTGAACCGGTTCATGGACGAAGGGAAGGTTATTGCATGACGACAGGAATTCCACGAAGTGAAGAGCGGAACCGTCATAGAATTGAACCGGTTCATGGACGAAGGGAAGGTTATTGCATGACGGCGGGGAATACCACGAAGTGATTGATATCGGGGACATGGAGGAAACCATGGAAGCATGGAGCAGCTAGGGAAAGGACTAGAGGAGAATTCCAAAAACCATTGAAGGAGATATCAGGAATTACGGAGGAAGAAGACATGCTCTAGTTAATGCTTTTGATCACTTTGAGTGATAGAACAATTTAAATATTAAAACTCGCTTTCATCTAACAAATTTAAGTTTTTGAACAGGTTAGTAGTGATATCATAGAATCTAACATTTGGGCTTAGGGTTGAACCAAAGAACAAACTTTTGTTCATTTTTCCAATAGTCTCTTGGCACATTTGACTTAGACGGATTTAGATCCAATAGTAATGTTTGGTTTTTGCAATTGAAAATCCATTAATTATCCCATTTAGGCGAGATACTATATAGAGCAGGCCAACACCAACCATGTCAATACAACATGAGGACCCATTGGGTGTTTGAAAGCTCATGAATCCTTAAATTGTTCTTGACATTGAAAACTTTTTTCATCGATCAATTATTTCAAGCCTATACACGCGATCATTTTTTTTAAAATATTTTTCAAATAACTCATTTTTTCGCGAAATAAGTGAATCATAAATAATTATATATTTGGATTCCCTCAATGGTTGAAACAGGGCTTGTATTATAGAGTGAATGATTAGGAAATAATTTATCTGACACATGAAAGCGGCCAAGGTTGGGGAAGAAAAAGGCATCGTCTAAATGGTCAAGGGGTTTTTATTTTACAAATTGTGGACGAATTATATTGTAAAATGTACAACGCTACACCCCTATGATTTTCATATTGTCTATAATTGGATTGACTTCGCATGGCATACACTAATTTCATTTGCTCCAAATGGCGGAGTTGTTGGAAGCGTATGTACTAATCATAATTAAGTAGGCAAATTGGGTTGATCATGAAATCGATATCGATTATTCAGTATGTTATAATTAAGAAGGCGCAAACGAATTGGAGTTTTAAGTATCGAGCATAATATAGAAATCACTCTATTCTGTATTATATAGGACCTCAAATACCTAGCCAGTTCTTTATAAGCTAAGTACTTAACGATTTATTCTTTTGTAGAATAAATTTTTAGCTAAGGTGTCGTATAGTATACACATAATGTTTGTGCGGACACCAATTATTTTAGAAATAAAGAGCATGTTACTTGCTGACGGTTGACCTTTTCCCTACTTAGTTTTCATGTATCAAATTAAGGAAAATAAATTAAGCGCATACTAAGAAAATAGAAAGAGGATTTCCTTTGTATTTATTTGCTGACATCACACCATTCTCAAAATACTGAAAACAACAGAACGATCTCAGAGACTTGCTACAGGGCAAGGCTGAGGCTCCTTAATCTGAACACAAACCCAAGATTACAAATGAACAACCATGAAGAGACATACACCCTTTAGGAGACATCATCATAAGATCGACAATCTTGTGGTAATAGACGGTGATCACCCCGCACGTCTGACATTCTTAGCAAGCATTAGGGTTGGCCAAGAGATAACCCTCAAGAGCCTTGAACAAGCCCAAGACCTTCTCCTTGCCTTCCTTGATTTGCTCCTCAGTGAACTGGATGTCACCAACGGCGTAGTACTTGCTCCTGTTCTTGCATATGGACCCTCCCTCGTGGCCGGCCTCGATCTTGATGTCGTATGAGATTTTCTCGAATATGTTCATCAGGGCATCGCCCTCGATCCAGCTGTAGCTGTATGTCAACTTTTCCTGGTCCAGAGCGTCGACCCTGTGTTTCGCGTGCTTGAAATGGCTAGCTGCAATTGTTATCGTTGAATCAGATATAAGAGAGCGTTACTTGCAAATATATTGATGATGAGCCAAAATTGCTTGTATGCAAATTGTGATACCAATTCACAAGAAGCATTGGACCCAAGATGGTGTGGCGTAACTTGACGGTAGTAACTTTCTAGCTAAGCCTTTTTCCCCTTTGCTCTAGGGTTGTAAATTTTAACAAACAAAAGAATTCCGTGGTCACTCTCAAACATAATTAGTATATCTGTACGCTCTGTATGAATTTTGTAAATTACTTTGAACTATCATCTAGCACGGTGAACTGATCCAGAACTTTAATCAATCTACAACACGAAGGCGTAGTTTCAAATTGGAAGACTTTAGCATGAACTCCTTTTCTAATGACATATAAAAATAGCGGATTTTTGTTGTTTGGAAAGTCCAATTAGTCTATCGAGATTTTTGAAAGTTCTTAACCTTCTCCAAAGGTAATCTTCTTGATGGTTCCGGGCCCTCCATCACCTTCGACGACCTCGATGCTTTGGAAGGCTTGGGGGAGGATCTTCGGGAATATCTGGTCGCTGTCGAAAACAAACGCCTTGAACATCTGGGCTGGCGGAATCGGGGTGGCGATCTCCATGTCATAAGTGATGAGACCCATGTTCTAATGAGGGGGTTTCGAAGGTGAAAACGGCAGAAAACCGGAGAGATAGGTAGAGCCCTTTTTTTTTTCCCTGGATTTGGATCGAGCACTGTGCTTCTTCGGAATGGTGCATTTCGAGTGAAGAAGATGAAGGTATTTATAGATTGGACGTGAAGGTGATCGTGCTAGATAGGGTCCTCCATGGATATACAAGAGATTGAGAGTAGGTAAGTCTCTAATTTCTTTAAAGCAGTTTTGAATGGTTCTAACAAGATGGAGTAGGCATTATCTTTTTATTTTTTTTAAGGGATCGATTGGTTTTTTTAATTTATTATTTTCATTGGTCAAAGCATTCATCCTATGAAGTTGCTGGAAAAATGCCAGTTGAGCTCATGTATGTGTCTGCACGATATGTTGTCGTCAGCTCTTTTTGAAATAATTATGAGAGAACGAACTTATCAGATTCATATATATATATATATATATATATATATATATATATTTTAAGGATAACTTGTATCGGGATTCGGGACATTTCATCAAAATTATCTCGAACATTAGTTGGGAAACAAAATAGGAATTTGACTTCGTCGGGGTAGTTGGATCGGTGATTTCATCTCGGATAGAAACATGTATAGAAATATATATATATTTTTGGTCAACCCTCAAAAGATTCTATACATGTTTCTATCCGAGATGAAATCACCGATCCAACTACCCCGACGAAGTCAAATTCCTATTTTGTTTCCCAGCTAATGTTCGAGATAATTTAAAGGAAATACGGATTGATAATATCTCTGCAAAAATGAGAGTTCATTTCTTTTCCGCTGATCAAGTTAATTTGAAGCTATTCACACGGTTGCTTAAAAAGAAAAAAGAAAAAAGAAGCGATCGAACACAATAATAAAGAAAACAAGAAAATGTATCGACACCGGATTTATGTGATCCGATTGGCGAGACATACTCCATGAGGAGGAGCACATGATTCACCATTAATCAAGTGACAAAACGAAAATTACAACTACGCTTGAGTCACTCAAATACTCCTACTTCTTTCTAGTCCCCACAATTCATCGCGAGACAACTTGATGAAAGAATTGACAAATTTTTCCACAAGATGACTTGATAACCAAAAGCTCCTCTTGGATGAAATTCACGAAGAAGACGTATTCCTTATATAAAAAAGATTGAGATACACAATAGCAAATTCCATTTTGAAAACCCTGCTAAAAATTGGAAAACCTACGTAGATTGATGGTGCATTTATTTCACGGAAAACTCTATGCTAAAAAAAAATGCTTTCTAGGAAATCATTTTTCAGGAAAATGATTTGTTTTTCTTCGTTTGGTTATATATTATTGAAAATATTTTTTGGTGTTTGTATATTATTGGAAAAATGATTTCAATCTCATGATTTTATCTCGGAAAAAAATACAAATTCTAAAATAAATTTTTTATTTTTATTTCTTTTTTCTTCTACCTCGTGGTCGCGGGGCCACGGTAACGACCGATGACTAGCCATAGGCGCGGGCCTGCGAGGTTCAACCTCCTTGGCCGTTGCCTAGGCCCGGCAATTGACTGATGGAAAAAAAAAAGAAAAAGCAAAAGATAATATGGTATAATATGACCATTAAAAACATAGGTGTAGAAATTATTAAAAAGTTCTAGAGAAGCAACTCGAAAAATGTTTTCACCTCTTCGGATTGATGAATTCACTTTTCTGATTTATGCATGAAATATTTTCATTGATCGAAAAGTGTTTTCGGTTGACTTCTCATTTTGGGTGAACCAAATAGGTGAAAGTTTGAAAAATGAATTCTTGAAAATCACTTTCACTCAAACAACACCTAAGTTTCTTTTACGGGATCAAACTTGAATCATATTCTCTATCCACAAATCTATAGAAGATTTAAGACAAATTAGAGGAGTCAAGATTGTGCATGAATTAGATTTTAATTTGATGAAAACGGTCTAACCGCTTTGATCACTACGACAAGCAAACAGTCTTAATCCATACTCCACTTTGAGACTCATCCTTAATTACTAGTAGTTAATAGTGTTAGCGTGAGCTGTAAATTGAGACTAAATGTTGAAGATATGATTTTATTTTGTAGATCTTAAATCACTAAGATTGGATAGTTAGTCTATAGAATAGGAAAATAGCATCTTGTATAATTTTTCCTATTTCTACATTCTTGTATTTATATGTCCTCATGTGGTATTTTAGTTTTGTAGGACCAAAAGCAGTAGTGTTGTCGAGTGCAGAAGCTGAATTCAGGGCGGATAGCCAAAGCACTTTGCAAACTTCTTTGGCTCAAGAGGTTGATGTCGGAACTTGGCTTTGCTCCCGAGCCTGAGATGAATTTGTTTTGTGACAATAAAGCGGCTATTGATATTTCTCACAATCCAGTTTAGCACGACCATACCAAGCATATTGAGGTAGATCGATATTTTATCAAAAAAATATGTACACCAAGATAGTCCGGTTCCGTTTGTCAAATTTGAAGACCAATTGGCCGACATATTGACGAAGGCTATATCAAGCAGGATCTTCTACAACTCACTTGACAAGTTGGGCATTAAAGATATTTATTTTGTAGATGTTAGATTGATTGATTCCGTAAATCACAAAGATTGGATAGTTAGTCTATAGAATAGGAAAATAGCATCTTGTATATTTTTTCCTATTTCTACATTCTTTTATTTATATGTCCTCATGTACATGTAAGAAAGACAGAACGATATACAGAATTCCATTCCTCCAAAGCTTCTCGTTCAATTTTTCTTTTCCCTCAAAACTCTTTTAATTCTTCAAATAGAACATTACCATCTTATTCCATACGTTACTTTCTTATGCAAGTTTATAAAATGTTTTCTTGCGTTAATGTCCCGTGGTTTCGACATTGACCTAGGAATATTTGTTACTGTCATCTCATTCCGCAAGTAACCCTCGTATTTATTATTAGGGCCAGTTATAAGTCCCTTTGTAGTGGACCTTCTTCTTCATCAGTAGAATAATAAAGATTTTCTCTTGCTTCCTTCCCTAATACTCTAGTTCGTGCGTACCCTTAATTCAATTTTTCATCTTTGAATAATCGAGATCATTAAAAGGGCGACCTTAGTACTGAACGTAGTGCGGTTCTACGGCGGTATCATGTTAGTAAAAGTATCGTCGAAGAGACCTCAAAACCACACCACTTTATAAAAATTTAAAAGATTATCTGGTGGCGATTTCTCGAGTACATTATGTTAGTTCCTTAACTGATTGACTTTCTCAAAAAAATTAATAATACAATTAGCTAGTGGCCGGCCATGTATAAGGTTCTTCCTAAATGATTTTGAGCCTAAAGATGAATATAATGGCCGGTCCATATGCATCGTGTGTTGACTTTTGACCCGGTCCGTGCATGCACTGGATCTGAAAGTTTCAAGCCATTCCAAAGGGAGACAACATGCGCTTCTGACGGAGCCAGGAATTTAGCATATTCCATTTGAAGATTAATTCTTAATTTATGTGATAAAAAAAATGTTATGCATGATAACCTGATATAACATAAGAAGAATAGAATGTGTTTTTGGTTTCTGATTGATATAGACTAAGAGTATTATTGGATTTAATTAGCAATATTAAATAATATATGTGGCATTATTGATTTAAAATAAAAATTAATCTCTTTAGAAGTCTTGAGTTCTTACTTCATGTTATAAGTGATGCCATGACATAGATATATGTTTCCTGTCTCGCCCCTAGTCACACAAAGATATTTAAAGTAATGTTTGGTTGCTGTAATAATAAGAAGATTAATCAAAATTGTTTATGATTTACTTGTATAAAAAGATGAAAAGTATGATTTTTTGTTCCTGAAACAATAATTGGGAAAAATTACATAAATCATAGTCAACTTTGCTTTTCAAATCAATTACTCTCGTCAAGTTTCAAAGCCTACATTTACTCTCCCCTCTTCCTGCAATCTCGATTTGCATTATAGATGCATACTTACCCCCAGCTTAACAGAATCAAACTACAGGCCTAACATTGGTCTCCCCTCTCTCCAACGTGCGCGCCACCATTGCTCCTCCATAGGCCATCATGAACGTCATGGGCCTCAAATACGAGGCTGCCGACAATCGCAAAACCCGAGGCCGGTGTTAGGATGCACGTATGAGTTGTGTTAGAGAAGTCTTACATTAGAGAATTCGGGTGGTGTGGAGTAGTTAATATATCCTGATTGGCCTGTAATTCATTGGGCTTAGGCTTATGAGTGGAAATGGATTCAATTGGATACATTCACAGTTAGTACCTAGGCTCTCTTTTGGTGATGTCCTTGAGTGAAAGTAAATCCAGTTGGATATGTTGATGTGCTCCTACGTGGGCTCTCTTTTTAAGCAACCGTGTGAATTTCCTTGAGTTCATTTCTTTTCCGCTGACCAAAAAAAAATGTCCATTTTCAGCCCTCGCAACCTCGTATGACAACAATGGAGACAGGGAGAAGGTCGATGGGCAGGACGAAAATGGACATTTGATATTTACAGAAAAGATAGATTTAGATAGAGATTGCCCGCGAAAAGATGGAGCGCATCCATCGGTTTGGGTCGGTGGCGGAATTCGAGTCCTTGTCCGTGGCGGCCGACCCCATGTCGGAATTGTTCTTATTTTCATCCCCTCGATCAAGATAAGAGAGTCTTGTGCATCGAGTCATGAGAAGTTCATCTGACTTCAAAAGCCCAACTGACTTGCGACGCTAGAAAGCCTTTTTTGGCTCATGTGCTCTAGTCCTAGGGAAGCAAATGCATTCGCAAACTCACCCGATACGTTGGGCCAAACCCTAGCTCGAAGAAATTGCAATAACCAACATAGCTAGGATATGAGTTTCACAAATAAGCCCCTCGTAATAAGTTAGAATTTCGATGAGGAATTGAGGGCTATGAAAGCTGGATATACGCATGAGGGGACAGTCCGGGGTCAATTGTGCTGTATACTACTCAGTCCAAAGCTCTCAATCTGCACAGATGGGCTTTTTTCTTCCAATCACCAGCGGGAAGCGGCCTCGGATGCCGGAGAAGTTATTGGGTGCCGTGCGCCCGGTTCCGTTTGGTCCACAGCGCAGCATCAATAGGATCATGTGGATCCCGTGTGGGATTCACGAGATCTAAAGAACTTTAGATATGCCACTCCTCGTGTATATACCCAAGTGACTATTATACAATGAAAGCTTCTACGGTAATTCCATTCGGTATTGAACGGGTAAAAAGGAATTACGTAATAGTAATCATTCATATATTTCAGACTTCCAACAAATGTTGACTTGTTCAAGTCGTAAGCAATCAAGAGCAGTGCTCGATCTGTCGTCGTTTCAGTTCTGGGAATGTGATGGGTCCATCCAGTAACGAAGTCAGTGGATAATACGTCTTGAGCTGGATCAATTGTTGATTAGGATGATCGGGACATCAATTAAAGATTACATTTCCCAAAAGGAAGTTCCAACGAATATGCCGAGCACCATGTAGTGAGAATTCTGAGATGGCCAGTGGCCAACTTGTTTTATGTTATATCTCACTATTTGAATCCTGCCAAGCCCAAGAAGATAAAGGATGAGGGAAAGAGATAACGGACAATATCTTGCGATTTCCCTTTTTTTTGTTTTTTTGACTAAAAGATCTGCCACCACTTCTCCAAACAAACCTTAAACTATTGGAAAATGGTATCATATGGTCACATCATTTTCCTCAAAGGATAGGAATCCCTGAAAACGAAAAAAGTGAAGAGTCGGTCAGTCTTCAGAACTGTTCACTCCGACCCGATATTTGGTCAATTTAGTCATAGAACATCGGCCACTCCCATGGAAATTTATTCAATCACGCTCGGAATTACAACACAACACACTTTGCAAATATAAATTATAAAGAGAATGTATTGTGTTATTACACTCGAGCTTTCTAGTTACTTGTTTCAAATAATAACTTGTACATCTCGTGTCGCAGTTTAGGTTTTTAAATAAATTGATGGTTTAGTATTCATAAACGTAGAAATTTTATGCAAATATAAATTATATGTTGGGAGGCTGTCACGACCCGAACCCCGCGAGCTCGATAACATCCTCCTCGGCCATACTTACGTACGATTCTCTGGATCCAAAGCCAACAAATATAACATTTCCAAAAGAAAATACTCTACAAAAGTTCAAGAGGCCAACTACCCTAGGCCTCGTCCTCGCTATCCGGTGCGATATCGACTCTCGCCTCCAACTCATCCTCGTCAATCTCGGGTGGCCGTTCCGCATCCGGTCGCTCTACAATCTCCCCATCTTCTCTTGGTACCATGACCTTGGGGAATATCGAATCTCCCGGGCGGATTATTCATTGCTGATGCGGAGTGTCCGAAAAACAACGAACCCACGACGGGGTGAGATAAAATCTCGATAAGCTAGCCCCTAACCCTAGGCTAGGGCTTTAGTGTCTCCAGACAAGTTTTAAAACAACAAAGCTCGACATATCCTTCTTCACCTCAATAATTCAACCAATAAATCCTTGAATATTCCATTTTCGTTCCAAAATTTCCACACCTTCTCAAAAATTCTACGTTACCCTCATATTGATATTTCACGTCTCGACTGGAATAACAATAACCCACGTTGCTCTAAAGCCTGCGTTTCACACCTCAAGCTATCGTCTAAAATTCCACGTTACTCCGAATATTCTACGTTATTCCAAAAATATTCCACGTGACTCCACGACATCATACGAGTCCATAACATTGAGTCTCGGACCTTTATAGAACACGGCTCCATAAACATATATATATACCGGGGTCTCGGACTTATAGGAATACGACCCATAAATCACGGTCTCGGACACATAGGAACACGACCGGATTAAGTCTCGGACAATTAGTCGAACACGACTCACTTTGGTCTCGGACGACTTAATTGAACACGACTTTCACACTTTCTCGGTCTCGCACAATCGGATGAATACGGCTCACTTTGGCCTCGGGCGACTTGATTGAATACGACCTTCATACTTTCCCGGTCTCGGACAATCGAACGAATACGGCTCACTTTGGCCTCGGGCGACTTGATTGAATACGACCCATAAATCACGGTCTCGAACACATAGGAACACGACCGGATTAAGTCTCGGACAATTAGTCGTCCGAGACAATTAGTTGAACACGACTCACTTTGGTCTCGGACGACTTTCACACTTTACCGAGCGTAATACGCCTTAGGATATTATAATACTCATAACCCCGCGTTCAACGCCTCGGGTATAATAATAATAAAGCCCGCGTCATAACGCCTCGGCTATAATTCCTCAATCCAACATCGTAGCCCGCGTAACGCCTTTCGGGGCAACATATGGTCTTATAAAAAGTACAAACCCGCGTCATAACGCCTCGGGTAAAAATTCCACATTTCCTCTCTTTCATTCCACTTAAGACCATATACCACAATAATTTCCCGATCACTCATCCGATATCACACGATCCTTTAAATACTTCCGATCGATCAATCCTTGCCACGTGATCCTACTAGATTCCTTGATTAGCGGATCGAGATCATCCGGTCTCACCAATTTTCTCCAATAAAAGATCGGGACCATGCGATCTCTCTAATGTTTCTCAATTGCCCAATCGAGACTACTCGATTAAATTGTACCGGCAAACACTCAATCGGGACCACGTGATTCACTCACGTTAGAGAATTAATAAATCGGGACCACCCGACTAGATCATACAAGACCAATGGCCAAATCGGGCCACAAGATTAATTATGCTACCGCAATAATTAATCTACGCCACACAAAATTAATTCTACTAACGCAACAATTACTACGGCCGTACGTTTAGAATTAGACTAACGTACAATTAATTCACGACTATAGTACTAAACTATAGTAATACCATATTTAATTAACACCGTGGCATAACAACATGTTGTCACATAAAAAGTAACTATAGTTAGAATATAATCTAACCATGGTTTAAAATTAACTAGAGTCAATAACTAACCTAACCATGATTAAATAATAGCATAAAGTAACTAGAGTTAGGCATAAAGTAACCATGGTCCAACTTTGACCATACCCAAATCCTCTTGACTTCACTATTCACTTCAAGAACATGATTTCTCTCTCCTCCTCCCCTTCATTCTCGGCCAAGGCATGAAAATGGCCAAAAACAACCAATTTTTCACCCAAATCTACTCAATCTCAAGTCCCTTAGCAACCTAGATACCTAATCAAGGTTTAGGAACCAACTTACTTGATTTCTAGCCAAATCCTTTGGTGAAAATCAGCTGGAAACCGAAGCAAAAACTCCCTCTCTCAAACCGGGTCAGAATTGCCTCATCCGGACCTTTGCCCCTTCAAACGGACCTACGGGAAAAACTACCGGGCCAAATCGAGCTTATAATATATCCCTGGAAAGCTAAGACAATAAGCTTTCAAATGGAAGTGGTCTTACCTCAAACCGACATCGGAAGAAAAAGTTATGGCCGGAACAGTGGAGCTATCGGGACAGGGCAGCGGGTTGGGCGAGAGAGAGAAGTGAGAGAAAATTTTGTCCAAATGAAGAAGATGAAGACGGTGGATAGATAAGCTAGGCTAGGATATTTTGGGATGAAAGGTTTGACTAGAATTCTTGGTCTTAGAAATAATGAGACAAAGACTTGTGGGTCCCACCAATAATTCATCTCCTTTCCCAAATCCAATCCGGATTTCACTTTTTCCGAACACTTTGGGACGAATTGTGAAATACACATGCTCGGGATGAGGCGACATCCAATATATTAATATTGAAATCCTTGAAAGTCCAACGTTCAATTTCAAGTCCAATTCATTTCAATTGTTGGCATTCTTTATTGTCGGATATTTGATTTTGAGATCTCATTCAATCATTAGCTTGGAAGAGGGTCGAAATTCGAATGTCACAATTCTTCCCCCTTACAAAAATTTCGTTCTCGAAATTTGCAATCCTCCAATCATCTCGTCTTATGGGGTACTAACGCCTCATCGCTACCACGCTTTCCAAAGTAGTTCTTGTTGTCACTTGACGCTTCGATAACGTCCTTAACAAAGAACGGTTTTCATACTTTAAAGCTTGTTCCTTTGGTCCTCAATTGTGTTCACCTTCCATTTCAATATAGAACTTGTACACTCGTCTATTGAACTTCAAGGTTTTTATCCTGAACTTTGAGGTTTCTTTTCCAAGTACTCAAAAGTCTGGATTTCCTCCTCGTTCTATTCGTTTCCATGACCCTTAGAAGTCCGGGTCCATTCATCGCCACGTCTCAATTCCTTTCGACCTTTAGGCTTGATGCTTCAAGTAGCCATCAAGCTAGTCAATTGCTAAACTTCCAATTTAGAAGTTGAATCTCTTATTCCACGAGGTGAGATCCGACCCTTCATTGCCAAATGTAAGACGCTCAATTTTTGATTGTATGCCTCCGCTACTTAATTCACCATTCCTAAGTGATAAGGGCATCACGGTCATGACCTTTCCTTTAGTTCCCTTTGGGGAAATCAATATTTCTAACTCTTGTAGTTCACATAGTTGCGAGGTCATTCCTTGCACAAGTAACACTCTCATCTCCGTAAACAATTTCATCCACTCACCCTATGTCTCGTCCTTAGTCCCTTTCATCAATGGAATAATTCTTGTGGAGAATCTTCCTACGATCCGTCTATGACAATCCATCAATTCTAAGAAACTTCAAATTTCCATAACTCACATCGACCTTAATCGATCCATCATCACTTTCTACCCATGAAGCACTTTCTACCCATGAAGCATTCATAGGGATCCTCTCTCTTGGACTTCACACGACCAATGAGTTTTACCTTATCGGACCCAAAACTCACACTCTTCACACTTAGCATACAATGATTGTTTCCTCGGGGTCATGCTTCTCGTGACTCCTTAAACGAGTCCGACCATCGTCTTTAAAGACGGTAGCAATAAATTCAATTATTCCTTGGATACACAATCCGACTATTGTCACTTGTTGCTATCGAGTGCCGATTCGTTTAAACTATCATTCGTACCATCCACTTGAGAGCTTATGCTTTGGCTCTCTGTCTTTATAGATTTCCGGTTAGACCATGCCACACTTTGTTCATTTTTATCACTCTTTCCTCAAGAAGCATCGGTGCCTCAATCTCTTGGTTCCACAACCAGCTAATGCGATCTTATCCCCATTTCATTCATTCAAATGAACATCGACATTTCCTGGAATTCAACATTGTCTACAAGACAGGTTCCTCGAGAATAATTTTACGGAGATCATTCGAGTTCCCGCTTATTCTTTCTCGCCTAGACGTTCAATCTTAATTCCACGACAATTAGAACTTTCTCTTCATCCACACTAGGATCTCTTACCTTATGAAGGAAACAATACACTTCGGTGGCATTCTTCTACTTCGAATCCACTTCGTCCTTGGAGTTCACGCCAATAGCGGTGTTCTTACTCTAGGATTTAGATGTCTCTACACTTGACATTCTCTTGTAATAACCCAGTCATCTTTAGTGACAAGATTCAAAGGAGTCGAGGTTCTTCCTCGATCTCCGCACATCCACACCTTGGATATCTTAATTGATTAAATCAATTCACCTTGCGATTACAATCCAAATACCCCTTTTTCCTTACTCATCCATCCATGAACACTGGGGAGTAGTCGGGATTATCGAGTCCATTTACTTTCCTTTCCATTAACAACCATCTCATGATCCAATCGCCATTTAAAAATGACACCCTATTCTTTAGGATGATAACTCACAATACCATTTCCAGTTGTCCCGATTCAACCTTATTTACTCGCATATAAATCAACAAAGTCGGACAACCGACATAACTTTTTCCATAATTAATCCCCGTGACAAAAGAGAAGAAACTTCAATCTTTCATTATAGGCTCTACGCCAAGGTAATAGCCATTCCTCACAGGCACATTCTGTGCTCCACAAGGAAAAATTCCCTTACTCGCAATTCATGAACGAAAATTCTCTTGCTTATTCCTCTTCCGATCATCCACTTTATTCATTACGATCCATTACCATTCCCGAGAATCGGGAGTAACAACTAGCCATAAGGCTTTCGAATTCCAATCCACGCAGGAACTTCACGTCTCATTAATAGGGTCACTAACCACCCTTAGTACACCTAGACAACCTTGAGAACTTTATCTCGCATTGGTGGATCGCCTTCGGATCTTTGCAAAGCGATTAAAGGTCGAGATAATCCTTGTTCTCGAGTATCTTTAGAAAGATACTTTCTATTGAACAACTTGGCGAAGACAATCCAAGGAGATATCATGCCTTCAAGGAAAAAAAAACTCTTCCTTTAGTGATCCTTCACCAATCATCGATGGCCTCTTAAGGCTAGTAACTACCAGGGTGACTTTCTTTTCATCCGTGCACTCAAAACCTCCGAGGTTTCCCTACACAATCCCCAATCCAGAGGAAGGCAATTTCAAATTCACTCTCTCTCCATCGAACTTAATCAATCTCACTCTTATACATCCTTCGACAAGCTTTCTTTCCATAGATTTTCTTTTCCATTCTCTATCGTTTTTCCTACGATCTTTACCATTTACTTTGCTAACAACACAATCAACGTAGCAGATCTTATCTCGCTTTGGGAAACAACGGCAACTCCTTCTCGAGTCCGCCTACCCATCGAATTTCAAATTCCTCTTAAGGTTCTCTTGACCCCTTCAACTCTAGGGTCTCATACAATTTACAAGCTCGAAGCCAAACGCTCTTCCAAAGGCTCGTACTCCAGCTTATTCATCTTTACTCATTTCTCAGGATTCCTTTCGGTTCCGGAATCTTCTCATATCTTGCATACTCGAGCCAAATGCTCCTGTAGTGACCTTACTCTAATCGTTCGACCTCATTAGGTTCTTATGGCACTTGAACCACTACAATTCCCTCCAGGAATTAAAGCCTTAAGTCATCTACTCGAGTCTAGCGGTTTCAGGCTGCTCATCTCATTATCTCGTCACTGCAATCAACCACCCAATGGTTCTTAGGCAACTCTCAACTACTTGCCAATTATCCAAGGGTTTCAAATCACCCTTAACCAAGTGACTACCTATCAAGCCAGCCTTAACGAGGCAATTTCTCGCTTAACCGCCAATTATTAGGCAAGCCTCAACTAGGCCAACATCAAGCAACCATTCAAGGCATTACTTCAATGAGTCAATCACTCATATTTTAAGTATAAAGGCACATGTTCTTCTAATATGAACACCATAGGCTATCACACTTTCAAAAGATATCGGTTCAACGGGGTATGAACCCCTCACGCCGTCTAATCTCTCGGTTAGATCTTGGTCATAACAATCACATGATGCCAACTACATAATGGCATCCACCGCCCAAAGACCGAGCTTTTAATCATGCCAATCCCAGGCACCATCACAAATACCAAGCAAATTTTGAAATTTCACCTTGAGGATCAACTCGGTGCAACACGTCTCTTAATCAAGATCGACTTAACCCGATACCTAGACTTCCCCTTTCAATTTATGGCCCGGGTCATTCCTGCCTCCTTGCTATCTTAGAAGCCTGTCGGGAGCCGCTCATTGTCCGGACCTCTTGTCCCCGGCGATCACTCCTCCCTCATCGGACATGGTCGTTGCAGGGTTGTCCCAAGTCATACACCTATGGAGAAAGCCCCGTTCCACACGTCCCATACCATGCTTCATTACGGTTTATAGGTATCCCGTCAACTTGTCCCATACCAAGCGACGGTTTATTAGGTCCGATAGTGATAAGCTCATGCATGCACATTCGCCGACTTTCATTTTAATGCCACAAACACCTGCACTTCATGATTGTCCTCATTACTCGACGTACCATAGTCGCTTCCAAATCAATTCTTATCCACAAAAGATCTCTAATTCCACCAATGACTATCACGTCTCATAGATCCATTGCCTATGTTCTAACATATTCTTCAAGTTGAGTCATCGACAAACCATAATCGTAGTCATATAATCCAACCGACCCTTCGCTCAAAAGCAATCCCGTATTAGCCTCAACCACATGTACAACCTCAAAATTCATACTTATGGCTCCTCAATTTCCTGCTTGCTCACTTATAAACCTCAATAATATCATCACCCAAGTTTACCAATAAAACAAAACGATACTAGAACCATTAGAATACAATACAAGTTCAAGCCTATAATCCTCAAGATTCGAAATCAATGCCTTATCCTAAGGGTCTCGGTATCTAATCGTCCCCAAGTCATCACTCCTTATTACTCCAAGTCTCAATCTCATTTGATCGAGCCGACCTTGCTCGATACCACTTAAACAGGGATGTCACGACCCGAACCCTGCGAGCTCGATAACATCCCCTCGCCATACTTACGTATAGTTCTCCCAGGATCCAAAGGCCAACAAATATAACATTTGCGGAAGCGAAACAATTCCCCGTACAGAAATTAATTAACATCACGATGACTTGGGACGGTAAAACAACTTATGTAAATATACACAATTGTTACAACCTTCAAACCTAGGGCTTCGAGGCCACTCGTACAAGCCTCATGACCAACTATAACAAAAGATTAAGTGGTCGAAGCCCGCTATGCTTCCAAAAGAAAATACTCTACAAAAGCTCAAGAGGCCAACTACCCTAGGCCTCGTCCCCGCTATCCGGTGCGATATCGACTCTCGCCTCCAACTCATCCTCGTCAATCTCAGGTGGCCGTTCCGCATCCGGTCGCTCTACAATCTCCCCATCTTCTCTTGGTACCATGACCTTGGGGAATATCGAATCTCCCCGGGCGGATTATTCATTGCTGATGCGGAGTGTCCGAAAAACAACGAACCCACGACGGGGTGAGATAAAATTTCGAGTAGCTAGCCCCTAACCCTAGGCTAGGCTCTAGTGCCTCCAGACAAGTTTTAAAACAACAAAGCTCGACATATCCTTCTTCACCTCAATAATTCAACCAATAAATCTCTGAATATTCCATTTTCGTTCCGAAAATTTCCACACCTTCTCAAAAATTCTACGTTACCCTCATATTGATATTTCACGCCTCGGACTGGAATAACAATAACCCACGTTGCTCTAAAGCCCGCGTTTCACACCTCAAGCTATCGTCTAAAATTCCACGTTGTCGCGACCTAAAAATAAAATAAACAAGTTATCATTTTCGGGCTAATGGATTATCAGGTTAATTAATTAACTAACCTAACTCGGACTCTCCCAAGTCCATACCAAATCGCAACTTAAGGTTCGAATGATCAACATGCAATGTGATTTGAATTTGGAGTCGCCACTAATCATTTTCGGTAGGTCGATTAGAAACCTAAATAAAATAGCGGGAGAAAACTATCTTATTTCTCGCGAACCGTAGATTAAGAGTCCGGGGACTTGGTTACATTAATTACAACTAATGCCCTTTCGGTACCTTAAAATTCATGAAAAAAATAATGGATTTGACAAATTTGATGAATTCTACTTGAAGATCAAAGAATCAATTTTTTTGGGTTTTTCTTCCCTTGACATTTGTTTGAAATAAAGAAATTACATGGAATTAGAATGAAATAGGTTCAAGATTACTCCCCAATTTGAACTCGTGCACCAAACTTGTGCTTCGGGCTTGTCTTGACCATTGGACCGATTTGGTGACTCGTTAGACCGAGAAATCTCTTGGCCCTATCTCTCATTCACGCTTCTTTCTCATCTCGCTAGAATTTCATGAGACTGCAATCCGGGCGTTGATATTTTTCCCTTTTTGCTCTCATTCTATTCTTGTACCATTGATGTCTCATCGTTGATATGCAAATGTTATTTAACATAAAAACATAGAGAAAAAATCAATGTAGAAAATCTGAGCTAATTTGTATTCGAAATTAAAGAAAGTTAGGGAATCACTTAACTTTCTTTTGCTGCAGGCGAGCTTGAACGATGGTGATGAACTTGTGGCTTGTGTTGATGGGTGCAGAAATTGGCAATGGTAGCACCGAGCTTCAAAACACTCAAGCCCTTTCAAAACTCTCTCCAAATTTTTTCTCAAGAATTCTCTTTTTCCTCTCTAAAGAATTCCTCTCAAAAACTCTCTCAATTCTCTTCCACTCCAAAAAACTCTCTTTCAATTCTCTTCCACTCCAAAAAACTCTCTTTCAATTCTCTTCTACTCCCCTCCCAAAAATCTCTTCTTCTTTTATAGACAAAGTTCTTCATCCTTCATTCTTCATCTTCATTTCCTCACCTTCCATTTTCATCCTCTTTTCTTCATCTTCATCTTCATTTCTCCACCTTCCATTTTCATCTTCTCTTCTTCATCTTCATCTTCTCTTCTTCACATTCATTTCTCCATCTTCCATTTTCATCTTCTCTTCTTCTTCTTCTTCTTCCTTTCTTCATCTTCCATTTTCATCTTCTCTTCTTCATCTTCCTTTCACCATCTTCCTTTCCCCATCTTCTTTTGGTATTTGCAATGCGATCCCTGAAGTTTCAAGTATTTGCAATACAATCCCTAAAGTTTTGAGTATTTGCAATACAATCCCCGAAGTTCCGAGTATTTGCAATACGATCCCTGAGAAAATATTTCTTTCAAGCCCGAATCTTCTCGGTGCATTTTTTCATCCCATGCCTAGTCCGGATGCCTGTTAAATTAAGCTCAAATTATATGCCAATGCTAAATGAATATGTGAGATGATTTTTGTTTAGAACTAAAATTAGTTCTAATTTTTATGTAAAATATATATTAGTCAAAATTTAGGCGTCAACAACTGCCCTCTTTGAGTGGAGGCTCGTAGAGGTTCCGCTCAAAGACAAAATTGAACCCTAAATTTTGATAGTGCAAATGATGGATGAACTTTTTGGCGGGAGTTTTAGTCCCATTTTTTTATGTAATGAAGTGATGCATGATATGCAAGATCGTAGAATAACATGTGTCATAATTTCTCTTTTCCATGTTAGAGAAACCCGCACATGGATCGCATACGAGAATACCTATTTTACCAAATACCTCATAAGCTGGTGATTCCCTTAATTTCCAAGTTTCTTGCAAACACGAGGACCTTAAGGTATTTGGCCTATCTGTTATCGTAGACTTTTCCCTAATGCGAGACAAATAAGAAGATATGTGTATCCTTCCGCATCACAAGAGCTACGTCGTTGTGAGTCGAAAGAAGTAGAATCAAGTTCACAAGAGCTACGTCGTTGTGAGTTGATTAAATGTCGAAATCGCCGGTGCATATGTCTTCACAATTCGACAAAAGGGAACCGAAATCTTAAGAGCTACGTCGTTATGATTTGGTTTGGATCAAAATCACGGGTGCTTATGTCTTCGTGATTTGATAAAGGAGCCGAGAATCATAAGAGTTATGTCATTATGAGCCGACTAAAGGTCAAGATCATCGGTGCATATGTCTTCGTGATTCGAGACCGAAATCATAAGAGCTACGTCGTCATGATTTGATAAGATGTCAAGATCGCCAGGTGCATATGTCTACACGACCGACAGGAGAGGCATATTGCCTCGAATTGAATTGTAACAACTATCATCGTAGGAGTTGTTAATTTGAAAATGGGTTCAGAAAACTTACCCGGGTTCTCCGAACGATTAATCAAAGAACGAAACAGATCGCTCGTATCGTACATGGTAGGCATTTGCCAGGAGAACTTGCTCATTCAATAATCCTTGGATGAATTTCGAGACCTTGGGAGGGACATCGAACATCGGGAATGTATTACCCATCATAGAATGTCGAGGTAACATGCACAAACATATTCAACAATGAGTTCATGCAAAACTATCCTACCGAGCTTGCAATGATTAGAAATAACATGTGCATAATGCAATCACTCATACTATGGTTTATGCATAACCATTCTATCAAGTTTGCATTATCAATCCTGTCTAGGGATGTTCTCACATTATGAATACCTCGAATGTGAGCTGAATGGGGGACTTCAGTCCGAAAGGGTTTTCTCTCACTCTCAAGAAAAGTTATTTATCCTGTCTGCCAGGATTCAAAAGAAATCACTCAATCTTTCCATCATCACATTCGATAAGGATTCAAGTAATCTCGCAATTGATACGACCGAGTCGATCCGGGAGGTCTTGATTAGGACCGTGATGAGGGCTAGGTCAAAGGTTTACAAAGGGGACTCTAGTTGAGTCAAAGCTCGCCAAATGAATTCCTTCGTCATCTCTCCGGGTTTACAAGTCAAGAACCCCGCAAAAATGAGAGAGAAGTAATCTTGCTCGAACTTTTTCGAGTGATGCTTAAAATCATTGAACTCCACATTAATTCAAGTGCCCTAGTCAAAAAAGGCTTTTAAAGGGTTGTAATGGAGGTAATGATTTGGGGACCGAGAAACGAAAGGGTTCGTTTTGGCTCGTAAGATGTTTGAGAAGGGGCTTGATGTTGGTGATCATTACAATCTTGTCACCGATCGTGGCCTTCGAGGATACCATCATTGCTCGAGGATGGTATGAATCGAAGATTGCATTTGCAATTTGATACTTCATGGAGATTTTTCTCTCAACCCTTACAGAAAAATTGTGCAGAAATATTCTACAAATGAACAATGAATTGAAAGGGCATTGGCCTTGCTTTTGATAGGCACTTTGCTTTTTAAATGCCTAGGAATTTTTTGTGGAATCAGCCTTTCTTCTTTCTTCTCCTTTTTTTTTACTCCCAACTCTCTTTTACGATTGTATCTTGATGAGTTCATTGGGAGATTTTCTATGGATCCAGCTTTTCGTGTCCTTCTACTCAAAGATGGGCCATATTTACTTTGGGACAACAATGATCACCAATGAGGGCTTTTAGAAACGAATTTGCAGGCTCAAATGGGTTGTGCAAATGGATATAGATGTGTGGGATAGAAAAAGAAATGCTCTTCGTCACCCTAAGGCACTTGAATTAAAGCGTAAGTACAATGCAAAGAACCACCCGAAAATTGATGTTAGTCCAAACAAGAAGATTTCTAACCATTTGTCTCGTGATGCTGATGGAATTACCTCTGTTTTGCCCCAATGTGGGGTGGTTCTTGACAGGATTGTGGAAGTGAAATCTCCGCTCAAATGGGTTGATCAACGGATAACTTGCAGTGTTTAGGGTAGAGAAATGAATGCCTCCATCACTTCGGTTATCGTACCTTTCGCGAGAAAACTCTTTACCTCGGCGAATGCGGAATTTTGCCACCGTTCATCTCGCCTGAAAAAATTGGACGTGTTTGGGAAAGGATTGCCGTTCATCATCCTGTCATGCCCCCTTCTTAGATTCGATGTATCTTATGTAGTTCATGTTCCTTATTCGAGTTGGTAAATTAAACATGAGGAACAATCATGTGCAAACCATGTAGTGTATGAGTATTTTCGAGCATATAAAATACAAAGAACTTTTTAGCTTGGCGGACAAAGTTCGCAAGTACATAAAAAATTTCTTAGGGGCGTGGATCGTGAGTTGCCCCTGTTCATGCAAATGCGTTGCAAAACTTCATTGTCCGCTTCGAGACATGAGATTGTCAAAGGCTCCAGGAATTTCTCATTTCATTAATTTTTTCAGGGGAGAGTGGATACTTCTCTATTTGGACAGCAGTGACCCCTCGTAAAAATCAAAAGAGAAAGCATCAATGTACGTCCTCATGTTCTAAAAAGAATTGAAACGATACCACTTTACTCATGCACGTATTCCTTGCGAACTTTGAATTGAAAAGATCGATTCATCTCGGATCGGATTGTATGTCCGGGACGTTATCTCTCCTGGTTCTATAACCGTCTGGCTGAGCTTCGATCTGCGAAGCAAAAAATGTTTTTATTAATCTTTGTACATTGATGCCAAATCCCAAGATCGACCCCGGGATGCCTCGGACCACTTGTCATTCCCCAACCACTATCTTTGCGGTGTTGTTGGCGTCCCACGGGTGGTTCGCTTTTGTTATATTGTTCTCAAAGCGGTTGGCAATCCCCCGTCGAGAATAAAATAAGCTTAACTTAGAGTTTGAAACGACCGAGAGCCAATTGGGACGATACGGAGTTACCGATCTTTGAGCCCGCTTGGTGTTTTACTTGCATTCTCCCAAGTAATGCTATTCGGAATCTCTCTTTACGGGCGTTCGGGCGTCGTCCACAAATTGATTTGCTACAGGCCTAGCTTAATAAGGAACTTACGCATTTGATAAGAGAGGAGAAAAATTCGCCCTTTAACTCTAGGCAAATTCTAGGCAACTAGAAAGTAAAAGTATCCCACGCAGGGGAACTATACATGGAATTAAAGGAGTATTCATGAGAGATTGGTTCCACCTCTTTTGTTGGCTATTCCAATGATTGGCTGATTTTGTCTTGGATCATACACTAACGATCGTTGTTTAAGGATCCATAATCACTTGCTTCGATCACAACTCGGAGGTCTTTCACTCCGAACCGGCGACCAAGGCGGTGAGCTCATCATCAAAGTAACCTTTTTGATTTTTCGGGCAATTGATACTCGAATTGGGCATTGTTACTTGCTAACACCTGGCGACAGATTTTCCACTTTGTTTTTGCCGTGAGCGGTCCGACTCCTTGAGCTTGAGCCTCCGCCGTCGCTCGGGAATTCGTAGGGATAATCAACCGGTCCGCCGCTAGAACCACCAGCGGAAGGTCGGTATGGCGCATTCTTGATTGGGAAGTGGTCGGGTACTTTTTTGCTCCGTAGGTTTTCCTGGGATTGATCTTCCAATCAACTTTGCTCCGGTCGCCTTGGTTCCAAGCTACATCGTGCTTCTTCACCTTATCTCTAAATCATGTGAAGGTGATTTGTGACACTTCGTAGGGTGAGTCCGTCCTATATTCATCATTTTGAGTACGGCCATTGGTCGTCTTGAATTGATTCCTAGCCGTCGAACCGTCTCGATGAATATAGAATGAAACTCGGCGGACCAAAGGGGCCTTTTCTTTCCGACAAAATCGTCGTAGGCGGCTTGGCCATAGTTCTTTTGTTCGAGTAATTGCTTCCTTACAGCATGCTGCCAAATGTTTTGGAGCACTCGAACGCAGACCGGCTTCTTTAGGATGCCCCGAGCACAATGCAATATGGCCCTTGTTATGAACGCCGATCATCACTTGCTGATGTGACGATGACCGGTATATTCAACTCGAGAATCAATGATCTTTAAGAGACCGAGACCGTCCATATCGATCCCTACCATGGGCAGCACGACGATGTCAAAATCATATTTATACTTGTCTCATCTCCTCTAAGGCTTCCGTTGCTTTCACATAAGCTGAAATCCTATACATGCACTTTCTCGACATGGCAACGAGGATCGAGAGGGAAACGGGGTTACCATCAATGGCCATGACTCGTAGATCCTCGGGATAGGAAACTTCCCATACTTCCGCCCGGGAGTGAACGCATACTTATTTTCCTTTCAAAACCTTCCATATGTAGACCGAAAAATGGGTGTTTCGACTAGAGACTCGGGCTTTAGATGTTCTTTGGACTTGCAAAGATAAATTTCCAGGAAAATCACAAAAGCGATGATGGCGTTTCGTGACGAGTTCGGAGGTGCATGGAGACTTCAAGTTCTTTATAAACTTTTTTTGATCCGTTAGTCTCGTAGACAGCTTTTCTCTCCTTTTCGCTCTTAGTACCTTGGATCCATTTCGCAATAACTCTTACCTCCCACCCAATCCGTCGTTTTTTTCCTTTTTTCGATATGGAGGAGCCCTCAAATCTTTTCACTTTCTCTACAAACGAGGCAGTTATTTCCCTCCTCAAATCTTTTCGCATTTACTTACGTGAAGGTTTTCAATGCTCGGTCAAATCGGCGAGGAATTCACGCATTTGAGCATGATGATGTTCGTGGATAGTATTGTTCTTTGCCCCTGGATTAACTCTAGGCATTAAAAGAAGAATGTCTCACATGGAGATTTTGTAACAAACAAGTACATTCATTCATACATGTCACTACTTCTCTTGAGGACTCGTAAGGGTTGACTAGTGATGCTCAAAAAAGAGATATTTTGAGAGCCCATAATAAAAAACTAAAACTTCATGTAGGCTACACGTTCGGAGTTCCATCGGCGTTGAATTGGCTGGCTGTGATATCAAGGAAACTCCAATTGTAGTGATGCATGTCTCTTCCCTCGAAGGGTATCGGTTACGCCTCTGCAAGACCGATTTTCTGGGATGTATCTCCAACGAGATCGGATTGTACGAGAACTTGCTCTGGGGGATGAACTGGTGAATAAGCATTTTCAATGCTCGAGATGTGGCTCATCGAGGGACATGTCACCAAAGGAGATGGGGCCGCTACGGCACATGGCAAACAACGGTGTTAATAGCATCCCTATACCTCTTGTTCTCTCGCTCAAGCTTTTCACTTTCTTCCCTCGAAACGTAAGTTCATGACTTTCATTTTTAACCTTCAATCGGGTCCGCTTGTTTTGAAACCAAAACTTGACCTTCAAGGGCTCCATTCCTATCATCCGGCTCAATTCATTTTTGCGTCTCTTATTCACGTAAGAGCACTTCTTGAAAGGCAGCTTCAAGCACTTTGATTTGATATTTTCTTTTAAGGGTATGCAGACTGCCTGCCATTGTTGTTGTTGCTTCGAGATCTTGAATTTCACCGCCAAGAGAGTTGGGTTTTACGGCTCCGGCGTTGGATCCGGTCTCGAAATCCAGCTTCGCTTTCGGGGATGTCCAGGTTGGTTGCCTCCAGGTAAGTGCTGGCCTCTAAACATGTTGGATTGAAATACCTCTTACCGCCTTTTGTTCACTCTATTCTCCGCTGTATGCTTACTCTCTCCAAATTCTTTCGAGTAATCGGGTATGTTCCAAAACCTCCCTTTAAACGCGGATGAAAATCACTAAGCCGACGTTTTTCCCAAGATTTCGTATTTCCCGCCTTGTCTTATTTTTTCAAAGTGATGGGACCCCGAATCCACTCGCACCGATTTTCTTTTCTTTTCTTGATAACCATGCTTGTCTCCCACTCGGTTTCAATCATGGTGGGACTTCAACTCTTTTCGTAACTTTTCGGATTTGTGAGGCTCGAGATCACGGATTGACGATAGATCCAGGATCCAATGATCGAAACGCCCGTAGTTTTACCCCAAGTAACTAACATGGCTCCGCAAGAATTGCTGTTTCTTCTCTCGGAAAGTATGCTTGTCTCCCACTCGGTTTTCAACATGGTGGGGTTCTCAAATCTTTTCGTAACTTTTTTCGGATTTGTGAGGCTTGAGATGGTAGATCCGTGATTCACGGGACGAAACGCCCGTAGTTTTGTCCAAGTAATTAACGTGGCTCCGCAAGAATTGCTATCGCTTTTCCTACCCTTTAAATTAGGATATAACGCCGAGACAATTATCGCTTTCATATCTTCATCTCCAACCTTCTAAGCACTCTTTTGCATCTACTCTTTTTTAGCCGCTTCAACAACAATGGCTTCCCTTCCCGCACACGCCTTCTCGGCTGAAGTTTTGGCCAAATGGGAGAAACTTTATAATCTCCTAGGCCAGGGCTACTCTTATATAGCCAACCATCCGAGGCCGAAACCGAAATTCGCCTTATGTTTAGGGATATGGACTCCGCTTCTATTGAAGGTACCAAGTTAGAAGAGGAATACGGGATCTTCCCCACCCTCTTCACTAACTTTTCGGGAGGCTTACCATGTTGCTTATCAAGATGTTACTTTGGCCCACCTTGTGAAGGCACGCTATCGGGATCGGTCGGACAGCTTGGTGTTGGCGGCCTTGTAGCCGACAATTATAAGAAGGCCCTCGACTACGGTAATGAACAAGTCTCCCCGTCGATTCGTGAGAGGGGAAACTTGGTGGGGTGTTTGGCCATGTCCCGCACCATCTTCGAGCGCGATCCGCTCAATATTGTTTTAAAATTTCAATGCACATGGCTGGAAGAAAGGCTGGACGATCCGACCCTGGATATAGCCGCGGGAGAATGCCGATCCATGACCTGGAATTTGCTGCCGAGCATCACGAGGACAAGGTAGCCAAGCTCAAAGAGAAATGTGAGCTCCTCCTCTTTAAGTTGGCGGATCTCGATTCTCGGGAGCGATCAGTGCGGGCGGAGCATCAACAGGTATGGAGAGTCGGTTAAACTCCTTTGTGATGCTCATTAGGGCTCAGGTTGGCTTTACATTCTCACCCCGTTGATCTATTTGTAAGGCTTTCGATGAATGAAATGAATGCAAGTTTTTACTCATTTCATCTTGGTCGTCGTATTTTTTCGCAAGATAACCCCTCTTACTCTGCGAATATGTAAATCTCACGCTCCCGATGGTCAATTCAATTGGGCTATAGAGGCTCCCACATTCAAAACAATCTCTTAGCAAAGATTAGTAGTGAGGAGATAAACGAATGCTCAAATGTGAACAACTAGTGAATCAGTATTAATATTATAACTCGATTATGAAAACATCGGAGTGAATCAAGCATAATATTTCTTTACAAAGTCCGAATTGACTGGATTGGTAAAGACACGACCATCCATCTCGGCCAGAATCAAAGCACCACCAGGGAGCACCTTCTTCACTATATATGGACCACCATAGTTTGGAGCGAATTTCCCTTTCCGGGAGTGGGACTATTGGCAATAATTTTCTCAAGACCAGGTCATTGATTTGAAAATATCGAGATCGAACTTTTTTGTTGAATGATTTAGCAACCCTCTGCTGATAACACTGGCCATGACATACAGCCTTTAAGTCTTTTTTCGTCGATCGATTCAATTGGCTTGTTCTCTGGCTGGATCCATTCAGCTTCCGTCATCTTAGCTTGAGACAAGATACGTAATGAAGGAATTTCCACTTCAACTCGGTAGAACAGCCTCCATTCCATATACAAGCGAATACGGGGTTGCCCCGGAGATGTCCGGATCGAGGTCCGATACGCCATAAGTGCAAATGGCAACCTCTCATGCCAATCGCGATAATTTTCAGCCGTCTTCGCTAAAATTTTCTTAATGTTCTTATTGGCGGCTTCTACTTGCTCCATTCATCTCGAGGGCGATATGGGGAAGAGTTCGGATGCTTGATCTTGAATTCCTTAAACAATTCGTCAATTAGTTTGTTGTTTAAGTTCGAGCCATTGTCGGTGATTATGGCTTCAGGTGAACCGTATCGAGCAATGATATCCCGACGGATAAATTTCGCGATATTTCGTGCCGTGATCGCTAAATAGAATGCGGCTTCGATCCATTTGGAGAAATAGTCAATCGCCACCAAGATGAATCGATGCCCATTGGACGCTTTAGGGTTGATAGGACCGATAACATCAATGCCCCACATAGAAAACGGCCATGGTTCGGATAATCGATGCAACTCATTTGGAGGGACATTAATCTTGTCACCATGAATTTGACATTTGTGACAGACTCCGAACATGCTTGAATACAATCTCTTTCGAGTGTGAGCCAATAATAACCCAACCTCATAATCTTCTTAGCTAACAAGTGGCCGTTCATGTGTGGACCACAGGATCCCTTCATGTACTTCCATCATCGAATGAACCGCTTCGGTTGAGTCAACGCATCTTAGTAGGACGAGAATCGAATGACCGCTTGTACAAATTCTCTCCATTCAAGAAGAACTTCGAGGCCATCTTCTTTATGTACTTTTGGTCGATACGGTACTTTTTTCGTGGAACTCCCGCTTCGAATATAAGTCTTGATGTCATGGTATCATGACTTACCATCGGGTTCATTGATCACGGCCATACAATATGCCGGGTTTTTTAATACCTCGATTTTCAGTGGGTCAACCTCAAGTCCATTGGCGACTTGTAACATTGAAGACAAGGTAGCCAATGCATCAGCGAATCGATTATGAGTCCCGGACAGATATTCAAATGAGATATCTTCAAATTCCTCCACCAATTCATCCAGATACTCATGGTAGGGTAGCAATTTAGCATCTCTCGTCTTCCACTTTCCAACAATCGAAGGATAATCAAAGCGGAATCTCCGAACACCTTGAGTCGGGCTATCCCCATTTCAATCGCAGCCTTCAGCACCGAGGATGCATGCCTCATATTCCGCTACGTTATTTGTGCAAGGGAATACTAATTTTGCTGCCACTGGATAATACTCGACCACCTGGAGATATCGAAACCGCGCCCGTGCTCGACCCCGATAAATTGACAGCTCCTTCAAAATACATAGTCCAGATATAATCCTCCACCGACGTGATTCGATCCTCGAATGATAGACATCATCATCTTGCCCCGGATTTTCAGCTAGGACACCTGCTATAGTTCGTCCCTTGATTGACTTTTGGAACAAATATTGAACGTCAAACTCGGAGATGAGGATTTGCCATTTAGCAAGTCTACCAATCAAGGCGGGTTGATTAAGCAAGTATTTGATAGGATCGCATTCTGTCACCGTAAGCACTTGGTGATGCAAGGTATATTGCCGAAGCCTATGCAGCACCTGCACTAACGCCGCACATGTTTTCTCTACTTCGGAGTAGTTCATTTCCGAAGTTGTGAATTTCTTGCTCGGATAATAAATAGCTCGTTCTTTCCCGTCCTCCCCGCTTCTCTTGGGCTAACATAGCACCCAAGGATTCGCTAAGGATTGTGAGGTAGAGGATTAGAGGTTGCTCCGGCGTTGGAAGAACAAGCACGGGTGGATTCATCGGATGTCGTTCAGCTTTTCCAAAAGCTTCTTCGCATTCGCTATCCCATTGGACTAGCGCATTTTTCTTTAATAGCTTGAGAAATGGCTTAGCGGTTTCGACAACCGAGAGATGGCTCGAGCAATATAGTTTAGCCTACCCATCAAACTTCAAACTTTTTTAACCGTCGTCGGCGCTTAAGCTCACGAATAGCCTTAACTTTCGAAGGGTCGACTTCAATGCCCTTACCGCTACCACGAATCCGAGTAGCTTGCCCGAGCTGGTCCCAAAGACACACTTGGCGGGGTTGAGGCGTAACTTGTACTTTCGGAGTCCGTCGAACAATTTTTTCAGCGTTTCGACGTGATCTTCTCCATGCCTTGTTTTTGCTATCATGTCATCGACGTAAACCTCAATCTCATTATGCATCATGTCGTGGAAAAGGGCAACCATGGCTCGTTGGTAAGTGGCTCCAGCGTTTTACGAGACCGAACGGCATTACCCGGTAATGGAACATTCCCCATGGTGTGGTGAAAGTGGTTTTCAACTTGTCATTGACATTCATCGGGATCCGATTGTATCCGGAGAAACCATCCATGAACGAAAACAATTCAAACCTCGTACCGAATGCGGCTGTCTTTCTTCATGACAGGGACTATGTTAGCGACCCAATCGGAATATTCCGTAGTCTCAATGAATCCTACATCGAGAAGCTTTATGACCTCCTCTTTGATCTTCTCGCACTAATTCCGGTCCGACCCTCCTTGACTTTTGCACAACCGGCTTAGCCGAAGGATCGATCGGCAAACAATGCTCGACGATGGAACGGTCAAGACCGGGCATATTCGCATAAGACCGGGCGAAAACGTCCCGGTAATCCTTCAAGAGCCTAATCGGGCGTTCGACACTTCCGAGGAAAGGCTTGCCCCGATCTTAACTTCTTTAGGGTTTTCCGCATTGCCTAGGTTGATCGAGATAATTTGTTCACCGGTCGAGGGCTTGATCTCCTCATGTCGTTCGAAATCTTGACGAACTTCCTCATAATCTGGACCGAACTCATCTAGGTCGTATACTTCGAATCCACTAGGTTTCCCTCCTCATGTATCCCCCATGATGACAAACTTGTTGGTCATTGGTTATCATCATCGGGTTGGTTTGGGGAGCTGGAATCGAGGGTGGTATGCTCGAACCCATGCTCGTTATAATAATATCTTCCAATGTGTAGCATGATAGGGAACACCTTCCGAGGCCTTGCTGGAATTACCTGCCGAGGGAATTAGAGCCGGCACAACCGGCGAGAGGGCTTGAGCTGGACGGCTGAAGCTTGGCTATGAAATTATCCATCATCTTGTGAGACATCATCCCTTCAAATCGCTCGGTTAGAGCACCGAGCTGTTCATTCAAAGTCTCATGGACAACGGCGTTAATGTCCGCCATTCTCTCCGCCACCAATCGAGTAATATGCGGAGGATCCGTGATAAATTTCCTAAAAAGCGACAAGCCAAGAGTAAGTACAATGAGCGAGGATAGAGGGCCGGTCCATGACTTCCTTCTAAACTCAATGAACGAACTAGACATGACGAAAAGACCACATCGGACAATTTTCAGTTTCGTCGAGTTTTACGAGAAAATTCATCTTAATTCGTACATTAATCAACACAATGCCAAAATTTAGGAGCTGACAGATGACATACCGACGAACAACTTTTGTGTTTCACTCTACGGCGGGTTCCACACGGATCAATGCAGTTTAATACTTCTTTAAACAAATTCAACCAGAAAAATTGCTTTATCCGGTTTCCAACAAAAGAACGGAAGACCTCTTAAAAAAATGAATTAGAGACTGAAATTTTGCAGGCTATTAGTTGAAACAACGATCTAGAACTTTCATGTTTGGTAATTCCACAAAAAGGTACGTTTTCTAGTTCTAAATTGTAAAATGAATCTGGAGTCTGAAAACATGTGAAATTCCAGCCTGCTCCATCTCGGCTACTAATTCCTTATTAAAAGGAAAATGCATCGGATTGCTGCAAAAGTTTTTGTCATGAGAGATTATGATCTTCCGAACATTTTTTATGAAAACAAGTTCTTTCAATTGTGAAGGGATATCAATGCGACCCATTCGTGTGCCAAATGACTCAACCTAGATCATGGACCGACCCAAAACAAGATAAGAAAAATCAGTGATAAAGCTCAAGAAATTACCTCCCTTGGAGAGAAAGTGTTAACCACAAAGATATGCGCATGAAAATGCTCGTGAGGTTCGATTTCTATCTAGCATGGCTTGACAAAAGTGGAGCCCCAGGGATATCCAGACTAAACCACATCGGCTTGTGATTGAACCAAGATCCCCCGTAGACATCCGGCCAAACCAAGTAACGACCCACATCACACGACGAATGATGGAGGTGTTAACTCTTGGCACCGATTTGAAATAGTTCGGGACTCGAGAAGAGCGACTCGGGCCGGATGTACGATGGCCGAAGTATCCCTAATCAAGTACCATCTTAAGCCTAGCCATTCGGGTTCAATGGCGGGTTGTGTGTGCTAAGTGTAAATGTAAAAACAAAAAAACATGCGCGGCGCTTCATAGCATCCAACACTTCAATATAAACCATACACAATCTCCTTCAACCTACACAAAAAGGTTAGCAAACACTCATCCCCTTTTAACTCCATTTCCCGCAAAACCATTTAACACCTAGGGATTAAAATTCAACCAAGATTGCCAAATCAAGTAATTTTCCTTTTCATGAACTTATCCGGCCTAAGTCCTCTTTGGGTCCCCATGAGTCGCTAAGCTGTCGCGACCTAAAAAAAAAAAAATAAACAAGTTATCATTTTCGGGCTAATGGATTATCGGGTTAATTAATTAACTAACCTAACTCGGATTCTCCCAAGTCCATACCAAATCGCAACTTAAGGTTCGAATGATCAACATGCAATGTGATTTGAATTTGGAGTCGCCACTAATCATTTTCGGTAGGTCGATTAGAAACCTAAATAAAATAGCGGGAGAAAACTATCTTATTTCGCGAACCGAGATTAAGAGTCCGGGGACTTGGTTACATTAATTACAACTAATGCCCTTTCGGTACCTTAAAAATTCATGAAAAAAATAATGGATTTGACAAATTTGATGAATTCTACTTGAAGATCAAAGAATCAATTTTTTTTGGGTTTTTCTTCCCTTGACATTTGTTTGAAATAAAGAAATTACATGGAATTAGAATGAAATAGGTTCAAGATTACTCCCCAATTTGAACTCGTGCACCAAACTTGTGCTCCGGGCTTGTCTTGACTATTGGACCGATTTGGTGACTCGTTAGACCGAGAAATCTCTTGGTCCTATCTCTCATTCACGCTTCTTTCTCATCTCGCTAGAATTTCATGAGACCGCAATCCGGGCGTTGATATTTTTCCCTTTTTGCTCTCATTCTATTCTTGTACCATTGATGTCTCATCGTCGATATGCAAATGTTATTTAACATAAAAACATAGAGAAAAAATCAATGTAGAAAATCTGAGCTAATTTGTATTCGAAATTAAAGAAAGTTAGGGAATCACTTAACTTTCTTTTCTTCATGGCGAGCTTGAACGATGGTGATGAACTTGTGGCTTGTGTTGATGGGTGCGAAAATTGGCAATGGTAGCACCGAGCTTCAAAACACTCAAGCCCTTTCAAAACTCTCTCCAAATTTTTTCTCAAGAATTCTCTTTTTCCTCTCTAAAGAATTCCTCTCAAAAACTCTCTCAATTCTCTTCCACTCCAAAAAACTCTCTTTCAATTCTCTTCCACTCCAAAAACTCTCTTTCAATTCTCTTCTACTCCCCTCCCAAAAATCTCTTCTTCTTTTATAGACAAAGTTCTTCATCCTTCATTCTTCATCTTCATTTCCTCACCTTCCATTTTCATCCTCTTTTCTTCATCTTCATCTTCTTTTCTTCATCTTCATTTCTCCACCTTCCATTTTCATCTTCTCTTCTTCATCTTCATCTTCTCTTCTTCACCTTCATTTCTCCATCTTCCATTTTCATCTTCTCTTCTTCTTCTTCATCTTCCTTTCTTCATCTTCCATTTTCATCTTCTCTTCTTCATCTTCCTTTCACCATCTTCCTTTCCCCATCTTCTTTTGGTATTTGCAATGCAGTCCCTGAAGTTTCAAGTATTTGCAATACAGTCCCTAAAGTTTTGAGTATTTGCAATACAATCCCCGAAGTTCGAGTATTTGCAATACGATCCCGAGAAAATATTTCTTTCAAGCCCGAATCTTCTCGGTGCATTTTTTCATCCCATGCCTAGTCCAGATGCCCGTTAAATTAAGCTCAAATTATATGCCAATGCTAAATGAATATGTGAGATGATTTTTGTTTAGAACTAAAATTAGTTCTAATTTTTATGTAAAATATATATTAGTCAAAATTTAGGCGTCAACACACGTTACTCCGAATATTCTACGTTATTCCAAAAAATATTCCACGTGACTCCACGACATCATACGAGTCCATAACATTGAGCCTCGGACCTTTATAGAACACGGCTCCATAAACATATATATATACCAGGGTCTCGGACTCATAGGAATACGACCCATAAATCACGGTCTCGACACATAGGAACACGACCGGATTAAGTCTCGGACAATTAGTCGAACACGACTCACTTTGGTCTCGGACGACTTAATTGAACACGACTTTCACACTTTCTCGGTCTCGGACAATCGACGAATACGGCTCACTTTGGCCTCGCATTACTTGATTGAATACGACCTTCATACTTTCCCGGTCTTAGACAATCGGACGAATACGGCTCACTTTGGCCTCGGACGACTTGATTGAATACGACCCATAAATCTCGGTCTCGAACACATAGGAACACGACCGGATTAAGTCTCGGACAATTAGTCGAACACGACTCACTTTGGTCTCGGACGACTTAATTGAACACGACTTTCACACTTTCTAAGCGTAATACGCCTTAGGATATTATAATACTCATAACCCCGCGTTCAACGCCTCGGAATATAATAATAATAAAGCCCGCGTCATAACGCCTCAGGCTATAATTCCTCAATCCAACATCGTAGCCCGCGTCATAACGCCTCGGGCAACATATGGTCTTATAAAGTACAAACCCCGTCATAACGCCTCGGGTAAAAATTCCACATTTCCTCTCTTTCATTCCACTTAAGACCATATACCACAATAATTTCCCGATCACTCGTCCGATATCACACGATCCTTTAAATACTTCCGATCGATCAATCCTTGCCACGTGATCCTACTAGATTCCTTGATTAGCGGATCGAGATCATCCGGTCTCACCAATTTTCTCTAATAAAAGATCGGGACCATGCGATCTCTCTAATGTTTCTCAATTGCCCAATCGAGACTACTCGATTAAATTGTACCGGCAAACACTCAATCGGGACCACGTGATTCACTCACGTTAGAGAATTAATAAATCGGGACCACCCGACTAGATCATACAAGACCAATGGCCAAATCGGGCCACAAGATTAATTATGCTACCGCAATAATTAATCTACACCACACAAAATTAATTCTACTAACGCAGCAATTACTGACGGCCGTACGTTTAGAATTAGACTAACGTACAATTAATTCATGACTATAGTACTAAACTATAGTAATACCATATTTAATTAACACCGTGGCATAACAACATGTTGTCACATAAAAAGTAACTATAGTTAGAATATAATCTAACCATGGTTTAAAATTAACTAGAGTCAATAACTAACCTAACCATGATTAAATAATAGCATAAAGTAACTAGAGTTAGGCATAAAGTAACCATGGTCCAACTTTGACCATACCCAAATCCTCTTGACTTCACTATTCACTTCAAGAACATGATTTCTCTCTCCTCCTCCCCTTCATTCTCGGCCAAGGCATGAAAATGGCCAAAAATAACCAATTTTTCACCCAAATCTACTCAATCTCAAGTCCCTTAGCAACCTAGATACCTAATCAAGGTTTAGGAACCAACTTACTTGATTTCTAGCCAAATCCTTTGGTGAAAATCAGCTGGAAACCGAAGCAAAAACTCCCTCTCTCAAACCGGGTCAGATTTGCTTCATCCGGACCTTTGCCCCTTCAAACGGACCTACGGGAAAAACTACCAAGCCAAATCGAGCTTATAATATATCCCTGGAAAGCTAAGACAATAAGCTTTCAAATGGAAGTGGTCTTACCTCAAACCGACATCGGACTAAAACGTTATGGCCGGAAGAGTAGAGCTATCGGGACAGGGCAGCGGGTTGGGCGAGAGAGAGAAGTGAGAGAAAAGTTTGTCCAAATGAAGAAGATGAAGACGGTGGATAGATAAGCTAGGCTAGGATATTTTGGGATGAAAGGTTTGACTAGAATTCTTGGTCTTAGAAATAATGAGACAAAGACTTGTGGGTCCCACCAATAATTCATCTCCTTTCCTAAATCCAAATCCAGATTTCATTTTTCCGAACACTTTGGGATGAATTGTGAAATACACATGCTCGGGATGAGGCGACATCCAATATATTAATATTGAAATCCTTGAAAGTCCAACGTTCAATTTCAAGTCCAATTCATTTCAATTGTTGGCATTCTTTATTATCGATATTTGATTTTGAGATCTCATTCAATCATTAGCTTGGAAGAGGGTCGAAATTCGAATGTCACAGAGGCCAACCAAAAACCAATGATAAATATGCCAATTTAAATAACATAAGATCGCCTTGATTAGTTTGCCATTTAGGACTGATAAAAAAAAATGATATTACACTTGCAAAAAGAAATTCCGACGAATATGCGGTGCGAATTATGAGATAGCGAGTGGCTAACTTGTTTATGTTATGTCATAAGAGAAAGAGATGATTATGGACAATATGCAAAAAACCTTAAACTACTGGAAAATGATATTAAATGGTCACACCATTTTCTCAGAGCCTAGGAAACATGAAAAATGAAGGCGAGGAGAGTCAATCATGAGAACTCTTTGCTCCGTTCCGAAATTAGATCAAGTTACTCATAAAGCACCAACCATTTCGATGCAAATTTATTAAATGGCACCTAAAATTACGATCCAGTCACAGTCGGAATTACAGTACAACACATTTTGCACAACAATTATAGGGGCATATAAGGGAAATTAGGGCAAAATGACGTATAACGGAGACGGCAAAAGAAGTTGCATTTTTAAGCATAGGGGTTTGCCAGTAGGAACTCTTCAACAACTTTGTAGAGTCCCATAGCCTTTTCTTTGCCTTGTTTGATATCTTCTTCCTTGAGCTCCACATCCCTCTTAGTGTGGTATTCACTGTCATCTTACAAACGCATCTACTGTCGCTCGAAGCTAAGAATTTAACCTCGTAGACAACCGATTCGTTCTTGTCGAAGATCATGTCACCCTTGCTGAGAGTGTATTTGCAAACCAGGTTATCAGTGTCGAGAGTATCAATTCTTTGCCTCAAGAACTTCAAGTGACCACCTATAACACCACGTAAAAATCAAATAACATTATTTAGGAGGTGCACAAACAAAGAGACATTCATATGATTGTGAAACAGATGGTACTCTTTGTGCATTATTTGATATATAAACTAACCATCGGCGAAGTTGGTGATCTCGATACTTCCAGCTCCTCCATCTCCTTCGACGAACTCGATGCTTTTAATACCCCGAGGGGCAATCTTGGGAATTCGGTTGTGGACATCAAGATCAAAGCCTTGAACATTCTTGATGGAGCAATGGGGGTGGTGAATTCTTGGGTAAATGTGGTGACACCAATTCTTGAGAGAATTGACCTAGAGATTTGGAGAAAAAAATGAAGGAAGTGTGTGTCTCTCTTTTAGGGCCTTCACATTCACATTAAGGGAGTTAGAGAGCACTCCATAGCGGATTGACCAACCAAGAATTTGTGTTTATTCGCCTTTTTTTGGTTTAGAAATTGATGTTCTCAAAGTTTCCACTTCATGCCATGATATTCTAGAGAGTCACAAGGGGAAAGAAATAGCCCTTGCCAGCTACTTGCACCGAATTGTCAACTTAACTAATACGTTCATCATGCAAAATTCTCGGATTGAAATAGGCAAGGATGGTATGAACTTCAATTTTGGACCTTAGATATGCTTATTTCAAAGAATTAAGAAATTGCTCCACCAAAAAAAACAAAAAGAGAAATAGCATATTGTATAGATTCACTTCTAAAAAGTTGGATGAACTACCATTTACTTAGGCAAGCAATCGTGGTGATGGTTAATTAAAGCTTATTTTTCTCATGAGTTCTTCCCTTAATTGGGTCACTTTACGGCATAAATTTATCTCTAAATAAAGAAGATGGCAATCCTATAAAAGTTATAGTTGAAGCCACAGCACCACCTTTTTTTTGGGGGGTCCAAAAGCCACAACATCACTTTTAACAGTCGAAATTGTTGCGGAAAATCAAACAATCACAGTTGAGGTCTTATCAAGAACATGGAGACGGTAATTGGACAACGATCCCATGTCATTAAAGTCAATGTTGATCGTTGAATCAGATGTTTTTCAATTAAAAGTCAACTTTCCGACAACAACAAAAAATTAAAAGATTTACTTGTTATTCGAAATTAATAAATTTATTAAAAGTTGACCTCAAGTCATTACGGGAATTCGACCAAAAAAATGTGAGAATAATCGTGCATCTTCACTTTCCTTGTCCTTTTTGCTACCAAGTGTAACTGATCAGATAACAGTCTTCGAACAAAAAAAAAAAAAAAAAGATAACAGTCACTATGGTTCCTGGGCCTTCGCTAAAATCTTTATTAAGTGGTCTGATCTACTCTATTTTTAGATCATGTAAGAGCCCGAGGACAAACTGCAAATGAAAATTGATCCGGGTTTAACATCTCAATACATTCATATCAAAACTGAAGAATATTCTCTTGCAACTGTCACAGATTATCTATATTTGCGGCCAGTTTGTGGATGGTAACTTATGAATAACAGTCCCTTGACATTACACATGACAGATTTTAGGATGGATAGGTTCTAGACCTTAAACCTGAATCCTACCTTGTTAGAATTGGTTCCCAATCTTTAAAACTTGAAACCTCTCATGTTTTCCCTAAAACCTACCATGTTTTCCTATTTGGTTCTATCGTCTAACCGAGAATCTGTTTTTCATTTGTTCCTTTTCTTGATTTCATTTTTTACAGTAGAATAACATGAGCAACAAAACGATTCCACGTAAAAGATTGTGACATTCCGAATTTCGACCCTCTTCAAGGCTAATGATAGAATGGATTCTCAAACTAGGGAAAATAGAAATGAAGAATTCCAATTGTGGTCTTGAATCGGACGTCGCCTCATCGATAGTAGTTTGATTGGGAAAAATCGAAATTTTTGGACGACAAGTGTAAAATGATCATTTCACCTTTCAAGCATTAACCTTACCTTAAGTGGTCTAAAGGGAATTTTGGTCTTTTTGTCCCCTTAGGCTACTGAAAATTGGAAGATGAGGAGGTCAATGATGGTCAATGCTCATGGGATATTATTAACATGAGGACAAGTGTCAAATTTTGGAGGTTTGGTCTTAATTGACCATGTGCTTAACTATTCCAAGCTTGACCAAATCAATAATGGAGGTGAAACTTCTCTCTCTCTCTCTTCCTTTTTGCTTCAGTAGACCAACCACACTTGCTCTCCACCCCAGCCCATCTTCCTCTTCATTTTTCTGCACCCATAGAAAACCGCTCAACCCGACAAGTCCCGACACCATTAACTGTTTCAGCCATATCTCCTTCGTTCGACGTCTCTTTGAGGTAAGATCACCTCCATTTGAAAGATAATTGTCTTGGCTTTCCAGGGATATATTATGAACAAAATTTGGCCCGGTATTTTTTCCCATAGGTCTGATTGAATGGACAAAGGTCCAGTCGGGATTGAATCTGACCCGGTTTGAGAGAGAGCTCTCTTACAACGGTTTCAAGAGCTCATTTTGCTTCAAAATTTGTGTGGGATGTTCTAGACATATAGTACTCAACTTGGCTGAGTTGAAATGATAATTTTAGTTGAGTATTGATGGGTGTTCTTGGCTGTTTTGAGATGGGTTTTGAGGAGCAGAAATTGACAGTTTGCACACTTGAAAGGATTAGCCTAATTGGAGGTCTTCAAGGTGTTCAATTGGCTTCAATTTTTCGGTGAACCTATTAAACATATAGAGGAAGGTTTTAGCAAGTTGATTTCATATTGAATGGGAGCTTAGGATGAAATTATGGACTGTTGGAGGTGATATAAGCAGAACTGGTTTCTGCTCTGTTCTGGGAAGGTGCTGTCCAGTTCTGTTCAAGGCTGGAATTGATGTCACATTGCCTTGAATTTGTCATTTAGACATGCTACGACGTATATTAGTGTGTTAATGAAGAGTATGTGAAGTGGTTTGGTGATTAGAGCTAAAATTGTGACTAAACGGCGCGACGAAACTTAATTGGCGATCTGCTCTGTTTTGGACAGAATTAATCTTGAATTTGGAAGCTCGAATTGAAGGTCGCGACTAGCTCATGGGAATAGGTAAATTGCCCTTAACCCTTTATTAAGACATTAGGGTACTACGGGGACCAATTTGTGATCAAATTGGGTGATTTATGAGTTGAATTATGCATGGTCGAATGAATTGAATGACTGTATGATATTTAATCCTTTGTATGGCACGAGAGTGAATTATGATTGAATTGACGAGAATTATGCTTGTTGACTTGATTGCATGGCGGTGCAATTTGTGCCGGGCCTAGCATAATGTGGCTTTGAGTATTCTCGTGTGCTATGGATTAAATGCTCGGCGAGTCGAGCTGTACTCGATCATAACATTAGTTGAAATGAGAATCATATTTGTGAACCCTTGGCCAATGGGAAACATTTTGACCGAGATTAAGTTTGATCGATTGATCGGTGAATATATGAGTTGTGTTAACCTGATGCGTTATGACGTGGGTGATGAGTTTATTTATACCCAGGCGTTATGACGCGGGGTTTTGATATTATCCTGAGGCGTTAAACGCGGGATTTGACCGATGCGTTATTTTGCGGGTCCTGGCAATTATATATAAACCTGATGCGTTATTACGCGGGTATTGCCAAGTACATCAAGATAGCCTGATGCGTTATTACGCGGGCCCTAATATCGAGAATGAGATTAGACCGATGCATTATGATGCGGGTCCTGGCAATTATACATAAATCGATGCGTTATTACGTGGGTATTGTCAAGTACATCAAGATAGCCCGATGCGTTATTACGCGAGCCTTGATATCGAGAATGAGATTACTGTACCGATGCGTAGAGCTTGGTTCCGAACTACTGAAAGCCTGGTTATTGTGATTGTTTAAATTGCCAAAGTATATGTTTGCGCCCGCATCATATCTATACTTGGTGTTATTGACGTCTTTGATTTGAGAAGTAATCTAGAGGTACTAGTGACTTAGTTTAGGGTTAGGGTTGATTTATCGAGATTTATTCTCACCCCGTCGTGGGATTAACATTTTCAGGTCCTAGATGATGGAAACCGAGCTTGACAATGATGAATATTCGAGGAAATAATTGTAGAAAATGGATTTACTTTTGAGACCCTAAGGATTTCATTTTGTGTGGAAGTTAGAATTGAAACCTTTGGACTTGTAATTGGTGTTGTGAATAGACATACCTTCTTGTCCCGAGTCATCTTTAGTATTATGTATGGAGATGTGTAATCACTTCCGTATGTGCATTTCAATTGCATTAAGTTCGATTTTTATTGGCCGTTGGATCTTGGGAATAATCGAAGTAAACGGTCGTGGCGGGATGTTATCGAGCCCGAAGAGTTGGGGCGTGACAAAGATGAACAAGGGCAAGTGAGCAAAGGTGAATTAGGAACAAGCACGGGCAAGCCACGAGTGAGTGAGAGGGAGGGTGAGTCACCAGAGAGAGAGAGAGAGAGAGTTTGGAAGTGTCCGAGTGAGGTTAGAGAGAAAAGAGAAAAAAATAGAGATAGAGAATAAGATGCCAAGAGAAAAAAATAGGGTTTTCGGGTTTTATGAAACCGGTTCCAAATTCGGTTTGGTTCTCGGATGGGTTTTCACTTGAAACCGAGATTCCGCTAATTCCAACCGTAACCCGGAAGCGGACCAATTTTCAAGGCGATTCATCTCGGTTCCCGAGTAGAACCGGTCCAGTTGCATTACCCTATTTAACATGATACATCAATTTTAAAAACTGATTTCCTTTGTAATAGTTCGTGTCCGAACTACACTTTTAAGAAAGGCACCCACATAAGAATATTCGGAATTATTCCTAAACCTATTGTGCGACCGCCAATTAAATCCTAAATTTTTCAATTTTTTCATTTTAATCCTAAACCTTTAGACGATTGCCAATGTAGTCATCCTGGTCACTTTTAGGCCGAGAACGCTTACGTTGATACCTAGTCAATGTTGGACGGCACCGACATGCATAATTTTCATAGGTATTTTTTATTTTTTTTTATTTTTCTTTCTTTTTGTTTTCCTTTTTTTTTTTTATTCTGCATTGGATTTTCGGCCGGCTTGGTCGCCGGCTACGAGTAAAGGCCTCTGCCCTCTTTGGCGACGACAAGAAATTTGATAAAGGAAAAAAAGAAATGAAAAGAGAGAAAATAAAAGAAAAAGGAAAAATTCTGAAAATTATTAAAAATTTCCAAAACATTGTTCATGTCAAGCACGGTTGTACCATGTAGGATAGCCAATGTAGATTGGATATTCACATCGACTTTCCGGCCAATTAAATTAGCAAATCGTCAAAATATTCAGAACTAAATTTACAAAAAAGTTTAAGACTTTTTCGATAATATTTTCAATTATATGGCGGTATTGATACACTTAAAAACGTCACAAGAATAAATTATATGCCGCGAGGCCAACTAGGTATAAATGGGGCGGAAAAAAGGAAAACACGATAGATATGCTACCTTTAAATAACATGAGATGCCGTTGATCAGTCTGCCATTTCGGACTCGATAACAAAAAATAAAAAGGAAGAAGGTGAGAATGCATAATTTTGGCATGTGAAGGATTTATGGAAGTCTCACAGAAAGATCGCAACCATTTCATGATGGGAAGAAGACAAAGCTTTGTTAGACAACCTTTTCTTGGTACGGGATTCACGGAACATGGTCGAATGAATGGCGTGATGTTTGGTTTATTAGATGAGGGAATATCGGGACTCGTTCGAGGCCAATTTGCCACATGCGTGACCTGTAATGGATGCGGATACTTGCGTCTACGACAAGATAAACATATGATAATGCAGTAATCTCTGTCTGAAAAAGCAAGTTATGGGGACATTATTACAACACTATTCTCATCGATTTTATTTTTTTAGAATTATTTCGGGAAAAAGGTATATATGAAATTTTTTAATCGAGAGTAAGAATATAGCGTGGAACAGAAATGTTGGGCCAAGTCAGAAGCCTGAACACACACACACATGTAATGTATATGTATATAGAGAATTAAGGCCTTCACAAATTGAAGATGAGGCTTCTGTTTTGTCAGAAGTTTCGATTCATTTGGTTGAGGATACACTTTATAATGGGTTGTTGATAGTTTGCTTGTAGAACAAACAAAAATGCCTTATCCCAAATAGAAAAGATGTGAGTATGTAGGCAATAAATGAGTGTGGAAATCTTCTAGGCTTACAATTGAAAATCATGGGCTAAGTAGGCTAGATCATATAATGTCCTTGTGCGGGTGTGAGATTAGTAGGCGCACTTAGCATTTTGAGTTTGCACTAATTAATATTTGTTTATATCTATTTTTGAGTTTATAAAAAAAAAGAAAACGAATTCACAGTTTTCGGACATGAGAAGTTGTGTTCTTTTTGAAACAACATGTTTGTTCACATTTTTGCTATTTTATATTCAAAGTTTCTGTTCATTGTTTTCACTTCAATTTTTCTTTTTATTTCTAGAAATACATCCATTATTCTTTAATTGTTTCATTTTTTAAAGTTCTCAGAAAAATACTAGAATTGCTATATGGTATTTTTATTTGAGACTTTGTTATATCCTGGAGAAACTTTTTTTATTTTATACAGAATGGGAAATGGGCCCATTTTTGTGAGTAATCATTAGCAAACTTGTGAGGTGAATAATTTCTTATAAACAACAAACTGTCATGAAAGTGCAATTGAGTCCTAAAAATTTCAAAAAAATTGCAATCAATGGAAGGACTTTATTTTATTGATTTAACAAGTTTTATGATTTGATTGCACTTTTTGAAAGTCTTAGGACTTATTTACATTTTCATGGCAAGTTTTAAGACTTTTAAAACACTTACCTCTTATTTTAAAGTTATAGCACCTTGAAGTTGAGTAAAACAAATTTCTAAAAGTTGTTATAAACTGTTGAAACATTGAAGGTATGCAGCCGTAACGAATTTGTCAAGGGGAAAATAACACAAACGGTTCATAAACTTTGGCCTAACATGCAATATAATCCCTGAATTTTTGATTTGAACAATATGGTCCCTAAACTTCAATTCAATGTGCAATGTGGTCTTTGAACTTTTAATTTGTTCAAAGTGATTTTCGAACTTTTGGAACATGTTCAACTTAGCCCTTAAACTGTGAGAAAATATTCAAAGTCCTCCCCGAACTTGAATAAGTGGAAGGACGACATTGGACATTTTCCTATAATTTAAGGACTAAGTTAAACAAGTTTCAAAGTTCAGAGATTATTTTGGTCAAATTAAAAGTTCATAGACTACATTGCATATTGAGCTAAAGTTCATGGACTATTTTGATTAATTTAAAAGTTTACGGACCACATTGTCTATTGGATCAAAATTCAGGGATCATTTGCGTCATTATCCCTTTATCAAACACTTCATAAAAATCGCGGCACCTCTTTTATGGCTGAAGCTGTCGGCGGGAACTGTGCCAAATAGTGTCTAAAACACTCGAAAATTCTGGCTGCGGTTCTTTTCTTCTTAAAACTGTGTGCGATCTCTGTAATGACTCGAGTTACTTAGGCGTGGTCTTATGAAGGTCTACTTACGAAGTTTGGCGACATTGGTTTATAATAGTCGATCGTAACCCCTTGTTTCAGTGAAAAACAAGAGCCGAAGAAGTTTTTTCCAAGGCCCAAAAAAGCTAGGAGCACAGCTTTTGTGTTCCATTGACTGAAATGCCCTCGGAACTTTCACCTTCTGATGCAGTAAGCACCTCAACCGCTCCAAACCCATAGATCATTAATGAGGAAATCAGACTCACAAGGCCATTAATTTTGTTCTTGTGTTACATCGTTTTTTTGCTGCCCCTTTCCATTTATTGTTCTGGGATATGGTTGTAAAGCGGCAAAAGTTGCAATTGGTCTTACGCTGATCAATTGCTCTCATTCAACAGTTATGGGAATCTTCTGATAACATATGTGGGAGTTCGTCTTTAAGTTTCACGGATCATAAGTGGATTCAGAAGTGAAAATAGTCACATACAACTTTAATATTACTTCTCAAAGTAATCCACACATACAACTTTAATATTACTTCTCAAAGTAATCCACAAAGTACTCCACTTATTTCAATGTGATAACTCTAGGGAGAGCTTAAGGCCCATCGACTTTGATCTCCCAAAGCAAATCCAACACAACATGGCCGAAAAAGAAAAGATTTAAATGAAAGACCGCACACACAATTTTTGAAGAAAAAAAGGTCTAATTAAAAGGCGCATCGCTTCAAGCATAAACATCGGGATTGGCGGAAAGGTACTCCTCAACGACCTTGTACAACCCCATAGCCTTCTCTTTGCCCTGTTTGATATCCTCTTCCTTAAGCTCCACACCAGCTTTCGTGTGGTACTCACTGGACATCTTGCAGACGCATCCGCCATTGCTTGAAGCCTCAAATTTGACCTCGTAGACAACATAGTCAGTTTTATCAAAGATCACATCACCTTCGATTAAGGAGTACTTGTAGATGAGGTTATCGGAGTCGAGAGCATCAATCTTATGCTTCAAATACTTCAAGTGACCACCTGACATAAACAAGTCATCAACTCGAAACTCTTGCTTAGAATCACCACAAGAGGATACCAATACGAAGGACGGATTCGAGCATGCACATAAGTGAATAAGGACAATAAGTACCTTCGGCAAAGTTGATTTGCTTGATGCTTCCAACTCCTCCATCTCCTTCGATGAACTCAATACTCTTGATGCCTTGGGGGCAATCTTGGGGATGAGATTGTGGGAATCGAGAACCAAAGCCTTGAACATTCTTGATGGGGCAATTGGGGTTGTGAATTCTTGGGTAAAGGTAGTGATGCCCATGCTTGTTTTTGAGAGTAAAGACCGAAACTGGAGAGATGTCAAAAGATTTGCTTGAAGGTAGAAGAAGACTGTTGAGTTTGCTGTGAAGATGTTGAACAACAAGGATGTGTATTTATAGATTCTAGGAAATGTGTGTGTTGTGGTTTAGTTGTTTAAGATGACAAAAAACTCAAGTTCAATCTATTCGTAGCACTCCACCTTGGACTGGCCCCACTTCTAGATGTAAAAACATACATATTCCCATTTTTTGAGAGATTGGCTGAAGTCTAAACCGGAATAAAATAAACTTGAAATGAGCCATACTGGCCATTGACCATCGTGGTAGGGCAAATTCTGCATATTTTCATAGTTGCTATATGGTAAGATAGACCTAACACCAAGAAAAAGTGATTCTTTTCTTTATTTTCTTTTTCCTTCTGCCCATGTGACCATTCCGTCCATAGATTCCTTCTAAATTAAAAATGACGTGACACTAAAATGTGTTAATTATAAATGTCATGGGTATTTTTTGGTCGAAGTCTCTTGCCGTTAGCATTTAAGTGCTTGTTTTTCCTCCGATTTGACACTTAAGTGAGCCGATAAAAATTTTTGACACCAAAGTGAAGCACCGTACATAATATTGGCACTTGAGGTGTTCTTCTACCCTTTTTTTCTATAAAAAATTTAATGTTTTCAAAGTTTCCACCTCATGCCACGGACCATCCAAATTCTAGAGAGTCACAAGGGGAAAGAAAGAGCCCTTGCCAGCTACTTTGACCATATTGTCAACTTAACTAATACGTTAATCATGCAAAATTCTTGGAATGAAACAGGAAAGATAGTATGAATTTCATTTTTGGAATGAGATGTTTATTTCGATGAATTAAGACATTGTGCCACGAAAAAGAGGAAAGAGAGATATAAGATACTGGATAAATTCACTTCCAAAAAGTTGGGTGAAATGTCATTCACTTAGGCAAGTAATGGCGGTGATGATTAATTAGAGAGGTACTACGACTGCGAGTACACGACGGAGGAGCACAAAAGAATGAGAAAAAGAGAGAAAAAGAAAAAGAAAAATGGATCATGAAAAGAAGAAAATGAGAACACATCTCAGTCAGTGAAAATTAATGTGCTAATATATCCATTTTATTAATATGTAATTTACGGCATAAATTTAACCTTAAATATAGAAGATGACAATCCTACAAAAGTTGTAGTTGAAGCTAGGGAACACCGTCCAAAAGGTCCTAAACCTCGGCGGTCAATTCAGTCATAATTCTTTTAATTGTGATAATGTAGTCCTAAAATTTTTGAATTTATGTCAATTTAGTCCTATTTTCATTTTTGCCAGTTATGCAAATAATAGATTTAGGATTAAATGGCAAAACTTCAAAAGGCTTAGAACTAAATTGACATAATTAAAAGATTTAAGATTACATTACCATAATCAAAATATTTAAGACTGAATCGGCTGCTATATAATAAGTTTATGACTTTTTAGATAATTATCCCCTTGAAGCCATTACACCACTTTCAACAATTGAAATTGTTGCAGAAAATTATGCCGACAATCACGGTTAAGGTCTTATCAAGATGGTAATTGGACAACGATCCCATGCCAACAAAATGTCGATGCCGGTCTTTGCACAAGTGTTTTTGTATTAAAAGTCAACTTTCCAACAAAAAAAAAAAGACAAAAAGATTAGCTCGTTATTCGAGATTAATTAACCTAGCAAAAGTTGCCCAAGTCAATGTGAGAATAATCGTACAACTGCCCTTTCCTTGTCCTATTAGATACCAAGTACAATTGACCAGATAACATTTACTATGTTACTTTGGCCTTCGCTAAAATCTTAATTAAGTGGTCTGATCTTACTTTATTCGTAGATTATGTAAAAGCCCACCGACAAACTACACATAAAATTTGATCTAGGTTTGATATCTCAATAAATTCATATCAAAACTGAAGAATTTCTGCTGCCTCGATTAATCAAATTTTAAGCAATATAGTAAGTTGCTTTGGAAAAATTGAGAGATTCTTTGGAAGAAACAGCTTGTAATAGATTATCTATTTTTGTCTGCGAGTTTGTAGACGGTATCTTATCAATAAACACTATGCATTATAGATTTCAGGGTGGATAGGTTCTAGACCTTAAATTTGAAGCCTATCTTTTTAGAATTGGTTCTCAGTCTTTAAAATCTGGAACCTAACAGATTTGCCCTAAAACCTACCATGTTTTTCTTGATTGATTCCTTCGCTAATTGAATATTGACATAAGCATTTTTCATCAATTACATTAGCAAAACGTTAAAAGATATATGACTAAATTAACAATAACTTTAAGATGTTTTAGATAATTTTCCCAATTATATGACAGTATTGATACATCAAAAAACGTTACGATAATAAATTATATGTCGGGAGGCCAACTATATATCAATGGAAACGAAAAGCACCGTACATGATAAACATGCCACTTAAATAGCATTAGATCGCCTTGATTAGTCTGCCATTTCGCAGAAGATAAAAAGAAATAAGCTGAGAACGCATAATTTAGGCATGTGAATGGTTTATGGAAGTCTCTCGGAAAGATGGCAACCACTTCATGATGGGAAGACGACAAAGCTTTGTCAGAAAACGTTTTTAGTTACACATTCACGGAACATGGTTGAATGAATGGCATGATCTTTCGTTTATTCGATGAAGACAAACTTTAGGGGGAATATGGCCACTCATTCGAGGCCAAATTGCTACATACATGACTAGGGGTGACAAAAAATCGGGATCCACCTGAATCAGATCGGACCGTATCCAACCGGTTGGTTTTGGGTGATTTCCATCGGGTACTGGTTTTGATTCTGGTTCCAATTTGCTTGGAATCGACGGGTACCAGTTCGGTTCCCTATTTCATGTGGGAATCATCCAACCATATCAATCGGACTTAGACTTATTTATACATTATATATATATATATGTATATGTATATATATATATTCTTTTTTATTCACGCTATCTCATGTGAGGGCTACTCCATAAATGCATTTCTTCCATATCATTTCTTTCTGTTTTTAGCTGCATTTGATTTTGAATATCTAAAAGAATCGCTTTATCTCATTTTTGCAATAAGATTTGCAAGGATAAAGATAAAGCCGACGCATGGTTTAGTGACATGAAAGCATTAATTTCTCGATACCGTCCTAGGAAAGTTAGAATAGAATCAAGAAATAATAGAATTCCGTCCGAAGTGATAGGTTCCATGGATCTACTCGGGAACCGGACCGGACTGGTGGTTCGGTTCTCGGGTGGATCTGCAACGAGCGAAAATTTTCGTATTAAAGTGAGCACCGTACATAACTTTTGGCACTTATGTTGTTTTTCTCCCATAAAATTGTAATTCACTAACGTTTGTATAAAATTTGCCAATTTGGAACGGTTTTCTATTATTTGGCGCATGGAAGGAGAATCACTGTAATGTTTAGCAATTAAAAAGAAACCCTTTCTGGGTTGGGGTCGTTACTTCGGTTCGATTTCCTCGGTCTATAGTAAGAGCCTATTTGTTAAAGCCGTAGCTGAATTACAGTGGACTTGTGCTATATGAACTGTGAAAACTTTGTATATTTGGCAATGCATTGTTTTAAAGTCGCAGCAGCTCAAAGATGAGTAAAACCAGTTTTTCAGAAGTTGCTATAAACCGTTAAAACTTTGGAGGTGGTGCAGGTGTGACGTGTTTTGTCAAACGCCTCATAGAAGTCGCGGCACCTCTTTCACGACCGAAGCTATCGCCGTTATGTTTACAGGAGTCCAATCTGAATGGCCTCGTAACATTACTCATAGGGTTGTCGGTGACCTCTCGTTTCAGTGAAAAACAGGAGTCCAAGAGGTTATTTCCAAGGCCCAAAAAGCTATGAGCACAGCTTTGTGTCCCATTGATTGAAATGGCCTCGTAACATTCCCCTTGTGAAACAGTAAGTACCTCAACCGCTCCAAACTCATGATCATGAATGAGGAAATCAGACTCACAAGGCCATTAATTTTGTTCTTGTGTTACATCGTTTTTTACAGCGACTTTCCATTCATTGTTCTGGGATATGGTTGTAAACGGGCAAAAGGTGCAGTTGGTCTCTATGCTGATCAATTGCATTCATTCAACAGTCTGGGAATCTTCTGATAAGCACGTGTGGGAGCTTGTCCTTAAGTTTCACGGATCATAAGTGCATTCAAAAGTAAAAATAGTCACATACAATTTATTTCAATGTGACAACTTTGGGGAGAGCTTATGGTCCATCGACTTAGATCTCCCAAAGCAAATCCAACACAACATGGCCCAAAAGAAAAGATTTAAATGAAAAACTGCACACACAATTTTTGATGAAAAAGGAAATGTCTAATTAAAAGGCGCATCCCATCAAGCATAAACGTCGGGATTGGCCGAAAGGTACTCCTCGACGACCTTGTACAGCCCCATAGCCTTCTCTTTGCCCTGTTTGATGTCCTCTTCCTTAAGCTCCACACCAGCTTTCGTGTGGTACTCACTGGACATCTTGCAAACGCATCCACCATTGCTCGAAGGCTCAAATTTGACCTCGTAGACAACGGATTCAGTTTTATCAAAGATCACGTCCTCTTCGATTAAGGTGTACTTGTAGACGAGGTCATCGGAGTCGAGAGCATCAATCTTATGTTTTAAATACTTCAAGTGACCACCTGACATAACAAGTCATCAACTTGAAACTCTTGTTTAGAATCACCACAGGAGGTTATCAATAAGAAGGGCGGATTCTAGCATGCGCATCGATGATTAAGGACAATAAGTACCTTCGGCAAAGTTGATCTGCTTGATGCTTCCAACTCCTCCATCTCCTTCGATGAACTCAATACTCTTGATGCCCTGGGGGCAATCTTGGGGATGAGATTGTGGGAATCGAGAACCAAAGCCTTGAACATTCTTGATGGGGCAATTGGGGTTGTGAATTCTTGGGTGAAGGTAGTGATGCCCATGCTTGTTTTTGAGAGTAAAGATCTGAAACTGGAGAGATGTGAAAAAGATAATCTTGAAGGTAGAAGAAGACCGTTGAGTTTGCTACGAAGATGCTGAGCAACAAGGATGTGTATTTATAGATTCTAGGAAAGATGTGTGTGATGGTTTTGTCGCACTACAATTTCGACTGGCCCAACTTCTAGATGTAAAAACATTTATATTCCCATTTTTTAGAGATTGGATGAAGTCTAAAACGTAAATAAAATAAACTTGAAAAGAGTCATACTGGCCATTGACGGCCGTAGTAGGGGAAATGCCGCATATTTTCATAGTTTCTATATGGCAAGATGGACCCAACACCAAGAAAAAGTGATTCTTTTCTTTATTTTCTTTTGCCCATGTGATCGTTTCACTTTCATCCATGGATTCCTTCTATGGAAAAAGAAAAAGAAAAGGAAAAAAAAACCGCACCTATATAAAATCTATCTTGAAGAGTATGATCTTTTGAGGGGCGGAGGAGGGGGAAACATGTTCATCAATTACTTTCATATGGCTGATAAACCGAAGGTCTCAAGATCTTTCTTGTGCCTGTATCTTATTCAAATTTTAGTAATCAAATCTGTTTAGGAAGTTTTGTCGTCATAAAAAAAAAAAGAGATTGTAGAGAAAACATCATTCTGAATGTGTGTGAGTGCTTCTTACTAGTGGAAGAACTGTGTTTGATGTAGAAGATGAAGAACCACGGTGCAATTTATAGACTCTTGAAGGGTGTTTTAATTTATTAATAAAAAAGGGTGTTTTATCTTTATTTTTAATTTTTTAATCTTTTAAGGCCTTCCAATTCAGGTTAAGGAAGTTAGAGAGAACTCCATGGTGGAATGACCGGCCAAGAATTTGTGTTTGTTCGTCTTGTTTTTCTGCAAAAAAAAAAAAAAAAAAGAAACATCAATGTTTTCAAAGTCTCCACTTCATGCCACGGACCAGCCAAATTCTAGACAGTCACAAGGAGAAAAAAGAGCCCTTGCCAGCGACTTGGACCATGCTGTCAACTTAACTTAATACGTTAATCATGCACAATTCTTGGATTGAAATAGGAAAGATGGTATGAATTTCATTTTTGGAACGAGATATGGTTGCTTCGATGAATTAAGACACTTCTCCACCAAAAAACAGGAAAGAGAAAAATAAGATGTTGGATAAATTCACTTATAAAAAGTCGGATGGAATGCCATTCGCTTAGGCATGTAATGGCGGTCATGATTAATTAGAGTGGTACTATGACTACGAGCACACGAAGGAGGAACACAAAAGAAGGAGAAAAGAGAGAAAAAGAAAAAGAGAAAATGGTTCAAGAAAAGAAGAAAATGAGAACAAATCTCAATCAGTAAAAATCAATATGCTAATGTGTTCATTCTATTAATAGGGGAAAATTTATGCCATAAATTTTCCCTTAGATATGGAAGATGACAATCTTACACAACTTGTAGTTGAAGCCACGGAAAATTTTCCAAAAAGTTTTAAACCTATTGTACGACGATCAATTCAGTCATATAGTATTTGCCAATTATGTAAATAATAGATTTAATACTAAATTGATAGAATTTCAAAAAATTTAGAGTTAAATTGGCACAACATAAATATTTAAGATTCAAATGGCTGTCACAAAAAAAATATGACTTTTTAGATAATTATCCGAAGCCATTACACCACTTTCAATAGTTGAAATTGTTGCGGAATATTATGCCAGACAATTACGGTTGAGGTCTTATCAAGAAAATGGAGACGGTTATTGGACAACGATCCCATGCCAACAAAAAGTCGATGTCGATCGTTGCACAAAGTGTTTTTCAATTAAAAGTCAACTTTCCGACAAGAAAAATTAGAAGTTGAGCTTGTTGTTCGAAATAAATTAACCTAGTAAAAGTTGACCAAGTCAATGTGAGAATAATCGTACATCCGCCCTTTCCTTGTCCTTTTAGATACCAAGTGCAATTGATCGGGTAACATTACATTGGCCTTCGCTAAAATCTTAATTAAGTGGTCTGATGTTACTTTGTTCTTAGATCATGTGAAAACCCACCGACAAACTGCACATAATAATTAATCGATTTTTAATATCTCAATAAATTCATATCAAAACTGAAGAATTTCTATTGCCACGATTAATCAAATTTTAAGAAATATAGTAAGTTGCTCTGAAAAAATTAGGAGATTCTCTAGGAAATAGCTTGTAACAAATTATCTATTTTTGTTTGCCAGTTTGTAGATGTATCTTATGAATAAACACTACGCGTGATAGATTTCGGGGTGGATAGGTTCCAAACCTTAAACTTGAAGCTTACCTTATTAGAATCGGTTCCCGGTCTTTAAAATCAAGAACCTATCATGCTTGCCGTAAAACTTACCATGTTTTTCCAGTGTAGTTCCATCGTCTATTCGAGAATCTGTTTTTCATTTGTTCCATTTCTCGGTTTCATTTTTTACAGCAATGTTATATGAGTAAGAAAGCGATTCAACGTAAAAGATGAACAAGGAATTGATCTGATAAAGGATAAAATGAAAAAGATAAGAAAAGATAAGAAAAGAGAGAAAAAAAAAAAAAAAAAAGTACAGAAATTCTTTAAAAAATTTCAAAACATTGTCCACGTAAGCACGACCATACCACGTAGGACAACCAATGTTGATGAAATATTGGTATAAACATTTTTCATCAATTAAACTGGCAAAATATGAAAGGTTTAGGATTAAATTAACAAAAATGTTAAGACTTTCTAGATAATATTTCCAATTATATGATAGTGTTGATACATCTAAAAACGTTACAAGAATAAATCAATTTTATGAAATTATTTTTTAAATCATTCATTTTTCGCAAAACAAATAGGAACATAGGTTCGATAACTTCGATAAAAGTAGATTAGTTAGTAAAAAGATCTGTGGTAAAAGTCGGTGAGTCAATTAGAAAGAGTAGGCAAATCATTTACAGGACAAGTAATTTATGAGTCACATTTCGCTAAAAGTAGGTTTCTTTTTCAGTGACTTGAAAATGATGATAAATCCGGATAAACAAGTTACTAGACAAGCAACTTACCAGTAAAGGTGGCAAAATGGGTCTAGAACCCACATTTGACCCATATTTGATGGTGGTGGGTCAAAAATGGGTTGGCTTAAGTACCTAAATGGGTCATAAATTGGTTACTTAGAAACTCTATGGATCAAAAATGGGTTTTAAATGGGTCACAAATGGGTTAACAAAGAAAACCATCTTAAGTGAATCATAAATAAGTTTTGTGAATATTTTTAAAAAAATTCTATTTTTATTATTTTAATAATTTATTTTTATAGTAATTTTTCTTTTCATTTCTTTTTTTATTTTATTTTCTTTTTTCTCCCGCCTTGGCTGTCACCTTGCTTTGGCTGCCAATAGCCGTTGTTAATAAGCATTCATTTACTTGTCTGTCAAAATCCCAAATATTATTTGAAACTTCAAAGATAATGGAAAAATTAAAAAGGATTTTGAGTTATATGAATCTATACGTGAAATATATGCACACGCTAAGAATGCGGGTAGAGGTGGTGGGCGGCGGGCGATGGTAATGGTGGGCGATAGCACGGAGGTGGCGGAGGTGGAAGGCAACAACTGGCGAGGGGCGACAGTGGCGGGAAGCGAATGGTGGTCGGCAAGGCGAGCGGAGGTGCTTATGCGGCCAAGGTTATAATAAAAAATTATTTTTAAAAATAAAAAAATTTAAATTTTTCAAAAAAATAAAAAAATTCAATTGCATATTTTAGCAATATCATTTTTCTTAACAAATTAAAAGAAATAAATATTCCATGATTTATTTGAATATATAAGTATTTAAGTAATGCGAGTTGGGTATGGGTCGGGTATGGGTCGGGTCGGGTATGGGTCATTAAATTTACATTGGATGAATATGAGTCAAAACGGGTTAAATGGGTCAATATGGGTCGGACCATATTCGACCCGACCCAAACCCGACCCGACCCACCCATTTGACACCTCTACTTACCGGTCGGTTTTTGCAACCAACAAAATTGGGGAGAAGAACATTAGAAGTGCCAAAAATTGTGAACGGCACTCACTTTAGAGTCAAAAGTTCCCTCGGATCACTTAGGCTAGGTATGGTAATGCTCCGAAAACGTGCATGGTAAAAAAGTGTTCCGAGAATACTTTTGAGAATCGAAACACTTTTAGAGCGAAAAACAAGAAACAAAAAAAACTTGCTTCTATGTTCCTAGAACACTTTTTAGAAACACATTTGAAACATTTTTTTAGAAACAAATGAGAATAATTTTTTTGTAACACACTCTCTTCTCGTTTGTTCTTGCACGATGTTAACACTTGATTTTTGATCATTTTATTTTAGAAAATTAATTAAAAATATCAAAACAATTCATAAAATTACAAAATTACGTAAGTGCTAACTCCGATATGCTTGGCCGAAAATCCAAAATGATAATTTTTTTATTAATATTTAAAGCCAATGTGACTCCTTTGTGGTCCAATTAGCAATAAAAAAAAGCTAAAAGTTGAAAAAAAAAACCACAATAACAAATAACAAATACAAACTTAATTAGACACAAAAAATAAAAAAGCTAAAAATTCCAAAAAAGGGACATGTGTACTAGAGGTTCTAAAACTTGATATAAAAGTGCAATTAAATCCTAAAAACTTACAAAAAATTATATTTAAATCCTAAAACTTGTCAAAGTGGTGTAATTGGGTCATTCTTTTAACTCCATCAATTTGGACTAATAGAAAATACTTACATTTTTTAATATTTTCTCTCACTTGCTTGGTAATGATGTGGCCAAAAGGAAGTCTTTTTTATTCAAATCTGATTTTTTTTTGGTAATCGAGATTTCCCACGTACAATGACTTATTTCTCGGGGTAGTGGGGGTATGAGAGCCAATGCCACCGGTTAAGTCCCCCAAGACTCGGCCGGGGAGATTTGAACCCTGGGACTTCATCGCTTTAACTGTCTAAGGTCTAGGGATCTCACCAACTCACCTAACGCCTCATTGACAAATCTGATTTATAATGCAAATTTTACTTAAAATAAATTTAGAGATAAGGTAAAAAAAAAAATTAAAAAAGAGTTGCCCACCAATGGTGAAATCAGACGGCGGCATCATTTTTATTCAAATCCAATTTTTACTACATGTTCTTTTTGCAAGGTTTTGGCCGGAATCTCTTGCCCGAGGCACTAAATGATCGTTTTTTTTTCGATTTGGAGCTAAAGTGATCCAACGAAAATTTTTTGCACTAAAGTAAGTACCATACACAACTTTTAGCACTTCTATGGTTTGTCTCTCATAAAATTGTAATTCACTAACATCTGCATAAATTTTGGCAATTTGGAACGGTTTTCCATTTTTTGGCGCATGGAATGTAGAATCACAGTTATGTTTAAGAAACCCTTGCTCGGTTGCGGTCCTTTCTTGGGTTCCATTTCCTCAGTCTATATTAAGAGCATAGTTGTTAAAGCCGTAGCTGAATTACAGTTGACTTGTGCTATATGAACTGCGAAAACTTTGTATATTTGGTAATGCATTGTTTTAAAGTTGCAGCAGCTCAAAGGTGAGTAAAAACAGTTATCCAAAAGTTGCTATAAACCATTAAAACTTTGGAGGTGGTGCAGGTGTGACGTGTTTGTCAAACCCCTCATAGAAGTCAAGCTGGGGCACCTCTTTCACGGCCGAAGCTATCGGCGAGAACTGTACCAAATAGTATCTAGAACTCTCGAAAATTTCGGCTTTGCTTCATTACTTCTTAAATCGGGTTGTGATCTCTGTAATGAACCTAGTTACTTAACCGTGGTTTTATGAAGGTTTACTCATGACTTTATCTAATCGCAAGACCCCTCTCTTTGAAGCAGTTTGTTCAGTTTTGGCGACATTGATTTGTAATGGCTGATCGTAACCCCTCGTTTCAGTAAAAAATAAGAGTCCAAGAGGTTATTTCCAAGGCCCAAAAAGCTATGAGGACAGCTTTGCGTTCCATTGACTGAAATGCCCTCGTAACATTCCCCTTGTGAAACAGTAAGTACCTCAACCGCTCCAAACTCATGATCATGAATGAGGAAATCAGACTCACAAGGCCATTAATTTTGTTCTTGTGTTACAACGTTTTTTACAGCGTCTTTCCATTCATTGTTCTGGGATATGGTTGTAAAGGGGCAAAAGGTGCAGTTGGTCTCTATGCTGATCAATTGCATTCATTCAACAGTTTGGGAATCTTCTGATAAGCACGTGTGGGAGCTTGTCCTTAAGTTTCACGGATCATAAGTGCATTCAAAAGTAAAAATAGTCACATACAATTTATTTCGATGTGACAACTTTGGGGAGAGCTTATGGTCCATCGACTTAGATCTCCCAAAGCAAATCCAACACAACATGGCCCTAAAGAAAAGATTTAAATGAAAAACTGCACACACAATTTTTGATGAAAAAGGAAATGTCTAATTAAAAGGCGCATCCCATCAAGCATAAACGTCGGGATTGGCCGAAAGGTACTCCTCGACGACCTTGTACAGCCCCATAGCCTTCTCTTTGCCCTGTTTGATGTCCTCTTCCTTAAGCTCCACACCAGCTTTCGTGTGGTACTCACTGGACATCTTGCAGATGCATCCACCATTGCTTGAAGCCTCAAATTTGACCTCGTAGACAACGGATTCGGTTTTATCAAAGATCACGCCATCTTCGATTAAGGTGTACTTGTAGACGAGGTTATCGGAGTCGAGAGCATCAATCTTATGTTTCAAATGTTGGAAATTTCCTATCATATGGGCTTACATTAATTAATTGATTTTATGTTTTGAATACTCGGGTTAATGGATATTCCAATATATGTGTTGAACCCTTTAGTGATCTTATTGAATTGGTTTTTGGCATCTATAAATTACAGGCCTAGTTGAGCAGCAAAGTGTAGGCAATTGTGTTTAACCGAAGCCCGTGATGGGAGGGGCCCAGTTAATGCACTAATGATTAGGGTTTGCTAGGTCCCCTCTCTAGCCTATAAGAGGGTAGGTTATACCTATCGGTCGCTTTATCCCATTGAAAGCTGCTATAACGAAATAGACCATAGAGAGCAAGATCGGCATTCCAATAGATCGTTGATCTATTTTTCTTCTAGAATTGCAATGGCTCAAACAGTGCGCTTTAATTCCGCTTATAGCTCTCTTAATTTTGGTGTTCTACATTCGTATATTAGATCCGATTGTTCTTGTATAATTAGTGTTTATGCATTAAGAAATTGTTACATTTGGTATTAGAGCCCGATCATATATGATTGTAGAATCCATAAGGATTAGTATATACAATCACCTACCCAAAAGGGGTTATTATGTATATTAATTTGAAAATTGCATGAAGATAAGTACTCGATTTAAAAGATGGGGATGTATGACTCGAAAGATTTATCCGCCTAAAGGGGATGAGTTTTTTGAATGTTATGTGTAATTCCCCTCTATAGTGATATAATGGAGATGCATAATTTAAAGGATTTGTCCGCCCAAAGGGGATGTGTCCTTGACAATTATGTGTAATTCTCCTTGTTGTTATAAGCTTCATGCTGTGAAAAAGAGTGATGCATTATATACTCGCCCAAAGGGGAGTTTATAGTGTGCTAATTATTTGTTGAATTGCTTATTGCCCATAATTGATGTTATTGCATTGTATATGGCTCAAACAGCTTACTTTTGCTATAAACAACAATAATGCCACTTTGTCCAAATGTTAACTGGATCAAACTTCAAGAGATGGAAACAAGACATAGAGTTTGCCTTGGGAATTGTGGATATGGACTTGGCTCTACGTGAGAATGAACCTCCCTGGCCCAATAATCAAAGTACTGCAGATGAAAAGAACCATTATGCTAGATGGGAAAAATCCAATCGACTAAGCCTTATTGCTATGAACAGGTCCATTGTCGAGCATCTCATTAGTGGTTTGCTAGAAAATGCAAATGCGAGAGAATTTCTTGCGGCAAGTGGGAGCAAGATATGCGGTTTGCATAAAGCCGAGGTTGGGAACTTGCTTTGAGAGAGTTAACTAGTATGAGATATGATGTTGCTATGGGTGTTAGAGAAATTATATTGAGGATGGTACATATTCAATCCAAGCTTAAGGCCCATAATATTGTCCTTTCGATGATTATGTTGTGCATCATGCCTTAAATATTATGCTGCTTGAATTCGATCGGATTAAAACTGCTTATAGTACTCAGAATGAGACTTGGAGTGTTAATGCCTTGATTACTAAATGTGTGGCTGAGGAAGAAAAGTTAAAGAAGGAGAAGATTGAATCTGCCCACTTGATTACTAATGCCAAGTTGATTTCCTTTAGAGGAAAATGGAAGCCTAAAGGGTCGAATGCTTATGCCCCTAAGAAAGATCAAGGCTTCAAGAAAATTGGCAATAGTGGGAAACATGGAGATAAGAATTTTAAGTGTTTTCACTTGCAAGAAGCGGGGTCACAAGAGAGTTGATTGCTATAAGGTCAAAGCTTGGCTAAAAGAAAAGAAAGAAAGTAGCCAAGGTGAGTTGTTGGTTTGTTTTGAATCAAATATGGTTGATGTTCCTTTGGATTCTTGGTGGATTGATTCTGGTGCTACTGTATATGTGACTACTACCTTACTGAGTATCACAAATCTAAGGAATCCAAGCCCGAAGGAGTCGAAGCTTAAAGTTTGAAATTATATCGGCGTTGATGTAGAGCATATAGGGACAATTGTTTTGAATTTAGACTCTGGATTTCAGCTAGTTCCGAATAATGTCTTTTATGTTTCTGGATTTAGGAGGAACTTAATATCTCTTTCTTTGCTTGACAAGGCTAGATATTGCCTTTATTTTGCAAATAATAGAGTGGATTTGTTTTATGACTCGAAAATCATTGGGAATTGCATTCTATTTGATGGATTATATCGATTATCTTTATCTCCCGATAGACCATATTGTTCCTTCAATGTTGAGAATAATGTGGCTAAAAGATCCTTGAGCAAGGAGAAATCCTTTTTTCTATGGCACAAACGATTAGGGCATATCTCCAAAGAAAGGGTAAAACGGCTTATCAAAACCGATATCCCGCCTCCTCTTGACTCGATGATGTTGAGATTTGTATTGATTGTGTGAGGGAAAGTTGACTAAAGTTAAGAAGAAAGGTGCTACTCAGCATGACAATCCGTTGGAGATAATTCACACAGATATTAGTGGGCTATATTCAGCCACCTTGTGTGGAAATAAGTATTTCATCACATTCATTAATGATTACTCTCGTTATTGCTATGTTTACTTGATTAAGGAGAAGGCTGATGCTCTTGACATGTTTAAAGTATTTCGCATGAAGTTGAGAAACAATTGGGAAAGATAATCAAAATTGTTAGATCCGATTGTGGTGGTGAGTATTATGGGCGATATATCGAGACCGGACAAAAAATAGGATCATTCGCTAAATATTTACGGGGACTATGGTATCGTCGCTCAAGGATACAATGCCGGGGAGTCCCGAACAGAATGGTGTAGCTGAGCGACGAAATTGCACACTCATGGAGATGAAACGAAGTATGATGAGCAGATCTAATATGCCCGAATACTTATGGGGCGAGGCAATTAAAACAGCAGCTTATATATTGAACCGTGTACCCAAGAAATCGGTGCCAAAAACACCTTTTCGATTATGGACGGAGAGAAAACCAAGCTTGAATCACTTTCGAGTTTGGGGTTGTCCTACGAGGTAAAAATTTATGATCCTTTGTTTGAAGAAGACCGAACCCAGGACTACTAGATGTTACTTTATTGGATATCCTAACCATTCCAAGGGGTATAGGTTCTATTGTCCTATTCGTGGCACTAGAATCGTTGAGTCTCACACTTGCTAAGTTCCTCGGAGTTGGATGTTCTTTGAAGAGAGTTCTTCTCAATCTTTTCAAAGAGAAGAACCAAACAATACGATCTCTATTTCATTGCCCATTTTGAATGATGACACAATGCGAGAGATTTGCAGAGAGGAAATTCAGCAAGAAATAGATATTGGAGATATGACAATAAATCATCCTATTATGGATGAAGTTCCCTAGTTGAATGATCGAGCTCCGAAGTGCACGTGCGTAGATCTCAACGACAAAGAAGACCGACGCTTTTGAATGATTATCATGTCTATCTTGGAGAAACCGATTTTGACATTGGACATATAGTTGATCCGGTGACCTTCAAAGAAGCTCTTGATAGTGATCGAGCGGATAAATGGTTAGGAGCAATGAATGATGAAATGATTTCCATGTCAAATAATCAAGTATGGGAACTCATTAATTTACCCGATGGGGCAAACCAATTGGCTGCAAATGGGTATTCAAAACCAAGAAAGATAAGAAAGGCAACATATAGAGATTCAAGGCAAGATTGGTTGCAAAGGGGTTCACACAGAGAGAAGGCATTGATTTCACGTAAACCTTTTCTCCGATGTCCACTAAAGACTTTTTTCGTATAATTATGGCATTGGTGGCTCATTTTGATTTAGAGCTTCATCGATGGATGTCAAAACAGCTTTTCTAAATGGAGATCCGGATGAAGAAGTATATATGCAGCAACCCGAGGGGTTTAAAGAAGCTGGAAAGGAGCATATGGGGTGCAAACTTTGAAGGTCTATATATGGTCTCAAACAAGCATCACGTCGATGTGTACTTGAAATTTGACAGAGTTGTGAGATCGTTTGGCTTTGAAGAAAACAAATTTGATCAATGCATCTACATGAAAGTAAGTGGGAGTAAATATATTTTCTTAGCACTTTATGTAGATGACATTTTGATTTCTAGTAGCGATGTTGATCTCGTTGAATGATACAAAAAGTTTTCTGTCTTCAAAGTTTGATATGAAAGATCTTGGGGAAGCCTCTTATGTTTTAGGCATTGAGATTCATCGTGATAGATCTAAGAAGGTTCCGGGATTATCTCGGAAAAGTTATATAGACCGCGTTTTGAAAAGATTCGATATGCACACCCGCAAGGTTGGTGAAGTTCTGTTGTGAAAGGAGATAAATTAAGCATAGAACAGTGCCCTAAAAATGATGTTGAAAAAGAAGAAATGAAGAATGTTCCATATGCTAGTGCGGTTAGCGATCTTATGTATGCATAAGTATGTACCAAACCTAATATTGCTTTTGCGGTGAATACTCTTGGGAGATATTTATCGAATCTAGGTCATGAACATTGGGTTGCGATTAAAAAAGTAATGAGATATCTGCAGCCGAACAAAAGAATTTATGCTTGTGTATAGCAGAGTAGAAGATCTAAAGGTGATTGGGTATTCGGATGCGGATTTTGCTTGGTTGTTCGGATGATGGAAAATCAACTTTTGGATATATTTTTATGATGGCTGGATGTGCTATTTCTTGGAAGAGCGCAAAGCAAACCTTGATTACGAACTCTACAATGTATCTTGAGTTCGTAGCTTGTTATGGTGCTTCAACTCAGGCATTTTGGCTCAGAAATTTGATCTCGAATTGCGAGTTGTGGACTCTATTGCTAAATCTATGGTAATCTATTGTGACAACACCGCAACCGTGTTTTATTCTAAGAATGACAAAATCAGCAATGCGTCAAAACACATGGAGATCAAATATTATACTTGTTAAGGACTTGGTGAAAAAGGGAGATATTGTGATTGAGAATATTAGAACAGAGTCCATGTTGGTGATCCTCTAACAAAGCTTTACGACCCATTTTGTTTAAAGAACATGTAAACAATATGGGTGTTTTAGATTCTTTTGATTCCTTTTGTTAGTGGGAGTTTTGCATAGTTTGTTTATTTGGATATTGTAATTATATGCAAATTGATAATGCTTTTTTATGATGTTTATTGAAGCATTTACTTTTGGTTTTCATCAATTTTTGCTATGTCGACTAAGAGATGGAAATATAAAATTGTATCTTTAAACATATTTCAGCTTAAAGATGACCGGATGTCACTAATTTTGAGATCTCATGTTGAATAGTGGCATAGTTGGGCAATTTCATGTTGTTTAGAAATTGTACCAAGGCAATTTCGTGTTGTTTAGAAATTGTCGTAATGCAATTTCATGTTGTTGAGAAATTGCATTGAGGACTGATAAGGAATAGTACATGTTTGATCACATGTTGGCACTATTTCTTACTACACTACTAGGCCTATGATCCATGAAATTATAATGCTTATTATATGTGATTATGGAAGGTTATGTGTTGCGGTATTTTCTTAACACTTAAACCGGCATAGTCCTATATTGAGGTTATAAAGGATTGGGTTGATTCGAGAGATGCCATTATTGGAATATTATTTATTTTAAAATTGTGGCCACATAAAACAAATTTTCAGTTATTAACCCGAGAGTGTCATTTTCGAAATAAAATAGTTTAAAAAATTAATTAATGTAGCCCAAGTGGGAGAATGTTGGAAATTTCCTATAATATGGGCTTACATTAATTAATTGATTTTATGTTTTGAATACTCGGTTAATGGATATTCCAATATATGTGATGAACCCTTTAGTGATCTTATTGAATTGGGTTTTGGCATCTATAAATTACGGGCCTAGTTGAGCAGCAAAGTGTAGTCAATTGTGTTTAATCAAGCCCGTGATGGGAGGGGCCCAGTTAACGCACTAATGATTAGGATTTACTAGGTCCCCTCTCTAGCCTATAAGAGGGTAGGTTATACCTATCGGTCGCTTTATCCCATTGAAAGCTGCTATAACGAAATAGACCATAGAGAGGAAGATCGGCATTCCAATAGATCGTTGATCTATTTTTCTTCTAGAATTGCAATGGCTCAAACAGTGCGCTTTAATTCCGCTTATAGCTCTCTTAATTATGGTGTTCTACATTCGTATATTAGATCCGATTGTTCTTGTATAATTGTTACATCAAATACTTCAAGTGACCACCCGACATAACAAGTCATCAACTTGAAACTTTTGCTTAGAATCACCACAAGAGGTTACCAATAAGATGGGCGATTCGAGCATGCACATCAATGATTAAGGACAATAAGTACCTTCGGTAAAGTTGATTTGCTTGATGCTTCCAACTCCTCCATCTCCTTCGATGAACTCAATACTCTTGATGCCCCGGGGGGCAATCTTGGGGATGAGATTGTGGGAATCGAGAACCAAAGCCTTGAACATTCTTGATGGGGTAATTGGGGTTGTGAATTCTTGGGTGAAGATGGTGATACCCATGCTTGTTTTTTAGAGTAAAGATCTGAAACTGGAGAGATGTCAAACAGATTTGCTTGAAGGTAGAAGAAGACTGTTGAGTTCTTTGTGAAGATGTTGAGCAACAAGGATGTGTATTTATAGATTCTAGGAAATGTGTGTGTTATGATTTAGTTGTGTTAGTGACAAAAAAACTCAAGTTCAATCTATTCATAGCACTCCACCTTGGGTGGCCCCACTTCTAGATGTAAAAACATATATATTCCTATTTTTTGGAGAGATTGGCTAAAGTCTAAACCTAAATAAAATAAACTTGAAATGAGCCATACCGGCCATTGATCATCGTAGTAGGGAAAATTCTGCATATTTTCATAGTTGCTATATGGTAAGATGGACCCAACACCAAGAAAAAGTGATTCTTTTTTCCTTTTGCCCATGTGATCATTCTGTCCATAGATTCCTTCTATGAACCGACTATCATGTCTGCACATGTCCCGATGAGAGCGATTTTGACATCCGCTTGTGTCCATATGATACCCCGTGGGAGCCGAAGGGAAATCGAGAAGTCCACCGCCCTTGTCTCATGGAAGCCTGAGGCTTGTGTTCCTCGAAACCCCGGAGTAAGGGGAAAACCATGGCTAGTCTAGTCGCGACTTAAAAAAATAAACAAACAAGTTTATCATTTTTGGGCTAATGGATTATCAGGTTAATTAATTAACTAACCTAACTCGGACTCTCCCAAGTCCATACCAAATCGCAACTTAAGGTTCGAATGATCATGCAATGTGATTTGAATTTGGAGTCGCCACTAATCATTTTCGGTAGGTCGATTAGAAACCTAAATAAAATAGCAGGGGAGAAAACTATCTTATTTCCACGAACCGAGAGATTAAGAGTCCGGGGACTTGGTTACATTAATTACAACTAATGCCCTTTCGGTACCTTAAAATTCATGAAAAAAAATAATGGATTTGACAAATTTGATGAATTCTACTTGAAGATCAAAGAATCAATTTTTTTGGATTTTTCTTCCCTTGACATTTGTTTGAAATAAAGAAATTACATGGAATTAGGATGAAATAGGTTCAAGATTACTCCCCAATTTGAACTCGTGCACCAAACTTGTGCTCCGGGCTTGTCTTGACCATTGGACCGATTTGGTGACTCGTTAGGCCGGGAAATCTCTTGGTCCTATCTCTCATTCACGCTTCTTTCTCATCTCGCTGGAATTTCATGAGGCTAATCCCGGGCGTTGATATTTTCCCCTTTTTGCTCTCCTTCTATTCTTGTACCATTGATATCTCAACGTTGATATGCAGTTGTTATTTAACATAAAAACGTAGAAAGAAAAATCGAGTGTAGAAAATCTGAGCTAATTTGTATTCGAAATTAAAGAAAGTTAGGGAATCACTTAACTTTCTTTTCTTTTGCGGCGAGCTTGAACGATGGGGATGGACCCGGTGGCTTATGTTGATCGGTGCAAAAATTGGCAATAGTAGTATCGGGCTTCAAAACTCTCATAGCCCTCTCAAAACTCTCTCAAAAAAAATTTTCTCAAGAATTCTCTTTTTCCTCTCTAAAGAATTCCTCTCAAAAACTCTCTCAATTCTCTTCCACTCCAAAAACTCTCCTCAATTCTCTCCTACTCCCCAAAAAAACTCTCTCTCTTCAAGAACTCTTATTCTTTTATAGGCAAAGTTCTTCATCCTTCATTCTTCATCTTCATTTCCTCACCTTCCATTTTCATCTTCCTTTCTTCATCTTCATCTTCTTTTCTTCATCTTCATTTCCCCACCTTCCATTTTCATCTTCTTTTCTCCATCTTCATCTTTCTTCTTCATCTTCATCTTCTTTTCTTCACCTTCATTTCTCCATCTTCCATTTTCATCTTCTCTTCTTCATCTTCATCTTCCTTTCTTCATCTTCATCTTCCATTTTCATCTTCTCTTCACCATCTTCCTTTCCCCATCTTCTTTTGGAATTTGCAATGCGTCCCTGAAGTTTCAAGTATTTGCAATCTGATCCACGAAGTTCCGAGTATTTGCAATACGATCCCCCGAGAAAATATTTCTTTCAAGCCCAAATCTTCTTGGTGCATTTTTCCACCGCATGCCTAGTCCAGACCCTATTAAATTAAGCTCAAATTGTATGCCAATGCTAAATGAATATGTGAGATGATTTTTGTTTAGAACTAAAATTAGTTCTAATTTTTATGCAAAATATATATTAGTCAAAATTTAGGCGTCAACATTGTTTGCCCCTCTTTGAGTGGAGGCTCGTAGAGGTTCCGCTCAAAGACAAAATTGAACCCTAAATTTTGATAGTGTAAATGATGGATGAACTTTTTGGCGGGAGTTTTAGTCCCATTTTTTATGTAATGAAGTGATGCATGATATGCAAGATCAGAAATAACATGTGTCATAATTTCTCTTTTCCATGTTAGAGAAACCTGCACATGGATCGCATACGAGAATACCTGTTTTACCAAATACCTCATAAGCTGGTGATTCCCTTAATTTTCAAGTTTCTTGCAAACACGAGGACCTTAAGGTATTTGGCCTATCTCGTATCGAGACTTTTCCCTAATGCGAGACAACAGAAGATATGTGTATCCTTCCGGATCACAAGAGCTACGTCGTTGTGAGTCGAAAGAAGTAGAATCAAGTTCACAAGAGCTACGTCGTTGTGAGTTGATTAAATGTCGAAATCACCGGTGCATATGTCTTCACAATTCGACAAAGGGGAACCGAAATCTTAAGAGCTACGTCGTTATGATTTGGTTTGGATCAAAATCACGGGTGCTTATGTCTTCGTGATTTGATAAAGGAGCCGAGAATCATAAGAGCTATGTCATTATGAGCCGACTAAAGGTCAAGATCACCGGTGCATATGTCTTCGTGATCCCGACAAAAGGGAACCAAAATCTTAAGAGCTACGTCGTTATGATTTGGTTTGGATCAAAATCACGGGTGCTTATGTTTTCGTGATTTGATAAAGGAGCCGAGAATCATAAGAGCTATGTCATTATGAGCCGACTAAAGGTCAAGATCACCAGTGCATATGTCTTCGTGATGCGAGACCGAAATCATAAGAGGCTACGTCGTCATGATTTGATAAGATGTCAAGATCGCCAATCGCATATGTCTACATGACCGATAGGAGAGGCATATTGCACGAATTGAATCGTAACAACTATCATCGAGGAGTTGTTAATTTGAAAATGGGTTCGAAAAAACTTACCCGGGTTCTCCGAACAATTAATCAAAGAACGAAACAAATCGCTCAGTATCATACATGGTAGGCATTTGCCAGGAGAACTTGCTCATTCAATAATCCTTGAATGAATTTCGAGACCTTGGGAGGGACATCGAACATCGGGAATGTATTACCCATCATAGAATGGTAGAGGTAACATGCGCAAACATATTCAACAATGAGTTCATGCAAAACTATCCTACCGAGCTTGCAATGATGTATATAATGCAATCACTCATATCATGGTTTATGCATAACCATTCTATCAAGTTTGCATTACCAATCCTGTCCGGGATGTTCTCACATTATGAATACCTCGAATGTGAGCTGAATGGGGGACTTCATCCGAAAGGATTTTCTCTCACTCTCAAGAAAAGTTATTTATCCCGTCTGCAGGATTCAAAAGAAATCACTCAATCTTTCCATCATCGCATTCGATAAGGATCCGAGTAATCTCGCAATTGATACGACCGAGCCGATCCGGAGGTCTTGATTAGGACCGTAATGAGGGCTAGGTCAAAGGTTTACAAAGGGGACTCTAGTTGAGTCAAGGCTCTTGAAATGAATTTCTTCGTCATCTCTCTGCGGGTTTACAAGTCAAGAACCCCGCAAAAATGAGAGAGAAGTAATCTTGCTCGAACTTCTTCGAGTGATGCTTAAAATCATTGAACTCCACATTAATTCAAGTGCCCTAGTCGAAAAGGCTTTTAAAGGGTTGTAATGGAGGTAATGATTTGGGGACCGAGAAACGAAAGGGTTCGTTTTGGCTCGAAGATGTTTGAGAAGGGGCTTGATGTTGGTGATCATTACAATCTTGTCACCGATCGTGGCCTTCTATGATACCATCATTGCTCGAGGATGGTATGAACCGAAGATTGCATTTGCAATTTGACACTTCATGGAGATTTTTCTCTCAACCCTTTTAGGATATACGGGAAAATTGTGCATTCAAGTTCGTAAATATTCTACAAATGAACAATGAATTGAAAGGGCATTGGCCTTGCTTTTGGTAGGCACTTTGCTTTTTAAATGCCCAGGAGTTTTTTTGTGGAATCAGCTTTTCCTCTTTCTTCTCCTTTTTTTTTTACTCCCAACTCTCTTTTACGATTATATCTTGATGAGTTCATTGGGAGATTTTCTATGGATCCAGCTTTTCGGGTCCTTCTACTCAAAGATGGGCCATATTTGCTTTGAGACAACAATGATCACCAATAAGGGCTTTTAGAAACGAATTTGCAGGCTCAAATGGATTGTGCAAATGGATATAGATGTGTGGGATAGAAAAAGAAATGCTCTTCGTCACCCTAAGGCACTTGAATTAAAGCGCAAGTACAATGCAAAGAACCACCCGAAGATTGATGTTAGTCCAAGCAAGAAGATTTCTAACCATTTGTCTCGTGATGCTGATGGAATTACCTCTGTTTTGCCCCAATGTGGGGTGGTTCTTAACAGGGTTGTGGAAGTGAAATCTCCGCTCAAATGGGTTGATCAACGGATAACTTGCAGTGTTTAGGGTAGAGAAATGAATGCCTCCATCACTTCGGTTATCGTACCTTTCGCGAGAAAACTCTTTACCTTGGGGAGTGCGGAATTTAGCCATCGTTCATCTCGCTTGAAAAAATTGGAGGTGTTTGGGAAAGGATTGCCTTTCATCATCTGTCATGCCCCCTTCGTACATTCGATGTATCTTATGTAGTTCATGTTCCTTATTCGAGTTGGTAAATTAAACATGAGGAACAATCATGCGCAAACTATGCGAGTGTATGAGTGTTTTCGAGCATATAAAATGCAGCAACTTTTTATCTTGGCCGACAAAGTTCGCAAGTACATAAAAAATTTCTTAGGGGCATGGATCGTGAGTTGCCCCTGTTCATGCAAATGCGTTGCAAAACTTCATTGTCTGCCTTGAGACATGAGATTGTCAAAGGCTCCAAGAATTTCTCATTTCATTAATTTTTCATGGAGAAGGGATACTTCTCTGTTTGGACAGTAGTGAACCCCGTAAAAATCAAAAGGGAAAGCATCAACGTATGTCCTCATGTTCTAAAAGAATTGAAACGATACCACTTTACCCATGTATCGTATTCCTCGCGAACTTTGAATTGAAAAGATCGATTCATCTGGATCGGATTGTATGTCCGAATGTCATCTCTCCAGGTTCTATAACCGTCACGGCTGAGCTTCGATCTGCGAAGCAAAAAGTTTTTATTAATTTTTGTACATTGATGCCAAATCCGGGATCGACCCGGGACGCCTCGGACCACTGTCATTCCCCAACCACTATCTTTGCGGTGTTGTTGGCGTCCACGGGTGGTTCGCTTTTGCTATATTGTTCTCAAAGCGGTTGGCAATCTCCTGTGGAGAATAAAATAAGCTTAACTTAGAGTTTGAAACGACCGAGAGTCAATTGAAACGATACGGAGTTACCCATCTTTGAGCCTGCTTGGTCTTTTCCTTGCATTCTCCCAAGTAAGGCTATTCGGAATCTCTCTTTATGGGCGTTCGGGCGTCGTCCACAAATTGATTTGCTACAAGCCTAGCTTAATAAGGAACTTACGCATTTGATAAGATAGGAGAAAATTCGCCCTTTAATTCTAGACAACTAGAAAGTAAAAGTATCCCACGCAGGGGAACTATACATGGAATTAAAGGAGTATTCATACGAGAGATTGGTTCCACCTCTTTTCTTTGCTATTCCAATGATTGGCTGATTTTGTCTTGGATCATACACCAACGATCGTTGTTTGAGGATCCATAATCACTTGCTTCGGATCACAACTGCGGAGGTCTTTCGGCTCCGAACCCGGGCGACCAAGGCGGTGAGCTCATCATCAAAGTAACCTTTTGATTTTTCGGGCAATTGATACTCGAATTGGGCATTGTTACTTGCTAACACCGGCGACAGATTTTCCACTTTGTTTTTGCCGTGAGCGGTCTAACTCCTTGACCTTGAGCCTCCGCCGTTGCTCGGGAACTCGTAGGGATGATCAACTGGTCCGCTGCTAGAACCACCAGCGGAAGGTCGGTATGGCCGGTATTCTTGATTGGGAAGTGGTCGGGTACTTTTTGCTCCGTAGGTTTTCTTGGGATTAATCTTCCAATCAACTTTGCTCCCGGTCGCCTTGGTTCCAAGCTACATCGTGCTTCTTCAGCTTATCTCTAAATCCGTGAATGTGATTTGTGACACTTCGTAGGGTGAGTCCGATACATATTCATCATTTTGAGTACGGCCATTGGTCGTGTTGAATTGATTCCTAGCTTGTCGAGCGCCTCGATGAATATAGAATGAAGCTCGGCGGACCAAAGGGGCCTTTTCTTTCCGACAAAATCGTCGTAGTAAGTTTGGCCATAGTTCTTTTGTTCGAGTAATTGCTTCCTTACAGCATGCTGCCAAATGTTTTGGAGCACTCGAATGCGGGCCGGGCTTCTTTAGGATGTCCCAGAGCACCATGCAATATGGCCCTCGTTATGAACCTGGCTGATCATCACTTGCTGATGTTATGATCACCGGTATATCCAACTCAGAATCAATGATCTTTAAGAGACCGAGACCGTCCATATCGATCCCTACCATGGCTGTGGCGACGATGTCGAAATCATATTTGTACCGCCTCAGCTCCTCTAAGGCTTCCGTTGCTTTCACATAAGGCTGAAATCCACGTACATGCACTTTCTCGGCATGGCAACGAGGATCGAGAGGGAAACGGGGGTTGCCATCAATGGCCATGACTCGCATGGATCCTCGGGATAGGAGACTTCCCATACTTCCGCTGGAATGTACGCATACTTATTTTTCTTTCAAAACCTTTCATATGTAGACCAGAAAAATGGGTGTTTCGACTAGAGACCGGGCTTTAGATGTTCTTTGGACTTGTAAAGATAAATTGCCGGAAAATCACAAAAGCGATGATGGCCTTTCGTGACGAGTTACGGAGGTGCATGGAGACTTCAAGTTCTTTATAAACTTTTTCGATGCATTAGTCTCGCAGACAGCTTTTTCTCTCCTTTTCGGTCTTAGTGCCTTGGATCCATTTCGTAATAACTCTTACCCCTCACTCAATCCGTCGTTTTTTTTACTTTTCCGATATGGAGGAGCCCTCAAATCTTTTCACTTTCTCTACGAACAGGCGAGTTATTTCCCTCCTCAAATCTTTTCGGTTCCTCCTACGAACAGAGCGGTTATTTGCCCTCCTCAAATCTTTTCGCTTTCTCCTACGAACGAGCAGGCGGTTTATTTACCTCCTCAAATCTTTTCGCATTTACTTACGTGAAGGCTTTCAATGCTTAGTCAAATCGGCGAGGAATTCACGCATTTAAGCATGATGATGTTCGTGGATAGTACTAATCTTTGCCCCTGGATTAACTCTATGCGTTAAAAGAAGAATGTCTCACATGGGGATTTTGTAACAAACAGTACATTCATTCATACATGTCACTACTTCTCTTGAAGATTCGTAAGGGCTGGCTAATAATGCTCAAAGCGATATTTTGAGAGCCCATAATAATAAACTAAAGCTTCATGTATGCTACACATTCGGAGTTCCATCGGCGTTGAATTGGCTGGGCTTGTGACATCAAGGAAACTCCAATTGTAGTGATGCATGTCTCTTCCCTCGAAGGGCATCGGTTTCTGCCTCGCAAGATCGACTTTACGGGATGTATCTCCAACAAAATCGGATTGTACGAGAGCTTGCTCTGGGTGATGAACTGGTGAATGAGCATTTTCAATTCTCGAGATGTGGCTCATCGAGGAACACGTCACCAAAGGAGATGGGGCCGCTACGGACATGGCAAACGGCGGTGTTAATAGCATCCCTATACCTCTTGTTCTCTCGCTCGAAGCTTTTCATTTTCTTCCCTCGAAACGCAAGTTCATGACTTTCATTTTTAACCTTCAATCGGGTCCGCTTGTTTTGAAACCAAAACTTGACCTTCAAGGGCTCCATTCCTATCATCCGGCTCAATTCATTTTTGCGTCTCTTATTCACGTAAGAGCACTCCTTGAAGGCGATTTCGAGCACTTTGATTTGATATTTTCTTTTAAGGGGTTGACTATGGCTGCCGCCATTGCCATTGTTATTCTTGTCGAAATCTTGAATTTCACTTGCCAAGAGAGTTGGGTTTTACGGCTCAGCGTTGGATCCGGTCTCGAAATCCAGCGATTCACTTTCGGGGATGTCTAGGTTGGTTGCCTCCGATAAAGTGCTGATGGCCTCTAAACATGTTGGATTGAAATACCTCTTCTTGCCTTTTGTTCACTCTATTCTCCATGTATGCTTACTCTCTCCAAATTCTTTCGAGTAATCGGGTATGTTCCAAAACCTCCCTTTAAACGCAGATGAAAATCACTAAGCCGACGTTTTTCCCAAGATTTCGTGTTTCCCGCCTTGTCTTATTTTTTCAACATGATGGGACCCCGAATCCATTCGCACCGATTTTCTTTTCTTGATAATCATGCTTGTCTCCCACTCAGTTTTCAACATGGTGGGACTCCAACTCCTTTCGTAACTTTTCGAATTTGTGAGGCTCGAGATCACGGATTGACGATAGATCCAGGATCCAACGAGCAAAACGCTTGTAGTTTCACCCGAGTAACTAACGTGGCTCGTAAGAATTGCTATTTTTTCTCTCGAAAAGTATGCTTGTCTCCCACTCGAGTTTTCAATATGATGGGGTCCTCAAATCTTTTCGTAACTTTTTCGGATTTGTGAGGCTTGAGATGGTAGATCCGTGACTCACGGACGAAACGCCCTGTAGTTTCACCCGTGGCTCTACAAGAATTGCTGTCTTTTTTCCCGAAAAGTATGCTTGTCTCCCACTCGATTTTCAACATGGTGGCGTCCTCAAATCTTTTCGTAACTTTTTCGGATTTATGAGGCTCGAGATGGTAGATCCAGTGATTCACGAATGAAACGTCCGTAGTTTTACCCGGATAATTAACTCGGCATCCACAATAATTATTGCTATAGCTTTTCTTGCCCTTTAAATTAGGATTTAACGCCGAGACAATTATCGCTTTCATATCTTCATCTCCAACCTTTTAAGCACTCTTTTGCATCCACTCTTTTTTTAGCCGCTTCAACAACAATGGCTTCCCCTCCCGCGCACGCCTTCTCGGTGAAGTTTTGGCCAAATGGGAGAAACTTTATAATCTCCTAGGCCAGGGCTACTTTTATATAGCCAACCATCCGGAGGCCGAAGCGAGATTCGTCTTATGTTTAGGGATATGGGCACCGCTTCCATTGAAGGTACCAAGTTAGAGGAGGAATACAGGGATCTTCCCCACCCTTTTCACTAACTTCTCGGAGGCTTACCATGTTGCTCATCAAAATGTTACTTTGGCCCACCTTGTGAAGGCACGCTATCGGGATCGATCGGACGGACTTGATGTTGGCCGGTCTTGTAGTCGACAATTATAAGAAGGCCCTCGACTACGGTAATGAACAAGTCTCCCTGGTGATTCGTGAGAGGGGAAACTTGGTGGGATGTTTGGCCATGTCCCGGACCATCTTTGAGCGCGATCCGCTCAATATTGTTTTTAAAATTTCAATGCACATGGTGGAAGAAAGGTTGGACGATCGACCCTGGATATAGCCGCGGGAGAATGCTGATCCATGACACGGAATCTGGCTGCTTTGAGCATCACGAGGACAAGGTAGCCAACCTCAAAGAGAAATGTGAGCTCCTCGTCTTTAAGTTGGCGGATCTCGATTCTCGGAGCGATCGGTATAGACGGGCATCAAGCTGTATGGAGAGTCGGTTAAACTCCTTTGTGATGCTCATTAGGGCTCGGTTTGGCTTTACGTTCCCACCCCGTTGATCTATTTGTAAAGCTTTCCGATGAATGAAATGAATACAAGTTTTTACTCATTTCATCTTGGTCGTCATATTTTTTTTCGCAAGATAACCCCTTTTACTCTGCGAATATGTAAAACTCACGCTCCCGATGGTCAATCCAATTGGGCCGGAGAGGTCCCCCTTTCGAAACAATCTCTCAACAAAGATTAGTAGCGAGGAAACAAACGAATGCTCAAATGTGAACAACTCGTGAACTTTGTATTAATATTATAACTCGATTATGAAAACATCGAGTGAATCGAGCATAATATTTCTTTACTGACGTCGAGAATTGATTGGATTGATAAAGACACGACCATCCATCTCGGCCCGAATCAAAGCACCACCAGGGAGCACCTTCTTTACTATATATGGACCACCATAGTTTGGGCGAATTTCCCTTACGGGAGTGGGACTATTGGCAATAATTTTCTCAAGACCAGGTCATTGATTTGAAAATATCGAGGCCGAACTTTTTTGTTGAATGATTTAGCAACTCTCTGCTTGATAACACTAGCCATGACATACGACCTTAAGTCTTTTTCGTCGATCGGATTCAATTGGTCGGCTCTCTTTGGATCCATTCGGCTTCCGTCGGCTTAGCTTGAGACAAGTATACGTATGGAAGGAATTTCCACTTCAACTGGTAGAACAGCCTCCATTCCATATACAAGAGAATACGGGGTTGCCCTAGTAGATGTCCGGATCGAGGTCCGATACGCCATACGTGCGAAATGGCAATCTCTCATGCCAATCGCGATAATTTTCAGCGATCTTCGCTAAAATTTTCTTAATGTTCTTATTGGCGGCTTCTCTTGCTCCATTCATCCGAGGACGATGTGGGGAAGAGTTCGGATGCTTGATCTTGAATTCCTTAAACAATTCGTCCATTAGTTTGTTGTTTAAGTTCGAGCCATTGTCGGTGATTATGGCTTCAGGTGAACCGTATCGAGCAATGATATCCCGGCGGATAAATTTCGCGATATTTCGTGCCGTGACCGCTAAATAGGATGCGGCTTCGATCCATTTAGAGAAATAGTCAATCGCCACCAAGATGAATCGGTGCCCATTTAATGCTTTAGGGTTGATAGGACCGATAACATCAATGCCCCACATAGAAAACAGCCATGGTTCGGATAAGCGATGCAACTCATTTGGAGGGACATTAATCTTGTCACCATGAATTTGACATTTGTGTCGACTCCGGACATGTTGAATACAATCTCATAATCTTCATAGCTAACAAGTGGCCGTTCATGTGTGGACCACGAGTCCCTTCATGTACTTCCATCATCGACGAATCGCTTCGGTTGAGTCAATGCATCTTAGTAGGACGAGAATCGAATGACCGCTTGTACAAATTCTCTCCATTTAAGAAGAACTTGAGGCCATCTTCCTTATGTACTTTTGGTCGAGATACGGTACTTTTTCCCGGGTACCCGAATATAAGTCTTGATGTCATGGTACCATGGCATACCATCGGGTTCATTGATCACGGTCATACGATATGCCGGCTTTTTTAGTACCTCGATCTTGATGGGTCAACCTCAAGTTCATTGGCGACTTGTAACATTGAAGACAAGGTAGCCAATGCATCGGCCGAATCGATTATGAGTCACCGGACGGATACTCAAATGAGATATCTTCAAATTCCTCCACCAATTCATCCAGATACTCATGGTAGGGTAGCAATTTAGCATCTCTCGTCTTCCACTTTCCAACGATCGAAGGACAATCAAAGCGGAATCTCCGAACACCTTGAGTCAGGCTATCCCCATTTCAATCGCAGCACGCATACCGAGGATGCATGCCTCATATTCGCTACGTTATTTATGCAAGGGAATACCAATTTTGCTGCCACGGGATAATACTGACCACTGGAGATATCAAAACCGCACCCGTGCACGATCCCGATAAATTGACAGCTCCGTCAAAATACATAGTCCGGATGTAATCCTCCACCGACATGATTCGATTTTCAGAATGATAGGCATCATCATCTCGCCCGATTTTCAGCTAGGACATCTCATATAGCCCGTCCCTTGATTGACTTATGGGACAAATATTGAACGGCAAACTAGGAGATGAGGATTTGCCATTTGGCAAGTCTACCAATCAAGGCGGGTTGATTAAGCAAGTATTTGATGGGATTGCATTCTGTCACCGAAGTATTTGGTAATGCAAGGTATATTGCCGAAGCACATGCGGTCCAAACTAACGCCGCACATGTTTTCTCTACTTCGGAGTAGTTCATTTCCGAAGTTGTGAATTTCTTGCTCGGATAATAAATGGCTCGTTCTTTTCCATCCTCCTGCTTCTCTTGGGCTAACATAGCACCCAAGGATTCACTAAGGATTGTGGGGTAGAGGATTAAAGGTTGCCCAGGCGTCGGAGGAATAAGCACCGGTGGATTCATGAGATGTTGCTTGGTTTTCCAAAAGCTTCTTTACATTCGCTATCCCATTGGACTAGCGCATTCTTCTTTAATAGCTTGAGGAATGGCTTAGCGGTTTTCGATAACTGAGAGATGAATCGAGCAATATAGTTTAGCCTACCCATCAAACTTCGAACTTCTTTAACCGTCGTCGGCGCTTAAGCTCACGAATAGCCTTGACTTTCGAAGGGTTGACTTCAATGCCCTTCTGCTTACCACGAATCGAGTAGCTTGCCCGAGCTGGTCCCAAAGACACACTTGGCGGGGTTGAGGCGTAACTTGTACTTTCGAGGTCAGTCGAACAATTTCTTCAGCGTTTCGACGTGATCTTCTCCATGCCTTGTTTTTGCTATTATGTCATCGACGTAAACCTCAATCTCATTATGCATCATGTCGTGGAAAAGTGCAACCATGGCTCGTTGGTAAGTGGCTCCAGTGTTTCGAGACCGAACGGCATTACCCGGTAATGGAACATTCCCCATGGTGTGGTGAAAGTGATTTTCAACTTGTCATTGACATTCATCGGAGATCCGATTGTACCCGAGAAACCATCCATGAATGAAAATAATTCAAACCCCGCAGTGATCAGTCAACAAGTACGTCGATATGCGGAGGGGAAAATCATCTTTAGGACGGCCTTGTTCAAGTCTCGATAATCGACACAAACCCGAATGCGGCCGTCTTTCTTCATGACAGGGACTATGTTAGCGACCCAATCGGAATATTTTGTAGTCTCAATGAATCATACATCGAGAAGCTTCATGACCTCCTCTTTGATCTTCGCACTAGTTCCGATCTGGCCCTCCTTGACTTTTGCACCACCGGCTTAGCCAAAGGATCGATCGGCAAACAATGCTCGACAATGGAACGTCAAGACCGGGCATATCTGCATAAGACCGAGGCGAAAAAGTCCTGGTAATCCTTCAAGAGTCGATCGGGCGCTCGGACATTTCGAGGAAAGGTTTGCCCGATCTTAACTTCTTTAGGGTTTTCCGCATCGCCTTTAGGCTAATCGAGATAATTTGTTCACCGGTCGAGGGCTTGATCTCCTCATGTCGTTCGAAATCTTGACGAACTTGCTCATAATCTGGACCGAACTCATCCGGGTCGTATACTTCAAATCCACTAGGTTTCCCTCCTCATGTATCCCCGGAGTTATGCCGTAGGAGGAATTAGAGCAGGAATGGTTAGCGGCGAAGTTTGGCGGATGATTGAAGTTTTGCGGAGAAGGCGGCCATCCTCTTCGCCACCAATCGAGTAATATGCGGAGGATCCGTGATAAATTTCCGGTCATAGGAAGAAAATGTCAATCACAAAGACATGCGCATGAATCGTGGATTCAAATTTTAGTTCTTTTAGCAAAATGAAATGAAGGACGGAACGACATGTCGCGACCTCGCGCACGTTCATCATGACTAGTTGCCGCCTCGCATACATAGTCATGACTAGTCGGGTCCAATCATCTCGGCTTGGTTCGGTCGACAAGGGCAACTCTCATGCATCATAGCCTCACGCGCATGAGAACAACCCTTGAGCCATTTTTTGAAGAACTCGAGATCCAAGTGGGATAACCTTTAGCGAAGCCTTACCGCCAAGGTTAAAGAACCACATAAATACCATCCACGAAACTATCGGGTGACCCGGGTTCGGTCACAAGTCAAGGTGGTGTAGTGCAATTATATTAGCGGCATGCACGACATTTTAAAGGCAATCAGCACTCCGATAGTTCAAAAAATAAAATTCTCATCACCAAGCACGCAAAACAGAGGTTAGCCACGAGACTCCTCCCCTTATAACTCCCTTTCTGCCAAAACCATTTAACACCTAGGGATTAAAATTCAGACCAAGATTGCCAAATCAAGTAATTTTCCTTTTCATGAACTTATCGGCTTAAGTCCTCTTTGGTTCCCAGTGAGTCGCCAAGCTGTCGCGACCTAAAAAAAATAAACAAACAAGTTTATCATTTTTGGGCTAATGGATTATCGGGTTAATTAATTAACTAACCTAACTCGGACTCTCCCAAGTCCATACCAAATCGCAACTTAAGGTTCGAATGATCATGCAATGTGATTTGAATTTGGAGTCGCCACTAATCATTTTCGGTAGGTCGATTAGAAACCTAAATAAAATAGCGGGAGAAAACTATCTTATTTCGCGAACCGGAGATTAAGAGTCCAGGGGACTTGGTTACATTAATTACAACTAATGCCCTTTCGGTACCTTAAAATTCATGAAAAAAATAATGGATTTGACAAATTTGATGAATTCTACTTGAAGATCAAAGAATCAATTTTTTTGGATTTTTCTTCCCTTGACATTTGTTTGAAATAAAGAAATTACATGGAATTAGGATGAAATAGGTTCAAGATTACTCCCCAATTTGAACTCGTGCACCAAACTTGTGCTCCGGGCTTGTCTTGACCATTGGACCGATTTGGTGACTCGTTAGGCCGGAAATCTCTTGGTCCTATCTCTCATTCACGCTTCTTTCTCATCTCGCTGGAATTTCATGAGGCGCAATCATACGGGCGTTGATATTTTCCCCTTTTTGCTCTCCTTCTATTCTTGTACCATTGATATCTCAACGTTGATATGCAGCCGTTATTTAACATAAAAACGTAGAAAGAAAAATCGAGTGTAGAAAATCTGAGCTAATTTGTATTCGAAATTAAAGAAAGTTAGGGAATCACTTAACTTTCTTTTGCTGTCGGGCGAGCTTGAATGATGGGGATGGACCGGTGGCTTGTGTTGATCGGTGCAAAAATTGGCAATAGTAGTATCGGGCTTCAAAACTCTCATAGCCCTCTCAAAACTCTCTCAAAAAAATTTTCTCAAGAATTCTCTTTTTCCTCTCTAAAGAATTCCTCTCAAAAACTCTCTCAATTCTCTTCCACTCCAAAAACTCTCCTCAATTCTCTCCTACTCCCCAAAAAAACTCTCTCTCTTCAAGAACTCTTATTCTTTTATAGGCAAAGTTCTTCATCCTTCATTCTTCATCTTCATTTCCTCACCTTCCATTTTCATCTTCCTTTCTTCATCTTCATCTTCTTTTCTTCATCTTCATTTCCCCACCTTCCATTTTCATCTTCTTTTCTCCATCTTCATCTTTCTTCTTCATCTTCATCTTCTTTTCTTCACCTTCATTTCTCCATCTTCCATTTTCATCTTCTCTTCTTCATCTTCATCTTCCTTTCTTCATCTTCATCTTCCATTTTCATCTTCTCTTCACCATCTTCCTTTCCCCATCTTCTTTTGGAATTTGCAATGCAGTCCCTGAAGTTTCAAGTATTTGCAATCAGTCCCGAAGTTACGAGTATTTGCAATACTGATCCCCGAAGTTCGAGTATTTGCAATACGAGTCCCGAGAAAATATTTCTTTCAAGCCCAAATCTTCTTGGTGCATTTTTCCACCGCATGCCTAGTCCAGACCCCTATTAAATTAAGCTCAAATTGTATGCCAATGCTAAATGAATATGTGAGATGATTTTTGTTTAGAACTAAAATTAGTTCTAATTTTTATGCAAAATATATATTAGTCAAAATTTAGGCGTCAACACTAGCGTCCTATGGACGATAAGTTGAGGTGTTTATCCCTTAGAATCAAGGCTTGTGTCCCTTGGAGATTGAGGCCTATGTCCCTCAAATAACCATGGAATGTGTCCCATGGATAAATGATTAAGAATTGGAAAATGAAAATTAACAACGAATCATGTTCATGTTCATGCGTGTGAAATTCATCAATTAGGTTGAGAACCTTGTTCATGACGTGTGGAACCATTGTCAAGTCTCATACTTCCATGTTTTTGGTATCGAGTTTGATTTGGGAGATGAATTGATAGTTTAGTATGTAGAGTTAGTCATTTCACTTGCTTGAGCTTTTAGCTCACTATTGTTTATTGAACTGTTTTCGGACTAGCTAGATATGTCGATTCCTCCCGCTATCCCCATCCTACGATATGGTGTTCCGATTGACGTTGTTCACACATGGAGGATTATCATGACCCTAAGTTTTCCTCGGTGCAATTCCGATTGTTGGTTTCGGTTCTTTGGGCGAGATGTGAAGATGCACGGTGCGAGGATTCCGTTACGGTTTGTGTCACTTTTTGTGAGAGACTCGTCTGCGGCCGCTAACCGGTCCATTGTCTTATATACATCCTGATGACGAGGAGTAGCGGTGGACGGATAGCGTACGAGGCAAGATTTTGGGGTTGGCAATATGGCTGTTACTTTTTTGTCGTGGCCGTAGGGAGGGCGTAAGGACGGATGGCGTAGTAGCGGTGGAGCAAGACATGGTAGTAGTTGGTGTACACCTAAGGAAAACCTATAAAGGCCATACCCGTGAGACGTACGACTTGTTCTAAGTCGTTCTTGTTGTGGTCTCGTGAATGATTTTTATTACGTCTTTGCATGCGCCGTACCATACTTATGCATTAAAAGATAAAGGAGCGCATACTTACTACTTAGTGCGGTGACAACCTGGAGGGTTGATTGGGTTCTTTGTCACCACGGCTGGAATCGAGGAAAAATAAAGCAATTCCTGCGTGTCGGAACGGAGGAGAAATAACGGAGGCCATGTCGTCGTCCCGAGGCATACCAACTTGGGTCGTGGGATTAGAACCACGGCTGGAGCGGGACGGCGGTGTAGCGAAGCAAGTCACCTTATCAAATAGGTCGGCGGCCTCGATCGGAGCGGGGATGTTGGCGGGGAGCGGCGATAGGTCGGCAACCCGATCGGACCAGGACTAAAGCCAATCGGGGAAGCAGGCTCCGTTCGGTAGGGCGGGCCAGCAACGGTGTTGTGCGGGTGTTTGGCCAGGCTCGCGATGGCTCAATCGATTGCTCCATTGATGGGGAAGAGACAACGGTGAAGTGCGACGGCGGTAGACAAGGCACCATAGGTGATCAATGGCGCGGGTAGTCACGGCTCAGCCGTGGGGGGCATATGCTGTCGTTGGGGTCTCAATCGCGGATTGCACTTGGCCGAGATTCTCCCCTCTCTTGTTCAATTCACTCGTGGATGCTCAATGTTTTGAGTGAGAATTTTCTGACCAGGGAATTGTTGGGCATAACATTATATTTATAACGTTGACCTAGGCTTTTGGGTTAATTCGGGGGTTTGGGCTTTTCGATTAAGGGGTTTAGGCTAATTTTGATTAACGGGCTTGAAGCTCATGGCCTTTTCGGATTACACATTGACGAACTGTTTAATTGAACCAATTTGGCATGACTCCTTGTGTGAATTTCGGTCAGCCCATGCTCCCTAGGTGGCCGAAATTTTGCTTCATGTGGGCTTGAGCCTTATTCGGTTATTGGATCTTAATTATTTCCGACATTTGCCTAATTAGAATTTTAGGTGGGCTAAATTAAGCTCCAATTAGGCCAATCAAGGCCCATTTCATCAAGGCCTAACGTGTTTTACATATGTGGATAGCGAAGGCCACAACGCCTTCGTCCGGACTATACAAGGGTCACTAGCCCTCCCCGGTGGCGATCGAATGTAATAAAAACAAAGGAAAGAAAAGGAAAGAACGAGAAACGAAAAAGAAAATATTAAGTATATAAAATTAATAACAACTAGAAAAAAATATTAAGACACCATTAAAAAAATTTCACGTCAACGCCGAGCATGCCATGTAGCACGGCTAGCTCCACGTCGGTCATTTTGGCCAAAATTGACTAGGTTGACACAATTGAAAAAAAGGAAAAATTTCAAAAAGGGCTCCAAGTGCTCTCATTTTTCAAATAAGGGCATGAAATGGACTTTGTTTCAAATAAGGGTATGAAGTGCGCAGTTGTGTCAAAAAGGGCTTGAAGTGGTTATGATTGTTTCAAATAAGGGCTTGGCCTCCCCTGGGTGGCCGACCGGCCAAATTTTTACGGCCCATCGAGAGTGTTTTTGTAAAAATATAAATTTAATCTCATTTTTATTAAATTAATTAAAAAATAGAAATTTTTAAAAAATAAATAAATAAAAAGACAAAGAATTGGCCGGAGGGTGACCTCCCACTTGTGTTTTTTTTTTTTCAAAATTTCTTTAAAACAAAAAAAAATAAAGTAAAATAATAAATGACCAAAAAATCCCTAACTAAAATGACTCGGGCACCTTTTTGAGATTGATATAGTGACTTTAGGTCATTATTTGAAACATTGTGCACTTCAGGCCTTTCTTTAACACAATCAGGGCACTTTAGGCCCTTATTTGAAATAAAGTCCACTTCATGCCCTTATTTGAAAAAAATGAGGGCACTTGGGGTCCTTTTTTGAAATTTTTCCTGAAAAAAATGTAAAAAGAATTAGGATTCAATTGGTAAAATTATAGACTTTAAGACTAAATTTATAAAAGTGTAATACGTTTAGGACTTTTTGGACAATTTTCTCGGAATTTGGTCTTAAGCTTAGTTTGTAGAAAATTAAGTTGCCACTATAAGTTTAGAATATTTTAGGTGACGCCTAGAAAGTATATATCAAATGGTCAATGTCATCGTATTTGAATAAGAACAAAACAAGAACAAAAGGAAGAAAAGGTGGACATCCACTTCTTGGAACAGTTGGGAGGGGTATTCTTCACTATGAACTTAACATCACCGTATAAAATATGAGAAAGGAGATGACCTCATCATACCATGCTTGAGATAAAGGGATTCATTCCATTTCAATTCTTATTACAGAATTAACCAAGACAAATTTCTTGGTACAATAAGTAGAAATATATATATATATTAGTAAGAGAAGATGTCAACATTGGCCAAAGCAATAAAGAAAGGACTTGCACAAAATTCGTTTTACATAGGTTCATACCACTTTGGTATAATACAAATTCGTGTTAAATTAACAGGCATACAAGATGAAAGGGGGACATAGATATAATTCTAATCTGCTGATCGAGAGGATTAGAGTAGGTTCAGTAAAAAGCCAAAAGCAGCCTTTCACACCTAACTTGAACAAAAATTAGAGGAGAAACCTATAAGAATAACCTCTTTCCTATTAACACATGAATTCATTCATGGGTCCTATAAGAACAAATCCCTTCAACTATACACACATCATCCAAAAGCAGAAACACAATGTCAATGTGCAATATATTTACACAATCCTCGCGATGTCCCGAGAAAATGGTACATCAAAGAGAAGGGACGTTTATATAGCCGATGATATAGAGTCAACAGGCATCATCATAGGAAACAACGGTTCTCGCACTAAAGCTAATGTTGGTGCCACCATTCGTGTTGTTGTTTAACATTTCAGGAGGAGCCAGTGCTTGCACCTACTATTGAAGAAATGTTCATGGCTAGTGTGGAACCCAAACTCCCGTCGCTAGCTATAGCCGCTCCAACATTACCCATCAACGAAGAAGGGCATGGATTGCTTAATAGCACTTGTGGTGGTAGCAACATGCGGATCAGTGGATGCACGAGGAATCCGGTGCAACCATTGGAAGGAGGACTGAAAGGAGGGATATTCAGTGTCTGACAATTGGGTATTGATGAAAGGATCCTTTGGCTTTGTAGAGAGTGGTTATTGGTGAGAGGAGTTTGGGCTAAGTCAAGTGTGATTGTGGGGTAATTAGGGGATGAGGAAGAAAGAGAAGCCATGGTGGTGGAGTTATTGTACAGGAGGTGATGTGGGAACAAGAAGTTGGAGCCTGAGAGGAAGTTAGGGTTGTTGCTGCCGTTGGGGGTGGTTGCGGTTGAGCCGGAGAGGAGCATTGCAGCAGCGGCGGATGTGGTGTTGGCAAGGACGGTGGCTGCCGAAGGAAGTGGGTGGTTGTGCTTCCCTTCGTATGTTGTTATTAGGATGGTCTTGTCTTGCATGCATCTTTGGACCTGTGTTGATTACGATAATTTCATGTGACAAATGGAGAAACTAAGAAGTAAATTAGACTATTTTACTTGTCGGGTATCAGATCATAGTTAGTGTCAGTCCGGCTCATTTCACTTGATCAAAGCAATCGCTTATTAAAAATCTACGGAACTCATAGTGAATCTCACTAAAAGCACAAGTTCCCGTACACTTTGTAAATTGTGATTGGTTTTGTCTATTGCATTATATATAAAACGAGTCTTCACGACATAATTTTTTACGCACTTAATTATCCTATAGTATTAGAAGATTCAGCTAGAAAGAGAAATTACAATCAAATTTGAAGGGAAGACACCTCCCTGACAACCCAAACACCTCTGGAAGTCAATTTTCTTGGTCATTGAAGTGTAACTACACATGACATTATTTATATGCTTGATGTACAACATGTGTATATCTGTCAGAATGCTCAGAGTTTAACAAAGAAAGTTACATGAAAAAATCCTTCAAATTTAATAATTAGCATGCAATCGGACTGGAATTATCTATCAAGTGAAAGAGAGAGAAAGTTCATCAGAACTTTCACAAAACTTTAATTTTCAGAAAATGTAAGTCATTTCTTAAGAGGTTTCATCTTTCTTTTCATGTAAATGTCTTCATGATTATGACATATGGTGGAACTTCTTGGTCAGCTCATTCAAAGTCAACATGCAGAAGGTCACTTTTTTCGTTGGCGTGGTATTAGGCTTTCATAAAATAGGTCAAAAAAATATAAGAGAAGAAATCCATTCTGTTAATTTTGGTATATTCTTCCAAATTGTGGACGTTTAGATTTGAGATATATATACCTGCTTACGAACGGGGCATCCCATGGCCATCGTGCAACGATAGTAGGCTCGTGGACAAGGGTTTCCTTTCGCAAGTTTTTGACCGTACTTCCTCCACTGACACCCATCACTTATCTGCAAAAAAAAAAAAAATTACAAAGGTCGTTGATCATCATTTTGATATACTGGTTACGCTAAGGGAGTTCTCTCGAAAGTATGGATCTTCACACAGAGATGAAGCATTACTAAGTTAACTATCAGCTAAAGTACGCTATAAGTACCAAAACCTATGTACTGACGTTTACTTTAGTACCAAAACTTTCAAAACGATCATTTAAGTGCAAATTCTTTTTTAAAACTACTCACTTCATTGCCAAATCTAATTTGAGCTGACGTGGCACGATGGAAATCCGATGTGGCCTATTTTTTATTATTCTTTGAGCTGATGTGGCTACCCGAAATTGGTACTAAAACGAGAGTTTTTCAAAATATATGGCACTTAAGTGATCGTTTTAAAAGTTTTGGAATTAAAGTGGTAATTTTTTCAAAAAATTTGGCACTTAAGTAATCATTTTGAAAGTTTTGATATTAAAGTAAGCGCCGTATACAAATTTTAGCACTTGTAGTGTATTTAAGCCGTTCACTACCTGGATCGCCTAGAAGACCAATAGTTTAAACATACCCGAAACACCTGACTTTTTGTTAGATCCCTTGTTCAAAGATCATCATCTAAGAATTCCAAAGATATATACCTTGTGCATTAACATGGACCATAGTATGTATGATTTGATTGATGGATGCAATCATGGTAGCTAGAAACAGGCGATCGATCATAAGGGCCCAAAAAGAAAATGAAAGGGGATGAAGAAATCTAACCATAGGTGCTTCAGATCGCGCCCTTATCGACACTCTCGCCTTTCTATAAGAACCCTGATGACCCGAAACCTGATCTCGATGATTGCCAGGATCCTCTTCTTCTTCTTCTCCTCTTGCTGTGTTCTTGCCTCTTGCCATTTTGGGACTTTCTTGGGTTCTCACAGACTGATATGTTTGAACATCATCAGAGCTGGTCTCGTTTGCTGACGACACTGCTCTTTTCCTCCCTATGTGGTTCCCCATGTTCTGATCTTCACATTGTCGATCTGTTATGCCAGCTTCCATGGATGGCTCCGATCTCTCTATCAAAGTATCACCATGAGGTGACACCCCAGCATTAGCAAGCGCCTCTTCTTTGAACCGATGGGGAAGCAACTGATAGAAAAACAGGAAAAATTGTTGGTTCTTTTACTTTTCTGAATCTATTGATTTCTGAAGAGGAGAATTCAAGAATATAAAGGCAACAATAGACCACAGCAATTCAAATAGAGCAAAACTAATAAACCATATATTCTGCTTATATATACTAGGTTCCACCATTTGGAGAAATTTTTTTATAGATGCTTATATAATCTCTTGCTTTCCCCAGAATTTCAATTGCAAATTCCAAGCAAACATACAGTAATTGTGCTTCTAATTAAAGTTAAGATCATTATTACCTTGTGATTGATTGATGCCTTTCTTTGCATAACTAGAAGAAGCTGGGCTTGAAGAGCAGTGTAACTTTTGGAGATCCACTCCAACATGCTCCTTAGCTTTTGATTTTCATCCTTTAATTCCTCAAGTTTGACTCTCAAAGATCTCAGCTATTGATCATAATCATGAACAAATCCACATAATTGGTTTCTTTAATTACAATATCAAAAGAAAAGTTTTGTAAAATCAACACCCATGTGTATCTAATGTCAAACCCTATGAAACATACAACTTCATTTAGCATCAGAAAAACCCTGAAGTTCTTCTCTAGAGAGAGAGAGAGAGAGAGAGAGAGAGAGAGAGAGAGCAATAGTGACTCACATGGCTAGTGGATTTGGTCTCTTCTTGATGATTCTCTCTCCACAAAACACCAGTTCTTAGAGTGAGAAAATCCCTTGCACCACCCTGCACAAAAACCAATTTATCTGTATGAAAATCCACCATAATCTTCGCACTAGATAACCTTCATCTTCAGCCTTCCCTGAGCACCAGATAACAGTTTATTACAGTTTAAACATACATAGCACAAGAGGATAAGAATGAGAACCGCGATTACATCATCGAAAGGATCGAGATTCGCTGAATCTGGAACGCCAGCTCCATCGTGAGCATCTCTTCGGAGTTGGTCGCTGGAGAAGAAGTCGAGTTCTGTGATGGCAGGCCTTCCGTCCAGGGAACTGGGTTGTTTATCTTGCTGCGGAAGTTGATGATCCATGAGGTTGCTTTGAGAGTATGGAATCACACCATGCACCAAATGCTTCATCAAGAGGACAAAAAGCTCATTACATAAAAAACAAAAAGAAGTCTGTATGTCTTTAACGTGAGAGGGAGTGTGCATATGTGGACTCACCTCAAAAGTCTTGATGTTGAATAAACCCCACGAATGCAAATACAATACGGTAAGTTATCATCGGATCCACAGCACCTAAACAATTTCAAAAGATCGAAATCTAAAAGAAAAGGGTAGAAAGCCCGAGAAGAGCAGCTCTATATATAATGCAATATAGGAGATGGTGTAAAAATTCAATCTGCGTTTCGATAAAATCTGACTTTTCTAGGATACAATACTGACTTTGCGAGATAATTTTCATTGTATATGATTAATTTCAAATATTATATCGTAATTTAGATATGATCAAGTAGCTTTTTAAAATATTTTTTTTTCTTGGGTGGAGACAAAACAGATTAAGTGTCAGTTTTTCCAATTGCAGGAAAAAAAAAAGAGAAGACTTAGCGTTGGTTGGCCGTATTCGTCGCGGATGAGCAAATGACGGCATGGTGATGCAACGTACAGCTCCTTTTCTGGGGTTCCTCGAAACTCCTGTCGTTTAGGGAAGAATTGACATGGTGGTTGCCTCTGAGGATCGTTTTTCAAATTGGATGACACACTTGCACGTGTGCATCTCTCTCTCTCTCTTAATTTCAACTCTCCCTCCCTCCCCTGTGATGAACAAGTATCATATCATATTTCAATAACACAATTACACGTTGAAAAGAAAAACCGACCCACTATATTTGGGTGATATCAAGGCAGTTCAATTCTAATCGGCGACACGCTACATAGCCATAAATATATAATATCTCCCGTCTTGCTATATGCCCATGTCCAAGTTTTTCTCCGTTGATATATAAACAAAACCCTAAGCAATGTCTTTACTCTCCATGCCGTATTTCAGTGGAACAAGTAAGGTGGACAAGGCTAGTCTACTCCCAAGTCTTTTATATGGAAAATTTTTCATTGCTCAACACGTTCAGACATTTTGTCTAAGTATGACCATGCGAGGCAAACAAAATTTCAGCAAAAGAACAAAACATGTGATTCCTGGAAAGCGCCATTTAGCTTGAAAGGCATGTTTTAACAACTTCTCTTACGGATATTGGAAGCTAGACGGGAAAAATGCAATATAGAAATGACTTGGGTAAACATATTAGTTTCTTTGTAACTATACACATGTGTGCAAGTCACCTATATATAATACATAGGAAGAGAAACGCAGACATCCACATAGTCGCATTATCTATTGCCGATTCGGGTATTGACTGGCTTCTTAAACCTGCTCCATTCCCGTTTCGTGTACAATTGTCATGTTAATTCTTCCTGCATAAAGAGGACTAGGACATCTCGAGCGGAGCAGATGATTACTCAAGTGGTCCTAAACTTTGTGTACCGATGCTTAACTTAGTCCTGAACTTTTCAATTTTATCAATTTATTCGTAGACCTTTGCACAGAATTTAAATGTATTCCTTGCGCCCAATTTTCGCGGAAATGGTTGACGTGATAATCCAATTATTAGTCAGCAGTCCTACGTGACCCACCGCCACGTCAATAATTTTCGACAAAATTAGCCGGAATGACTATATTGGTTCCATGAGGTTGGGATTTATGGGAAGGACCTTGGTCCACCTATGTAGGTTATAATAGCCCCTTATCCACTATTGATAACTATCAAAGGCCGTTATCGTTTTTGAACGTGAATAAGAATCACAATCTTCATAACGTCGTTGGTGGTTATTCCTTTAACGAAAAAGAACGTCGTTCTTTCTTCGGAGAAAACAGATGATGACACTCCCGCTCCTTCCATGAGCGAGAATCGAATGTTATTAACGAGATGAGCTCTCTCGCGGCAAAGGAACATTTAATTTATGAAAGCGAGACATGTCCATTACATAATATACTTCTCCAATCAGTGATTCAAGATGATTTTTGGGCATGTTATTTCCGTATTATTCTGTTGCGTATGTTTATGGGATAGGTTCTCTTCATTGGTATCAAAGGCGTTTTCCTTGTTTTATGATCATATAAGATATATCTAAATGAATCATGTCATGAAATCGACGAAAATTCCGAGTTAATTTGTTTTTTCTATGATTTTTATATTTCACGCAATTGTGTTCGTCAGACTCTGTTAGAGGCAGAAAATCTATCTTTTCAGAGAGTCTTAGGACGTATGGTTTATACATAATGAAAGTAGACATGACAAGCTTTCCAATGCTACATCATATATATTTTTTGACTTATTATTAGAAAGTTATGAGCATCCAAAGTTGCCGTCTTTATTAAGTGTAAAATCTGGAATTTTTTATTTGGGAAGATTTTTGGCCGCTTCCAGCCAAATTCAGGCACATCACGGGCTGGCTTCAGACCGATAGGATCGCCACGCTATGGGAAACAAAAACTCTAAGGTGCTCATCAGAGGCTAATTTGGTGGTGGACCTTTCGTCCGAGCAGTTTTCGCTGATTCTTGGATCTATATAGTGTTGACATGTTGTACAAAACGCACTGTTTATTTTGCTTGAATGGGGGTTGTTGTAGAAGAATCAGCAGCGAAACGAGCGGCGGACGAAGTTGCTGTTCTTATGTGAAGGAAAATCAGAAAATTTTCTTCTGTTCGTGCGCAAGAAGGAGAAGACCACATGCAACTCATGCCCGGGCAATTTCTTAGGAAAAATGAAGAAGGAAAAAGCAAATTGGCAAGGATGGGATTCGAACCCATGCAGTTCTAAGCAGTACAACTTAGACTAAATCGGCTATCTTGACTTTATAATTTTATATCGTAAACTTTTTTCTTCAAGAAGCGGCAAAGCAAAATAAAATTCCAGTTTTGCACCCTTCCACGTAAACGTGGCCACGGGCCGGGAACCGCCGGTTCCGGTTCATGAACCGGCGGTTTTGGTTCGTGGCCACATGGAACGGGAACCGGCCCTTGAAGGGGCGATCTCGGTTCCGGGCCGGTTCAAGGACCGGTATCGGTTCCGGTTTCGAATTTAAAATTTAATTTTAAATAATAAAATAATAAAGTAATAAAATAATAAATTATTAATTATAAATGATAATCAAATTGTACATTGTAATCAAATTTGGGGGGGAAAAAGGGAGAATGAAGGGGCTGGAACTTAATGAATTATCATTAAGCGCCTACATATCTTTTTAGAGATAGAAGAATCAAAGCCCATGTAGTTCTTTTACCTTTGATAACCCCAACTTACCTCATCATCAATCGTTGCTACCTATTGTGGTACATGTGGCGGTGGTATCTCCACTATCATTATTGAAGAATTCGTCGTCTCGATCCAGCTCTTGTTATCGAAATTTAATTTTTGTCCAATCATGGACATAAACTTGAACCTCCACAGCATCCGAATTTAATCTTGAACGGCGATCGTTCAAAATTAATCCTCCAGCGCTAAATGCTTATTCAACTGCAACCGTTGAAGAATGGGTTGCTAATATCTATCTTGCGATGAGAGCGAGGACTGAAAATCTGGTTGAATGATTCTTCCACCACTCCAAAATTTTGAAATCTGTTTGTGTTCGAGAATCAAGAAACGCAAAAGCAATGGTTAAATAGTTTTCTAATTCGAAAATGTTACATGTTGCTCTCTTTTATCTTTTTTGCCTATTAACGAGCAGATTGTACCCTCTACTAAGTTTGCAACTCTCATCCTTTTGCGAGGCACTAGGTTGAGAAGATCTACTATCACCTAAACCATATCTACTATAAAATTCGTTATATAATGCTACTATAGCGTCTTTAACCTCCACTTGCATAGTTTTAATATCTCTTTGTTTCATTCAAATGTAAACAATCATAATAATAATCCTTCGGATAATCATACAAACCATCTAATTTAGTACGTGGATCGAAAACAATAGCAACCAAATAAACAAGAGGAATGCATGCATAATAATGCAGTCATTTTGCTTTCATTGCTATAATAGTCGGAGCCAATTGAGCATCGTTTTCATATTCACAAAAAATACCAGCAATGTTAACACACTCTATTAAAAATGCATGCATAGTAGGATAATAAACACCGGATAAAGTATGAGTTGCATCATTAAAAACTTTCAAAAAATCTATTTTTTTTTTGCAAACAACTCAATCTTGCGGAAGTAAACTAATTTCGGAAACATTATTAGAAATAAACCCACATGATAAATCTTTATAAGCAAAAGATTGATGAAGCAACTCGTAAGTAGAATTCCAACGAGTCGAAATATCTTTTGAAAATCTTTTTGATTTTTAACCATGTTGTTTACAAAATCTGCCTCATTCTTTCTTAACTTGGGGACAACTCCATAAAAATTTAATTGCTCTCTTTATTGGAGTGAGAAAAGTCTCAAGAGTTTGCAAATCATCTTATACACATAAATTTAAAATATGGCAAGCGCATCTAATGTGAAAAAATTGTCCGCCAAAAGAGGGTTTACAAATATTTTCTAAATCGGGAATGGAAGCGGTATTTGACGCGGCATTATCAAAATCAACCAAAAAAATTTTATAAATCAAATAACATTCTTTTAAAAATTGCATAATTATTCTATAAATATTATTGGCCATATACCTTTCATCAAACACTTGAAATGCAAATACTCTTTTTTGAATGTTCCAATCGTCATCTATCTAATGACATGTGATACCCATATAAGAATCGCTCCAAATGTCGCTACCTATATGCACACATCCATTGAAATCCTTAAAAAAGTTTTGCAAAGCCTTTTTTTTGTTTTTATAAATCCTAAAATGTCCGCGTCTAAGAGTAGTTCGCGGAACAAGTTTTGCTTGCGGAGTACATGCGGTGTTTATAAAAAAATTCAAACCAAAATTTTCACCAATAGTAAATGGTAAATGTTCAATGGCAACATATTGAGTTAATGTTTTTTTTATAAAATTCATCACTGTAACGAAATAAAGGAGAAGTGTTAGGATTGTCGGACAGAAAATTTGTTGTTACCCGGTGTCGATCTCCTCTTGCGTTGCATGTTTTTTGCGTTAGATGCCGACGGTATGTTTTATAACCATCTCCTTTATTGAAATTGTATGATTTCGTACAATATTTACAGATTTATCTTGTACTTGTCTTCACCTACATGTACCTTGTCGAAGTGTAACCATAAGTTGAATGTACCCTCCCGGCTGCCGTTGCTCCTTTATTGTTGACGTTTCTTCGACGCCGGTAGGAGGATGAAGACTTTCTTGGATTGGGACGTGCTCGACATTGGGAACATAGTTGATATTATCATCATCATCAACCCAACATGTAAACTCACGAAGATCATATTGATCATGAGGTTGAGGATAATTGGATTCCCTATCCCCATCTCGCATCGGGCTCTTTCCCTTATTACCGAGCTCCACTTTCACTTGCTATTTTTGTCGGAAAATTGAGCGGGGATTGAGCGGATTGAGAGAATTTGAACGGATTGAGAGAATTTGGAAGAATTGAGAGAATTTGAGAGAATTTGAAAATTGAGAGAAATAGAGAGAAATTATGAGAAAAAAATGAAAGGGGGGAATGCTATTTATCGAAATTTTAGAATGAAAAATAAATAAATAAATAAAACCGTTGCATTGCAACTGCTATATTGTGGCCGTTGCAACATTGGCAACGGCCCAAAATTGGGCCGTTGGGTTGGGTGGGGCCGGGACGGAAAGAGCCAACGGCTCTTTCGCCAATCCGCCCACTTTTTTTTGTGGTTTGAACCGGTCCGTGAGGGCCGGGCCGATTCCGATTCGAAACCACCGATCCCGAGTCAGCGGGCCGATTACGGGTTATTCCACGGGCCGGTTCCGAGCCTAAACCGGCCCGTGGTCATGTCTACTTCACGTGGTGATGTGGCATTTTTTCCCCTGGACACGTGAATTACATATTGGCCACTCATTTGCACCAGAATTTATAGTTTTTCCCGGAGCCGATTAATTTACAATTTTACTACCTCTTCAATTAATTTATAATTCAATCCTCGCCCACGTAAATTTATTATTTTTCCCTTTCATGCAATATTATGAATATTTTGCATGAAATAAAATGTACTTGCCATTTATGTCATGTATTTCGCAATGTTGACTATGATTTGATACATAAATTATTTGTATATGCTTTTTAAATCATGCTATGCCATTGTATGATTTATGATATTTTACTCGAGTGAGGAGTTCTAGAAAGTTTTAGCAACTTTGATGAACTCAATTTTATATGGATGATTATATTAATGATAATTTCAAACGAGGATTTTTAAACGATGATTGCAAACATGGTGAACTTCAAATCTAAGAGCTTATAGGAAATTATTCATTAATGTGATTAGTTAGTGTAAAATAGATGCATAAATCTTAGGCATTAATAATTCGTGAATACATGTTTGGGCTTCGAGATACTAAGAAAATCATAGCTGAACTATACAAAGGAGAGAAATTGAACGATAATAACTATGAAATCTAGAATATGAAAATCCGGTATGTGCTTTGGAATAGTAAGAAGCACTAAAAGCTCTTAACCAAGTTATGAAAGAACATGAAGATGAAAATATTGTACAACATCGAAGGATTAGAGGGGTGTTTGCTACATGGAAAAAGAATAACTCTACTTTGCTTGTATTACGTTGCTAAGTAGCATGTTAAATGATATCATGTGAGAGTTCAATTTAAAACAAATTTGCCAAAAGTCACGTGGGAAGCATTTAAAGCCAAGTTTGGACAGACATCGGGGACCAAATCAAGACAGATCACTATAAGATTCGACACTCATATGATGCCTCATGGGCAAAATATGAAACAACGTTGAGACGTATGTCAAACATGATAAGTGAACTGTAAGATGCAAGCCACATTTTGACCGGGCGAGCAGCAAATGCAAGTAGTAATCCATCCTTTGCATTATAGCTGAGTACATATGAAAATCCACAATGAAAAGTAAAGACTTTTGTGGATGTTATGTGCCGTCTTGAACTAGAGGTGGACCCTCTTCTCAAGGCTAAACAAGAATTGACATTTGTTATCTTGGTTCTAGCTCACATGGCATTTCGAGTTCCAAGCGTAAGCGTGAAGGCTAGTTCAAGAAATGAAAGGGCAAGGGAACAGATTCTTCAAGATAGCAATCGAAGTTTTAACCAACATAGGAAAGGAAAGCATCCTTTCAAGAAAAAACATGTCAAGGGTGAAATGTTTTCCTTTGTGGCAAGAAGTGTCACTTTGCTCACGACCGTAGGGGAGCCCAAGAAAGTAGAAAACCTTTTTACACTTGAGAGCCACAGACCATGTAGAGAAGGATAGAGATGTCTACGTCGAATTTCGACGAATTTCACATGGAGCAAAGTGGATACATATGAGAGATAATTTCGAGTGGAAGTAAAAAAAGATTGACACCGCCAATTAAATATGCGCGGTGGTCGCACTCTCTTCCTATATGATGTGTTATATGCTCCACATATTCGTCGAAATTTGTTTTGATGTTGGTTTCGGTTAAACTTAGTTTTATTTTGAATTTTCATAACAATGGTATTGACTTGTCGTTGGAAACAAGTTATTATGATTCTGGATATTTTCTAAAGGGTTTTATTGTATTATATGTTGAATATAGTATTGTCAACGTTTGTTATTCCCTATTCACATCATATGAACTTTACGATAATGATGTGAATGTATGGCATGCTATGCTAGGTCATATTAGCCAACAATGAACGATTATATAAGCCAAAGAAGATTTATTGGGCAATATTGAAAAAGTCGATTTATCTATCTGTGAACATTGCCTAGTAAGTAACTCAAGGAGGAATTTTTTTTTCTCTTTGGCACTCCTTGAAAAGTTCTTAGATCTTTGGTGGGAATATTTTTCATTCCCACCCATGTTTATAGCTTGCTTTATCCATCCTTGATATGCTCTGCTCCTTTGAACACATGGTGTTACCTTTGCTACTTGGAAAAATGGCAATGTTCCTTGTTGGTATCGATAACTTGGTTAGTGTTTCTCATCAATCGACACCTACAGAATCCTCATGCATTTTGCACGTGGCTTCTTCATATTCTAGCACGGTGCTTGCTCCTAACGTGTTTAGCACGTGTGTCGATTTCTTCCATGTTTAGCACGTTATCGCGACCTACCCTAACCTCTCTCGAGGGTTCAACGGGTTTAGAGGTATTGCCTATCAATATTGAGAGAGTTCTCCCAAGTCCTACCTTGCATGAAGTTGAATTTCATTTTCATGATTAGTAACCTAAAATGTCACTAGGATTCGCCCTAGCCTTTTGGGGTTGGCTAAAAACTAATCGAGATATGGGAGTGTCATATCAATTCCTATGCAATCGGAGCTTCTAGATTTGGAGACTTGTTTATGCTAATTAATTAATCAGCGCTCTTTCGATACCTAACCAGTTAATATTCCCTAAGGTGATCACACATTCCGCATGTCATTTTAAGCTTACCAAGAATCTAACCAATGCTAGATGATCACGCAGAATGTTTTTTTTTATCATTTCGTGCAATTTCCCATTTAATCCTTTACCTAACTCTTAGGAATGTAGTTTTTTTTTTTGGTCGGACTTAGGAATGTAATTTAACAGGCAATTTATTAAAGGACAATGTTATCATAAATACTCAACAAGTAAAATATGCCAAATGAAGACAGGAATGAATACAATGCAAACCAAATCATGAATGACCATATTTAAAGACAAGCAATTCCAACACGAAGGTCGGATACATACGAAATCAAATTGGATTGGGCGTCGGTCTTCATCTTCGCCAAGTCCCAATGGGCTACCATCTCCGTGGACATCACTGTCGATCATCACAACGGAATGTCGATCTCATGCATTGAAGCACTCAAAACATGCATTCACCCAAAACAGATAATTAACAATATTCATTCAATTAAAGAATAAAACAAGTGTCTCGAGTTAAACTCTAATTACCGTACTAATTTACCTACTGAGACAGGCATAGCTAGTCAATTTATTCACCAAAATATTCACATACAAAACCTAGTTAAGCTATGTGAATAAAATATGGCAAATATATCAATAATCAAGCATGTAAAAGCCTAATTAGACAACATAGGCAAATTGAGACATTTCCCGCCTATTCCTTTTTTTTTTGGCATTTTCCTAGGATTTTTCACATTTTTTAATAATAACAAAATCAGACCTGGGTCGGGCCTCTGAACTGAACCCGGGTGGCCCACGCGAGGGTCAAGCCCGGACTGGATCGAACCTGGGCTCCCACACGGACTGGGCTCGTTAAATGAGCCCAGTCTGAACTCAAAACTCTTAAAAGGACCAAACAGGCCCAACAGTGACAGGGAAACCAAGTGAGGCGTGACACGACTCGATTTAGATTTGGTTTTGACATTTTCAGAATATGCTCTGGTTTGATTTAGATTTGGCTTTGACAGTTTCAGATGATTGGGTTTGTCATGGTTGTGTTTGTGTGCCTTTCCCCTTGTATTAAGAGAAGGCGTCGGTACAGAAGAAAAGTTTCTGTTGCTTGTCAATTTTTGAGGGAATGGTTCTTGAAGTGATCCTCTGTCATGATCATCTTGATTTATTGCTTTATTGCGGTCCTATATTTTGTCTCTTGCCTCTCTTTGATAGTGAAGAAGAAGCCAGAATGAAGATCTACTCAGTTTCAACAAGGCACTACCATGCCCTTGTATCTGAAGAGCTGTCCCACAAACTCAAGGGTAAGGGGTCCTGATTGTTTTCTTTTGCTGCCCTTGTTGAAAAGTAGTGCTAATCAGCTCTATTTTCTTACGCAGATTTGCCAAGAGTGGATGGGTTCTTCCTGATTCATACCTGGATGTCAAGAATAAGGATTATGGTGGTATGGAAGCTTGATCTTCTAAATCTGCGATCAATTTTGCATCTGCTAAGTTTTGACATCACTGCTTTGTTGACCTCATCATGAGGCAATTCTGCTGCTTCAGTTTTTGTTCTTGGTCGACGATACCTGCTTGACTACTATTGGGATAGATATCGCACCTGGTGTGTCATGTTAATTAGCACTTAAGCATAGTGATTAAGACATGATTCGTTAAATATTAACTGTTTAGCAGATAATTTTGCTTAATGGAAACATGTTTAGTAAGAGAAAAGTTCCTTCCAACCGCAAATCCAGCCAAATTTGGATTAGGGATGACAAAAATATCATGCTTTGGCTTCATGTGTACTATAGTAATGAGCCATGAGTTTATGTAGCAGCACGAGGCCTAACGAGTCTTGCGACAGATAATCCTTCCATGTCAGTCCTTCGGTTACTGTAGGTACTATTATCATCTTCCCATGCATTGCAGCAGCTCAATCAAGACCTAGCGTTGTTCTATATTTGCTTTTTTGGACATACCGTTCGTTGGAAGCCATACATAACACTCTCAAATCGATCAAGCGAATTTGGTATATCCCACTGTGGAATTCTTGCATCTTTCTTTCGTTCGATCTCTTGTCTATCTCATAATATTTTCTTTTTCCGCATTTGTCGGGCGAACCTTTTATCCGCGGCCAAGCAGTTCCTTATGACCCCAAGTACCATGAAGAGTGGGTGAGAAATAATGCTAAAGCAAAAGAGAGGAACACGCACAATGAACGACCCCGTTTCAACAAGTCAAAGAACTTTGGAAGGGGGGAAAATATGCAGAACAGAGATTTCCAAGCCAGGCACATGCCACCAATGCATAACCAAGGGATGGAGAACCCTCCACCTCAAGGCAACATGCCCCCACCGAGCAATTTTGGCGGAATGCCTCCGCACAACCAAGGTGGAATGCCCCCAGGCAACTATGGTCGCGGAATGGAGGCGAGGTCGACACTGAACAAACAGGACTGGCATTGCTGGGTCATGACCAAGAACTGTTGGTGCTTGTAGTGTTAAAATTTCCACACGGGTTATCAAAGAAGTGTTCAACCGTGCCCATTCCTCGTGTCGTTTAGAAATTGAGCGAGTCTTTGACGTTTTAAAAAGAATTGGGAGATTCTAACTAATTTGTTAATAGTTTGACCAAAAAATTAAAAACTAATTTGTTAATATGTGTATTTGCATTACTCTCAATATGAAAGTATAAAAGTTACCGTCATTGTTTTTTTATTTCAATTTTAAACAAGTAAAATTAAAAAAAAAACCATAAAATGATTACTTTTCATATATATGTTTACCAAACAGCATTTTCTTAAAGTTGCTTTCCAAAGCAATTTTCAATCACAGTTTACCAAATAGTCTTTACATTTCAGCAAAGGCATTTGCTTTTTCCCCAAGGCTTTCCTCAAAAGCCAAACCAAACACACTCGTCATCTCCTTCGCCCACCTTCTTCTTCTTCGTGCAACCGCCTCCATGATCGTCGCTCTGTACAAACACCATGAAGAGACCGTACCAGCATCCCCCTACTGGAGTTTCATTCTCCAGCTGTCGACGCTCATTGGTCTTCCCCGACCGCCAGACCGACGCCACAACCCAACATCACCGTCGGTTGTCCGCATCATTGCGTCGCCACCGCGTCCTCTTCCCCCAACTTGCTGGTTCTCCTCGCCTCACCGCGACTGCCGGGTTCAAGAAAGTCGAAGCCGGCCTGAACGTCTACACCAGCAGTCACCTGGTACTGCTCAATCTCCTTCGGACCGAGCCACGCCTGAGCAACACAACTCAGCCTTCGTTGGTTAACATCGGGCACTGCCCTCAGCAACCTCAGACCTCTCCGGCCAATACGAGGTCACCAACGACCGTGATCACTCGAGCGGTCAGAGCCAACCAACAAAGAAACAGCCACCAGGCATACCCGAAAACGAAAACCGGTAATAAACATAACTCAAGCCTTTCGGGCGGCGTGCGTTGGCTAAGAGGAACATAGACACGCTCGAGATAAAAACCAGTGTCAAGGAATATGAGAAAACAAAAACAGCTCCAGACAACCACAAATGATTGCTCAAATATGCCTGGTTTATGTACGATCAGAACATAGCAGGTTCAAAACCTAACTTTGATTGAAATACGGGAGCTGGGTGTCTGGCTTGTCTGTCCACATCAACAAATGGTGAAGGTGGACGGGTGGTTGGGCGAGCTCTCAGCCCCTCGCCTTTGCTTTGTCTCGCAAGTCCCTACCTCTCTGTCCCCTGTACCTCGTAGGAAGCTCTCTGCGTTAGTCCTCCCTAAAAAGGAATCATCCGAATCTCGAGGACCCCATTGTGCCCCAAATAGGTGAATGCTATTAAGTAATTAAATATTAAAACTACGCATTCATCCAATAACTTAAGTTAACGCTATCATGTTATTCGTTGTAGTACTCGCTTTTAAATGCGAACATTATTGATGAGCGAAGTCGCAGTCAAATATCTAAGCAGCTATGAACATTGAAGTCGAGCACACATTTGTCGAGCAGTCAAACATGAGCCACGTGGGGTGATGCAGTTTAGTCTGCCACAATTTAAGTTGGGTTTCCACACGGTTCTATCAAAGATTATATGAGAAAAATATGTCAACCTTTTGATTATGTGTTTCTTCGGCGCTTGTCAAATTTGGTGACGATGTGGATTACATTTAATTTGTCGTGTAAGGTCCGGCTTACACAATTATTGTTATTTTGAATTTGGTTTAATGTGTCCACATCTCTTATTTAGTGTAAAGTCCGGCTTACTCGGCGTTTGATCCAGGGACTTTAGATAAAAGTTGCACTTATCGGATGCAAGCGGGATGCTCCAAGCATGAGGAGGAGTGTTGAAGTATATTTATGATATTTGTCTCTCTAATTAAATATTCTCACGTCTAGTACTAGATAAAAAGACCAAACTAAGCTTGAAGGAGAGTGTTAGGATTTATAAATATTAAAATGTGTATTTATCTATACGCTTAAGCTTTTGAAATAATTGGTAGTAGTCTAACAAGATCTTAAATTGTATTAGAGTAGGTGGTCATGAGTTTAAATCTTTCTAGACCCTATTTGTCTCCTTAATTAAATATTTTCATGCTTAGTACTAGACAAAAAGATTAGACTAAACATGAGGGGAAGTGTTAGAATATATAAATATTAAACCGCACTTTTATCTTATAGCTTAAGTTTTTAGACCAGTTGACAATATTTTCACAAAATCTCATATGATATTAGAGTAAGAGGTCTTGAGTTTAGAAGAGTTGCTTGTATCCCACAAAATCTCACATGATATCGAGCATGACCTCCCGAGTTCAAACCTTTCATGCCCCTATTTCACTGTCTAGTAATTAAATATTAAACTATGCCTTCAAGCCCCTATTTGCCTCCCCCAATAAAATATTGCCACTCTTAGTACTAGGCAAAAAAAAGCGAGGCTAAGCGTGAGGAGGAGTATTGAGTAATTAAATATTAAAATCATGCATTTATCTAATAGCTTAAGCTCTTAGAACATGTAGCAGTTGTCTCATAAAATCTCACATGGTATTAGAGCGAAAGATCCCGAGTTCAAATCTTTTCATGCCTCTATTTGTCTCCCTAATTAGAAATTTTTATGCTTAGTACTAGACAAAATGACCAAGCTAAGTATGAAGCGGAGTGTTAGAACATATAAATATTAAATCGCACATTCATCTAAAAGTTTAAACTTTTAGAATAGTTGTGATGTTCCTACAAAACTTCACATGATATCAAAGCAAGAGGTCCCGAGTTTACAATAGTTGGTAGTGTCCCATAAAATCTCACATTATATCGGAGGACGAAGTCCCGAGTTCAAATATTTTCGGGCTCTATTTCACTATTGAGTAATTCAATATTAAACCACGCCTTCAGGCTCATATTTGCCTCTCTACTAAAATATTTTCACACCTAGTACTAAGTAAAAAGACCAGGCTAAGCATGAGTGGGAGCATTGAATAATCAAATATCAATACCACGCTTTCATCTAATAACTTAAGCTTGTAGAATATTTGGCAATGGTCCTACAAGATCTCACATGGTATCGGAGGGGAGGTCCTAGGAAACCGCGCTTTCATTAATAGCTTAAGCTTTTAAAATAGTTGGTAGTGTTTCCACAAAATCTCACAAATGTTACATCGCTCGGCGCGTTGAAGAAGTCGAAGAAGTTCCCTAGCATGGTAGCGGACACTGTAATTATACTTCACGTCCAGTTGCATGCCGTTATCCACGAAGACTCCCCAAGCTATGGTCAAGTAACACGGAGACATAATGGCTACGAGCTAGGGAGACACCGGAGATAGAGTTGAACTTGGTGAGGCAGGAGAGGACAAACTAGGTAGAGGCGAAGATCATGATGAAGTAGGTAGTCTTGATACTCTTGCTATTCGAGCACACGGTGTTCGGAACTTCTTCGACGACTTCCCCCTATGACCAATTGAACCCCGAGTTCCCTACCTTCCTCTTGGTGCCCCCTATCGTCGATTCCTTCCTAAAACTCCACTTCTTCTCCTTTGGTTTAACAACGAAGGATGGCAACGGGACTCACGACTAGCTTGGGATTCAGCGGGAACCCGGCTCGCAGATGGTTCATGGCACAAGTGCACCTCGGGTTGCAACAACAACGACCGGGCTTTCTCGATCTTGAACTCTCGCTCTGGCCTCCCACTCTTCCCCGAGCCAAACTCTCTCTCTCTCTCTCTCTCTCTCTCATTGTGACGTCCCGGGTGTCACACATTTAACGAGCTTTGCTTTAATATGGGTCTTATAGATAATAGAGGGCGCATGCAGAAACTTAATAAACTAGAAATAATCAGCGGCCATACAGGATATAAGTACATGCAAAAAGACGGCAGCACGTTGCCTATAAGGTATGGCCTTATAAGGTTCACTACCAATACTACGAGATAGTAAGAACACACATAGCAAAACAACCGATTGATATAAATAATTGTGCATTTTGTACATCATCTTCCTTAAAAAAATCAAATGAATACATTGAGAGGATTTCAAAGGTAACTTATACTCCAGTATTATCCTCGTTCACCATCTATGAGCTCTAACGCCATCATCCATGTCCACTACTTCTCAAATGGGTAGCTCATCCGAAAAAAGGTAGAATCCATAGGAGTGAGACGAAGCTCGGTGAGTAGACTTTCTAAACCAATCGACTAAACCATCTATTTATCATTTGATCAAGCAAAAACCACAATTATTTAGCAAGCGAAACTCGACACGTAAACCATACATACGACACCAATGACAGGCAAATATGAGACTTGGCGACTCCACACGACATGAACCGACCTTTACCTAGACTATGAACTCTACATTCATGCGAATGCACACGACTAGTTGTTTAGTTTCTACTTCCAATTAAGAACTATTTTACATGGGAAACAGGTCATGGTTGCTTGAGAGACACGGGCCTCAATTTCGTCTTCGAGGGACACAAACCTCGATTTTTAGGGATAAACACCTCGGCTTTTCGTTCAAGGGACACCGGCCATGGGTAACTTAAGGGACACATGCCTCAATTTGCCTTTATTCCAGGGGATTCCGAGGGACATAGGCCTCGGGTATTCCAATAAAACACAAGCCGTAGACTTCCCGATTTTCTTTCGGCTCGTACAGGGCATCATCATAACACAAGTGGATGTCATACGTCTTTGTTGGGGCATAGGCTGATGGGATCCTCGGTTCATTCATTCCATTTTCGTGCAGACCAACCATCAACTCCATCCACAATCGACTTTGAACTCATCGGGCAAAACCACGAACCACACGCACATGCTTCAATACTTACATGCAATGTAATCCGACAATACCACTTGACCAACCAAAGATACAAGACACACATTCTTAGTCAATTCTAGCAAGCAAAAATCAAGCACGTCACATGCACCACACGGTTACAAGGCCAAATGCCCAAATGCAAAGCCAATCCACTTCTCGACATTTCAATGACAAATAGAACGATCAAATCTTGACTTCTAGTTATCTAGGACCGTACGATACTACTTCAAACATCAAAAGTGACACGTAAATAAATCTTCCATTCCACCCAAGCTAAGCCGCATTTCAATAACCCCAAGAATAAATAGTACCGTGGCACCAAATCGGTGAGTTAATAGGTAATCTAATGGAAAGCGTTAGAGGTTCTACTTGCCTAAGGTCCTGTACGAGAGAAATCGGAGTTGGATCATCACCCCAAATCCGAAGCCACGGGTCTTTCTTCCTTGCACGCGTACAGCCAAACCACTCTCCATAGGGTGCAACTTCAATCCACTTCGATTTGACAATAGATCGGATGATCGGCTCTCCAATCCTAGTCACTTAAGACCGTAGGACATTAACTCAAGCGATGGATCGTCCATGCAAAACCTTTTTCCCCATCATGTAAGCCGAACGTCCTTTCGGCATACCCATTTCTAAAATCAACGTTTCGCACTAAACGAGTGACCATTAAACAATCTGGTAGTAAGGTTTAGGTGTTCACTTACCTTGAGGTCACATACGAAGAAAACGGAAGCTCAATCGACATAAGAGCGATCTTAGGCCGGTTACTCCTTCTTTAGCAGCATAAGGATGAATCGGGGCGAACGGGCATGCGAGACGGTGGAGGAGCGATGGTCAGGCTTAGCTAGAGGAAGAGGGCGCTTGAGAAATTGTTGTCGTCGTGCTGGAGAGTGGGATCGAGCTGGTAGGGTCGGGTAGAAGTAAGGGTGCGGGCGAGAGACCGAGAGAAGAGAGGAAAAGAGTTTGAGGGAGTTCTATTGGGGGTGGTCTTGAGATATGAAGAGAGATAGATTTTGGGCCTTTCATAGTGAGGCTAGGCCGGTGGGGAGTAGGGGCTGGATTGGTGGTCTTCGCGATGTAAATCCGGAACAACTTTCGCACAAACCATTTCCAAAAGATCCAACCCATTACCAATTGCCCAATAGTCCATCACTCAAATTTTTATTGCGCCCACTACAACAATAAGCTCACTTGATTCACTGTGCTAGAACTTATTAATCCCAATTTCATTTTTGCCATCCTAATTTCGAGCCCGATAAACAGCATTTTGCATAATAGTCAAATCAGTGGAAATTTAGGTCTTCACCCTCACCTCTAGCCTCTTGCTGCCCAAGAGCTCCCATGTTCTCTCACTAACTCTCCCATTTATAAGAGAAACAAAACTTGCTGGGGAAGTTGGTTTCTATGGCCACAAATACTTGTGGTTTTTTATGGCTGAAAAAGAGTATGAGAGTGAGAGTGAGAGTGAGAGTGAGAGTGAGAGTCGGTAGGGGGAGTGACGTGAGGGACATGAGGGATTGGTGTGTGGGCCGAATGTGGGAAAGAAAACAGAGTGGGTAATTGGGCCAGGTTTTGTGCAGGCCCAAACGGGAAAAAGAAAAGGGGACCCATGTCGATTACTCTTTTGGATATCTGTACCATTGCTGGACTTCCCCCATATGGTATACCCATTAATGAATGTGGGAAGACACTGATGCTTCTCCTGTTCCTGAATTCCTTCTTACCTTATGGGAAGTTCATGATACACTTTCGTTCTTCTTCTGGTCCAATTAGTAATCATGAGCATGTAGCTTTCCTACTCTACTGGCTTTCCAAATACGTCTTCTTTAACCCGTTGTGACAAATATTCAAGGATTTGTCGCAGACAGCTTCTAATCTTGCAATAGGTCATTCAATTGCTTTGGGTCCTTTTGTACTTTCTACTTTATACAGAGGCTTTACTCACGCATCCTTAGCAATGAGATCTAAATCCGCAAAGCCAAACTCTAAGGGTGGTGGAACTCTGTTTGGGCCGTTCTGGATTTTGCAATACTGGATGAATCTTTATTTTCTTTACATTTCTCTTGATGGCGTTTGTAGTTTTCCTCATTGAGCTCCCCAGAATTTCAGCCAAATTTCCTCCTTTCTTTCGGATGTCGTTTATTGAGCCATCCTTCTATTTATACTCCCCATAATGTCTCTTTATTCTCTATTTTTCTTCAGTTGATCACTAATCTAGACCAGATTAGTATCAAATTCTTTAGGTACGATAATGAAGAGTTCAACCCTCTTTTCAACTTCTCCTATGATCAAAGCCAACCTCCATTTTGGGTGTACATCCTTACTCCAGTTGACTTGCCAATTAGACTATGCATGAAGGGAAAGTTATATTCGGGTTTTAAAATCTATTCTCCTCAATATTTCGCCAGGCAATTTGGCTTAGTTCAATCTATTTCGATGCCTATCCCTTATTCTCTTGAATTTCCTCATGTTGGAAAGGAAACATAGTCTCTAAAACTCACCAGCTTTGCAAATTTCCTTTCCTGTTGAGCTGTACTCCAGAATGGACTTCATGTCGCTCTCCTTTACCCTTGGGAGTCCATATAAATCTGCCTTGAGGACTGCCACCTCTAAAATCAAACCTTGCGGGTCAAAAGAGCCTTTAAAAGATGGCAGTAAGAAAGGAAAAAAGCTTCCCATTTTGATCGGCACCCAACAAACTGAGGAGAGCTCTGAGCAGCATCTTAAGAATAAGCAAACTCGATCACCTCAACCCAGTACACTCATATAGAAGAAAGGTAAGGAACCTATTGATATCACCAGAGACAAGAGCAAGAAGACCAAGAGAGGTATACTTCTCATCGTATACCCTATCCCTTTGTTTTCGGTTCTCCTTTTCGAACCTTCATCTTTCCTTTCCGTTTCAAAGGTCCTTTCTATTTCTGAGCTTATGCAAGAGCAATCTCGATCTCTCTCCGAAGAGGAAGAAACCGATAGCGATATGCCTCTAGCTAGAAGAGGATAAAAGACTATACGCTAATTTATAAGTATGTTCAAGACTTGCAGCTAGTAGCGTATTCAGACTTGGAGTATGCTGGTTGTTAGGATGACTTGAAGTAGACAACAAGGTACATCTTTATGTTAGCGGGAGGTGCGGTATTATGGAAAAACGAGAAACATAAATTAGTATCATCCTCTACCATTTAAGCGGAGTTTGTAGCACACTTTTCAATTGCTACTCAGGCTATTTGGCTCCATAACCTCATTAAGAAGTTGACCATATTCGACTTTGTGAATAGATCCATATAGTTGTATTGTGATAATAGTTGTGCAATATTATTTATTAATAATAGCAGGGGTCTAAAGGAAATTGTAGAGAATGGTGACATTACATATAGCATATTTCAACAAATGATATGGTTGCAAACCCACTAACCAAAGGTCTACGCCCCTATGTATTTGAATGGCATGTCATTAGCATGGGCTTAGAAGTATCAATGGATGCACTTGTTTAGTGAGAACTATTTTGGTTTTACTTTAATAAATTTTACGTATGCATTTTTTACAATTTGTAACATACAACCATGTATTAACTATTTTTGCATTCAATAAATTGTTTATGAATATACCTATGTTGAATGCATGTATCTAGTAAAAATCTCAAGGTATGTGTAAACCTTGAGCAAAAGCTAGGGGCGTTCTTTATTAGCATTAAGGATGTGCCTTGGTACACATAAAGTAAAGTTAAATATAAAGATAATACATAGAACCATAATGATAATTCTCTAGTGGCACATCAAATTTCGTAACACATAAGGAGAGAGAATGTGACTAACAAAGGAAATAACACATAGTGTATCATAATTGTGTGAGGTGTTATCCATTTGCCACACAACCATATTGAATTCGTATCGGTAGAGCTAAAAGCACTCGTGACCATAGATGGCACTTGTGTCTATTGATACGGTTACTTTGATGATTCGATTTTTGAGACTTTATGGGATTAGAATGACTGTTAATAATAATCTCTAAACCAACATGAAGGTGCGCACATACGATGCGATTTTAATTAGCATAGCCAAGTGGGAGAATGTAAGAGTTTTTTTATGTGTGTTACATTAATTAAGATTGTAATTACCGTTCTACGGGATTTATTTAATAACGTAAAGATACAAAAATTCTTAATTAGTTTAGTATTGGGTTGACTAGTGTGAGCCGAGTTAGGACTAGTCTATGATGAGAGAGTCCGGCTGAAAACTCTATAAAAAGAGTCCAAGTCTTTCCTCTAACTTTGATGCACTATTAGCCTCACATAAGAACCAGTTATAGAATGCTAAACATGAAGGGCAACCTCATTGAGCCTATAATTCAGAGGATAATAAAAGAGAAGTGCTTGAACCTTGGATCGTCGCTATTCCGCATCAAGAACGATGGATTTTTGATTGAAGAATTAGTTAAAATGAATCATGTACTTTTTTCTCTTTCCGCAATTTTATTAACTGAATCTACTTACTACTCAAACACTCTAAAATCAAAAATTTAGGCCATGGCGCAAAAGCAATTTTAAAACGCACATTGTAAAGAAGATGTCATAAAACAAATCAAACGGAAGAAAGCGAGAAGATCGAATTATGTAAATCTCTTATTGGATGATGATCGTTACGGACTGTTTTTACCGTCTTTAAGGATGACTTCGTTTGTCGCCTATTGCCAATTTACTACTAGTCATAGCAATCGCCTCTGAAGCTTGGACGGGTTTTTGCGTACGAAAAAAAAAAAGAGTAATCAGATTTTGCACTTGGGAGGGTAGGAATCTATACCTTTGTCGTATAAACAGAAATATTCCTAGTATTTCTCGAAAAATGACCAGCCTTTCAAAAAAAGAGGTAGGAATCTATCCCTTTGGCAGCTCTTGCCAACCTCAGCCATAAGCAAAAAAGGAAAAAGAAAAAGAGAGATAATAGAAAAGAAAGTACAAAAGAAAACAAAACCCAAAAATTCAAAATATTATTAAAACATGCCAATGTTAGCGTTGGTCATGCGACGCAGACGATCGGTATCCACGTCGGTGATTTCTGCCCAAAATTGATCGGACGGACTCAATAGATACTAATGCAAAATTCTTTTGACTAAATTGGTCTAATTAAAAGGTTTATGATTGAATTAGTACCAATGCAATAAGTTTATGAATTTTTGGAACTTTTTTTTATTTTAACATTTCCAAATATTTCAAGTTTTAATATTTTTGCATAGATTTCTTAATTTCTTTTTTGCGCCAAATAGATTTACATGGAAAACACAAGTTCAACCAAGAAATGATGATGCTTGGAAGAAAATATAGTATAATATATTTTCCACAAAAGTTAGATTTGTATTCAACGCTATTTAGTAGATTATATAAAAAATAGATATAGCCTCAATTAGTTTTATTATTGATATTACTGTACTACTTAAACAAAATAAACGCAAATTTGCCTTAAGTGAGTTCGTAGATTGAATTTAATTTAGGTTTTCCTAGTTAAAGTTGACGATACTCGAGAGCACACATACAACAATTTATCTTTCGGGAGGTCAACTTTTCATGTAGTTTGTCACGACCCGAACCCTCTCAGCTCGTCGACATCCCACCTGGCCATAATCTTGTACAGGTTCTCCAGGATCCAAAGGCCAACAAACACATCGCGGAAGCAGAAGAAATCCCCGTACAAAAAATAACGATACTACGATAACTTGGGATGATAAAAATAAACTCATGTACATATATACATAGTTGTTACAAATTATCAAACCTAGGGCTTCAGGGCCACCGTACAAGCCCGTGACCAACTATAACAAAAGGATTACGTGGTCGAAGCCTGCTACACTCCCAAAATAAAACGATCTACCAAAGTTAAGAGACCAGCTACTCTAGGCCTCATCCTACTCTGGAGGCTGCTCTGCATCGGAAGGCTCCACAACGTCCCCATCCTCTTCGGGTGCCACGACCTCCCGGGCGGATCATTCACTAATGCGGCGGAGGGTCCGAAAAACAACGAACCCACGACGGGGTGAGATAAAATCTCGATAAGCTAGCCCCTAACCCTAGGTTAGGGCTCTAGTGCCTCCCGGACAACTTTTAAAAACAGCAACTTTTCAACATATCCTTCTTCACCTCAATAATTCAACTAATAAATTTCGAAATATTCCACGTTACTCCACGACTTCATACAAGTTCATAACATTGAGCCTCGGACCTTTATAGAACACGGCTCCATAAACATATATATATATATACCGGGGTCTCGACTCATAGGAATACGACCCATAAATCACGGTCTCGGACACATAGGAACACGACCGGATTAAGTCTCGGACAATTAGTCGAACACGACTCACTTTGGTCTCGGACGACTTAATTGAACACGACTTTCACACTTTCTCGGTCTCGAGACAATCGGACGAATACGGCTCACTTTGGCCTCGAGCGACTTGATTGAATACGACCATCATACTTTCCCGGTCTCGGACAATCGACGAATACGGTTCACTTTGGCCTCGGACGACTTGATTGAATACGACCCATAAATCTCGGTCTCGGACACATAGGAACACGACCGGATTAAGTCTCGGACAATTAGTCGAACACGACTCACTTTGGTCTCGGACGACTTAATTGAACACGACTTTCATATTTTCCGAGCGTAATACGCCTCGGGATATTATAATACTCATAACCCCGCGTTCAACGCCTCATGGTATAATAATAATAAAGCCCGCGTCACAACGCCTCGGGCAACATATGGTCTTATGAAATACGAACCCCGTCATAACGCCTCGGGGTAAAATCCCACATTTCCTCTCTTTCATTCCACTTAAGACCATATACCACAATAATTTCCCGATCGCTCATCCGATACCACACGATCCTTTAAATACTTCCGATCGATCAATCCTTGCCACGTGATTCCGCTAGATTCCTTGATTAGCAGATCGAGACCATCCGGTCTCACCAACTTTCTCCAACAAAAGATCGGGACCATGCGATCTCTCCAATTTTTCTCAATTGCCCAATCGAGACCACTCGATTAAATTGCACTAGGCAAATACTCGATCGGAACCACGTGATTCACTCACGTTAGAGAATTAATAAATCGGACCACCCGATTGACTCACGCTAATCCATAGACTAAACCAGACCTCCCGATCAATCACGCTACCACATAAATTTAATCTACGCCAGGCGCCCATATTATACTAACGTAGAAATTTATCCAGGCCAATCAAATATTAATTTCTAACGTACAAATAAATTCACAACTATAGTATTGAACTATAGTAATACCACGTCTAATTAAATACTGTGGGCATAACAACATTTAGTCCTATATAAATAAACACCGTGGCGTAACGAAATTATGTCACATACAATTAAATACCGTGGCATAACAATAATGTCACATATAAAGTAACTACGGTTAAAATCTAATTTAACCATAGTTAAAAAAATAACTAGAGTTAACACATAACCCAACCATAGTTCAATTATTAGCAAAAAGTAACTATGGTCAACTTTGACCATACACAATCTCTCTTGACTTTACTATTCATGCAAGATCACCAATTTCTCTCTCCTCTCCCTTTCATTCTCGGCCATGGCATGAAAATGACTAAAAACCATCAATTTTTCACCCAAATCTACTAAATCTCAAGTCTATTAGCACCCTAGATACCTAATCAAGGTTTAGGAACCAACTTACCACTATTTTAGCAAGTTTTCCGGCGAGAAACCGAAGCAAAAAGGCCCTCTCTCAAACCGGGTCAGATTTGCCTCGTCCGGACCTTTGCCCCTTCAAACGGACCTACGGGAAAAAATACCGGGCCAAATCGAGCTTATAATATGTCCCTGGAAAGCTAAGACAATAAGCTTTCAAATGGAAGTGGTCTTACCTCAAACCGACATCGGATGAAAACGTTATGGCCGGAACAGTGTAGCTGTCGGGACAGGGTAGCGGGTTGGGCGAGAGCAAGAAGTGAGAGAAAATTTTGTCCAAATGAAGAAGATGAAGATGATGGATAGATAAGCTAGGCTATGATATTTTGGGATGAAAAGTTTGACTAGAATTCTTGGTCTTAGAAATAATGAGACAAAGACTTGTGGGTCCCACCAATAATTCATCTCCTTTCCCATATCCAGGTCCAAATTTCACTTTTCCGAACACTTTGGGGCGAATCGTGAAATACACATGCTCGGGATGAGGCGACATCCAATATATTAATATTGAAATCCTTGAAAGTCCGACGTTCAATTTCGAAGTCCAATTCATTTCAATTGTTGGCATTCTTTATTGTCGATATCCGATTTCGAGATCTCATTCAATCATTAGCGTGGAAGAGGGTCAAAATTCAGAATGTCACATAGTTGCTTTAAAAATCAACAGGTCAAATACAGATGACATGCGCACTTTTGCCATTGTAACAACTATGACTCCCTTCATTCTCTCATGCCCTTACTAGATCTCAAGTTCACTGACTCCACACTCACTATGATCAAGGTCTTTTCCGGCCATAGAACAACACTTTTCGTTCAAAGAACTCTTTTTGCTTGAGTTATTTAGTATCATTAGGTTGGCCGACAAAGAACATATGAATGAGTTGAGTTTACCTAGACTTGGTTAATATGAAAGTGTTTTAGAAATGTAGGTTGGGTAAGATATGGGTCACTTGGTTTGTATTGCAAGGAAATTGTTAAAAAAAGGGTAAAAAGGGTTTATATGGGTCAGACCATTATTAACCCAATCCGACCTATCCATTTGACGGATCTAATGATCGATTTTTCCGAAATGAACAGCAAATTGTGGTTTAAAATGAATACGGCTATCCTTGGGAAGCTCCTATGATGTTCCTAACGGAATCACCAATGCTGATTGCCCTTTATTCAAAGGGGAATTTAAGTTCTTCAAATTTGTTTTAAATGGGTTAAACTGAACCTAGAAACTCTATTTGCCATCAAGTCCTTGAAAAAAACTGTTTTCACATTCATATAATTATACTGAATACTTCAATTCCATGCCAGTCATATTTATACGTGATAATTATTTTTTTTCAATTACCGTAAATAACTAATTCCATTTCACTAATAGAATCAGTACAATGTAGCAATTTTTGCGAAAATCCCGTAACTGATTTTGAAGCTAACAACAGTCTATAATTTTTCCATAATCAAATACATTCGAAGAAATATTTTTTTTGTAGGTGATACTTAGTTAAAGAAGATTATCCTGACTATATTCAAACTCTAAAGTCCACTAGACTACTGACAAAGGTTTAGATATCTCAATTGTGTATGAAACTCAAATCCTGAGATGAATATGATTCAGACTCTTAGAAGAACTTTAGATGCAACGTTCAAACTCAGACATTGTCCATTGAGCAACAGACTCGTACTTATATTTAGATTTAGACGCAGGCAATATCAATTGTTCATAAAGAATATTCAGATATAGAATGAAACGAATATATCATAACGACTAGTAATTTGGTTTGAATTTTCCATGATTGACCCTCAATCACAAATATAGTTTTGCGATGCAAATCTTTGCGGAGGAATCTTGATTAATTGGTAACCATTCTGAAGACAAGCTTCCATAGTTAATGAAGAACTCTACTTCTGGAAACCCAAGATTTTTTTTGTTAGCGTGGGACTGGATGTAGACTTGCAATAAGTCGAACCACTATAAACATTGAGTGCAAACTCTTTTATCTCTTAACTCTTACTTACTGTATCTGGTAGTCTATTGCATAAATGTGAATCTGATTATATCACTATTTCTGTTCGGACTCTAATTGATTCTTAATTTGGTAGTTTAAATTTCACATTAGTTTATCAAGTTTTTTAGAATCACCTATTCACCCCCTCTAGGTGATACCGTTAGTCACAATAACAATAATGTTGGTCATCCGACCACCTATTAAATTAATCTTAGAAATCATACTTATTAAGGCCACCATATTAGCATTACATGGCCAGAAGGAGAGAAACAAAGGAAAGAGTAACGTTTTCTATAAAATAAAGGAAAGAAGAACGACTACACACTCATTTCCCAGAAACAATTTTTCAGTTGCTACTGATTCTGATATTGAGCCTAGGTATTACACTAAAGCTATTAAAAATTCTTTGTGGAGAGAAGCGATGGCCGCAGAAATTAAAGCGCGCTAGAAGATAATAAGACTTGGACTTTAGCAAATTTACTAGAGGGTAAGAAACCCATAGGGTGCAAGTGCGTTTACAAAATCAAGCGTGGAGCTCATGACAATATTCAAAGATATAAAGCTCATCTTGCTGCAAAATAATCCACCCATGTAGAGGGCATGACTTCCATGAAACCTTTGCGCCAGTGGCTAAACTAGTCACTGTATGGTGTCGTCTTGCAGTTGCATTCGCTTGCAATTGGGATTTACATCAGATGGACATCAACAATGCATTTCTCCATGGCGACTTGGATGAGAAAGCTTATATGGAGCTTCCCCAGGGTTTCATGGCAAGGGGCTCAAATCATATATATCAACTACAAAAGTCCTTATATGGTCTTCGATAGGCATCTCGAAACTAGTTTACAAAATTCTCTAATGAATTTAAAGAGTATGATTTTAATCAATCACTAGCAGATTACTCATTGTTCACATATTCTCATAGCGATACTTTTCTTGCTACGTTAGTAAATGTTGATGATCTTATCTTGGCAGGAAACAATTCAAAATAGTGCACAGAGCTCAAATGGTACCTTAATGAGCATTTTCATATCAGGACCTTGGCCAATTAAAGTACTTTTTTGGGAATCGGACTAACGCAAATGACTTTAGGGTTATTTTTGGGCCATAGAAAGTAATACTTGACATCCTATCAGAATGCGGCATGCCAGCAGCTAAACCGGCGACTTCTCTGATGGAGCAACAACATCAGTTAGCTACACTTGTTGGACCTGCCCTGATAGATCTAAGTCTCTATCGATGATTGGTGGGACGTCTACTTTATCTCAGTATCACTCAGCTTGAATTATGTTATTCTATCAAGTACTTTCCCAGTTCAAGCAGGAACCGAAGGAGCAGCACCGGGTAGCAACTATACGCGTTCTTCAATATACCAAGAAAGACTCAGGACAAGGGATTCTATTATCAATTCCAGATTCACTTCAATTGACCGCCTGTGGTGACTCCAATTCGATAAGTTGTCCGATCAATCGATGATCAGTTAGTGGTTACTTTGTGATGCTCAGTGGTTGTCCCTTGTCTTGGAGAACCAAGAAGTAGACAACAGTTTCTCGATCCTTTGCTGAAGCTCAATATCGCTCTATGGCAATTGCCACTAGTGAACTGATTTCATTGCACACTTTACTTTCTTCCGTCGGGGTATTGCATGAACAACCGATGAGTCTTTGTTATGACAACCAAGCTGCATTACATATCGCGACAAATCCGGTATTTCACGAACGAACAAAGCACATAGAGATTGATTGCCACTTTGTCGGGCACCATTAGAACTGAGCATGTACCCACTAGACTTCAACTGGCAAGCATTTTTTACGAAGGCATTGGGTCAAGATCGATTTGCAATTCTTGTCAGCAACTTGGGCATTCGTAACCTCCATGCACCACTTTGAGGGGGAGTATCAGGGAAGATTTATTAAAGATTTACATTATATTTTTCTAATATTTAGTATAACTTTAGGATTTATTTTTTTATTTTAGTTAGTATATTATTTAGTATATCTTTTATAATTAGTTAGAGATATTTAATGGATCTTCTTTTTCCTTTTTCTGTTAAACGATATGTTGTATAAATATTATCTGTATTATAAATGTTTTAAGTTGATGTAGCGAGTAGCGACATATCCGTTACAGGTCACGCATGTGGCAATTGGGCCTCGAACGAGTCACGATATTCCCTCTAAAGTTTGTCTTCATAAAATAAAATAAAAGAACAAACATCGTGCCATTCTTATTGAACCATCATATTCTATAAATCGATAGCTAAAAGAGTTGTCTGATAAAGCTTGGTTGCCATCTTTCCGTAGGACTTCCATAAAACCTTCACAAGCCAAAATTTTGCATTCTCATTTTTTTTGGTCAAGTCCGAAATGGCAGACTAATCATTGCCATCTTATTTTATTTAAAGTAGCATATTTATCATCTGTCGTGTTTTTTTTTAATTGATATATAATTGGTATCACTTTATTGAGATATTAAAGCTGGACCAATTTTCATTTGCAGTTTGTCGGTGGACTCTTACATGATCTTGTTACGATTTGGCGCACAACCACAACGGAATAAAGTGCAAAGCGGAGAAATATACACAAGATTTATCCTCGTTTACCCTTAAACTAGGGTGACGTCCAACAGAGAATTCTACTATATTAGCCCCTCGTACATCTTGTTACATCACTTAATTACAAGCGAAAAAAAGAATATATAACAGTAGTTATTTATGAGTCCAAGCCTAAATTACCAATGAAAAAATATGAGCTCTAATTATAAAATTCTTTTAGTTTCGAGGGGGCGCTGCCTCATTGAGATCGCCGCCGGGGTGGCTAACTTGGTGTTGCACCGTTGAGGGGACCCTCATGCTTTTGAGTCGCTGAAGAGTATGAACCCCACCCTAATAGATACGAGAATAAAGTACAATCTTGGCATTAGAAAGTGGTGTTGCGGCTTCAGGAATCACGATTGCCATCTTCTATTTTTTATGGTAAATTCATGCCTTAAATTAACCGTGTTAAGAGAAGAACACATGACCATATGAAGTTTTAAAATTTTTATGCAGTCTTCTTTAATGATTTTATCAAACGAACTTGAGTATCTACAAAAATGCTACCGTGGTCAAGCCTATAGATACGTGTGCTAGTGGAAGACAAATTCACAAATTACCGTACAGAAATTTTTTTGATCTCATCCATAGTTGTATTAGTATTTTTCATTCAAAAGACATTTCTGATCTATGTCTTACCATTCGAACGTGATAATTTGGAAGTTGACCAATTTCGATGTTCATCATTTACAGCCTTTAATAGATTTATTATTCTAGTAGTGCCAAGTTGTTAATTCGGATTTGCCAACTTTTTCTCATTACAACTGGCATTATCGACTCTTTCATCAATGTTGCCAATATTAAGTACAGCCTCAAATTAATAAATCGAAATGACTGACAAAACATACGCCTAATCTTCAATTTGTATAGGCCTACATTCTGTAAATTGTATACCTTTATGTTCGTTGCTACATTCTCCAGCCACATTAAAATTTCGCACATACCTTTTTGACGCATAGGGAGAGATAATTGGAAAAGGTTTTCAAAGCATAAATTTTTCTTCTGAACGATAATCCTTTACAATGACTTAGATGCCCATTTATAGAGAGGTCGCCCTTTAGGAAATAATCAAATACTCAAAATCAAATAACAGAATCAAAGATAAAATATTTAGAAATACGAAAGTCTTCAAAACGTAATTGAAATCTTTGATCTCGCAAAAATCAAGGAAAACGTGTAAATCTTCAAAACGCATCCGAAATATTTGATCTCAAAATAATTGTATGAATCTTCAAAATGCATCCGAAATATTTGATTTCACAATCCTCTTTAATTTGATATGTTTCCCACTCTTACGATGCTCGAAGGTTTTCATATACACATTTGCCAATTGTTCTACATTAGAGAGATGTTAAGGTCACCGGGAAGATCAACAACATAGGGAGTCATTGATCTTCTTTGCGATTCGGTAGGGGCCAGCTTTCTTGTGCTTCAGCTTGTTATATGTACTAACAGGGAATCGTTCCTTACGGAGGTAGACCATCACTTCATCACCCTCGGGAAATATTTTGAGGCGGCAAGTGTTTATCTACAATAGCTTTGTAGACAATGGTGGAATCTTCTAGTTGTTGCTTCACGCCCTCTTATATCTCCTACGATTTTATTGCTAAGTTCTCAGCCGCAAAATTGTATCCTGGGTCTTTGGGCAAAGGAACAAGGTCTGGTGTATGTCGTGGAGTTTGCCTATAGATGACCTCAAACAGAGATGTGCCTGTGGAACGATTGATGGTATTGTTGAAGGCAAACTCAGCAGGAGCAAGATACCAGTCCTATTGCTTTGGCATGCCACTATAGAGGCACTCAATGATATCTCGCCATAGTATGGTTGATGATTTCAGTTCGACCTTTAGTCTACCAATGGAAAAAGCTGCTATACTATAAATCTGTCCAAATTAGCGCCATAGGGTCCTAAAAAAATTAAGGAACTTGGTGTCACGATCGGAAGTGATTGTCTTGGGTACATCATGCTAGCGGACTACTTTACGAAGGAATAAGCTTGCCAATGAGAAGCATTAGAAGTCCTTTTGCAAGGAATGAAGTGTGCCATCTTTGTGAACCTATCTACCACCACAAAAACAGAATCCATACCTTATTGGGTTCGGGAAAGGCCTAATATGAAGTCCATCGAAATGTGTACCCAAGGTCGAGAAGGAATAGGTAGAGGGGTGTAAAACTAGTGTTCTAAGAGTGGTCTTTGGTAGTTTGACAAATGTAGCACTTTTTCACAAACCGCCCAAAGTATCCCACATTAGTTGAGGCCAATAGTGTCGCTCTTCAACCGAGGCAATAGTTTTGTCTCGTCCAAAATGTCCTCTAAGGGTTCCGCCATAGAGTTCTTGAATAAGTTGTTCCCGCAAAGAACTGCGAGGGATGCGCAATCTATTGCCAAAAAACAAGAGTTTGTCTTGAACGATCATGTCTCCATGAGAGCTTGTTGCGAGAACACTTCCACTAAATGTCTTGAAAATAGTCATCCTCGGCATAAAGGGAACAAAGGTAGTCAAAGCCCACAATGGGCATAGTGATGAGTGTTTCAAAGCACGATGACTAAGTGCATCAGCGGCCTGTTCAAATGGCCTTGAACCATAAAGTCGAATTCCTCCAAAAAGGAGAGCCAACGTGCATGCATTCGATTTAGATGCTTTTACCTATTGATATACTTGAGTGCCCGATGGTCAGTGTTAAGGACAAACTCATGTTGATAAAGATAAGGATGCCAATGCTTAATAGCTCATACTATAGCAAAGTACTCCCGCTTATAGGTAGATCATAGCCGCGAACATCATCAAGTTTCTTGCTAAAATAGACAATAGGCCTGCCTTCTTGAGAGAGAACAGTGACAATTCCTACACCGGAGAGGCATCACAATCCTGTTCAAACACATTTTCAAAGTCGGGAGTATCAATACCGGCGCCGTGGAAAGCTTCTCTTTCATGAGATTAAACCTAGCTTCTAGTTCGTTACCCCCAATGAAATGTTCCTTTCTTTAGGTACTCAATGATTGGGGCCATAATGGTACTAAAATTCTAGATGAAGCATCGGTAGAATGTTGCAAGCCCGTGGAAGCTACACGCCTTCCCAACGGTCCAGGGAACTAGCCGATCACGAATGGCAGCTACCTTCTTTGCATCAACTTGAAGGCCTACTCGCTCTAATAATATACCCCAAGAAGAGGAGTCGATCCGTCATGAAGGTACATTTCTTCATATTAATATACAATTGGTGCATCTACAAGGCCGACAAGATATACTTTCGATGCTCCATGTGCTATCGATCAACTGGACTATATATGAGGATGTCATCGAAGAAGACCACCACAAACTTGCCAATGAAAGATTTGAGGACTTGAATCATCAAACGCATGAAGGTGCTTGGGTGGATTGGTGAGGCGAAATGGCATGACAAGCCATTCGTACATCCCTTCACTTGTTTTAAAAGCTATCTTCTATTCGTCACTGGGGAGGATGCGAACTTGGTGGTACCCGCTACGTAGATCAATCTTTGTAAATGTGACATCTCTTGTCCCACATTGCTTAGGAGGGGAGTCTTGGGCTAGTTTATATGGCTATGGGCCCTCTTCACTTGCAAGACGCGTTTTAAAGCCGTGAGGACTGTGTGTCCAAAGCGGACAATATCTTGCAAGAGGCACAAGTGGAAGTGTGGTGGGCCTAGGCCATTACGGTAAAGACCTTTGATCCAGCAAGTCGGTCGAGCATGTCGTCAAGACGAGGGATTGGAAATCGGTACTTCACGATAATCCGATTAATAACCCTGCTTATCAATGCACATACGCATGCTTCCATCTTTCTTTGGTGTGAAAAGTGTAGGATCGCATAAGGGCTCTTGCTCTCACGCACAAAGCCTTTTCGAAGGTGCTCGCCACTTGGTGTTGTAAAATTTGATTGTCCTTTGAGTTCATCCCGTAGTGCAGCAAATTAGGGAGGCTCACACCTGGAAGAAAGTCAATCTCATGATGGATATCTCTCAAAGAAGGTAGTCGACAGGTGAATCCTCCGGCATAACGTCATTGAATGCTTTCAACAAGTGTTGAAGAGCATTAGGAATGCGAATAACGGTTTGTTGATCACCTCTTTCCACGATCATGTACATTCCTTCACATTTACGAATGTTTAGCATGACGCTGGCACTTTGCTTCTTCGGTACCTGGTGTGACATTCTGAAATTCCTATCCTTTTGAGATTCATGAATGAGAAATGATCTATCAATGAATTTAGATTGTATTTCGCTCGAGATCCGATCAATCATGGGTTAACCGACCAAAAAGGGAAAGGCTAACGCGCGACAAGGTACGTGGGCCTAGGAAACTCAAATAAGAATTGGCATTTTGACCATAAGGATTGCAGAGGGGATATTTTGATCCAATAAATGACGATCATGGAACGATTATGGAATTCATTGCTAGTATTGTACGATTGGTACGTGGGTGACTCCGCTTAACCAATGTACAATTTGCGAATTTTTCCTAAATCGATTTCAAAAGATCGAAACCTATGGACTAGTGATAAACCTTAGCAATTACATGACAATCAAAATGGCCATGACCGGAGTACGCCTAAGAGTGATGAAAATCACCGAGTCGATACGCGTAACGCCGTCGTGCAAAAGCCGCCCGTCGGTTTGAAATGAACTGAAATTTCAATTGATAGAAAATGAATCAAGAAATGAAATCTCAAAATTGGAACAATGGAATCAAAGAATTCAAGTTTTGGATATGGATTTGACGTAGTCTCATTGAGAGAATGTCTGTGGTGGAAAATTCGAATTTTCAGCCGTCGAGAGCGAAATGACCGTTTTACCCTTTGAGGAGTAAATTCGGTTTAATATCACAAAAGGGAAATTTGATCTTTTGGATCCTTATCCCAGCTGAATATAGCAGAAATGAAGAATTATTGGGGTCAATGTTGGTCAAATAAGGGTTGAGATATTATTTGCTCAATGACAAGTGTCATTAAGGTGTGGTAACTCATTAATTACCATTCTAGAAGCCTTTTTGGAGGATAAACAGCCTTTTATCTCTTTCCCTCAGCCATTTCACGACACCACCATCTGCATCTTCATCTCCATCTTCATTTTTCTCTTCACCTTACACGAGCAGAATTGCTCAGTCCAGACCAGAAATTGCCACCGGATTTGTTGCCGTTCCGAGCTCCAACCGTCAGCTTCCAGCCACCAAGCCGACCACCCTCACCTTATTCATCCTCTTGCCGAACTATTTCAAGTGGAATCAAGTCATTTGGCCAACTGAGGAATTCTGGCCATCGATCTCCCGCGAGTCGCCGGAAACTGACTCAACCGGAGGTAGGCTGCTGTTGGTATTTTATTGGACCCCCAAACGGACGAATTTTGAGCTCAAATTTTGGTGAAGTTTAGTAGACATGTATATGATGTTGCTGTAAATATTTGGGCGAAAATGAATGAAATATTGACCTTGAACCACTGTTGTGTTCAAAGGAGCAGAAACTGTCCAATGGCGGATCAGAAGGAACTAGCGCCAAACGAAGACCAACCGGTGTCACCTTGAGCCAAAACTTTCGGTGAGGCCCCTTAATACATATAAATTGGTGTTAGCAAGTATATTGATGGATAAATTGAAGGATTAGGTTGAGTTGTGGACTGTTTGAGCTGGATTGAAACAGAACAGGGGTACCCTATTTCTGTTCTGTTCTTACTGAGTTAGGAGGGGGCTGTTTGTGATGGAATTGAGATGTAATTTGATCCGTTGTTGGGACATGTTAGGGAGTCAAGAAGGTTGTTATTGAGGTGTACTAGTTGCGGGGTTGAAGTTTGATTAGTTATTTAGTCGAAATTGTCGAATCGCCGCTGAGTATATTGCTGCCCTGTTTTTGGACAGTGAAGTCTTGTGCCGAAATCAAGTCGATCAAGAGGCTTTTGGGATTATTTTGCTATTGGGAATTGAGGTGAGTGACCCCTAACCTTTTATTAGGAAGTTCGGACGCGACTGGATGTTGTCCTTGAGATGTTAAGCTAGAGGGTTGGACTATCGATCGATCTTGAGTGTAAATGAATCGTGTGTGTGCTTGCTGCGTTATAATTGCTATGTTGGCATGATCATGATGATGTGCTAGTAGATTATTTTGATTGCCTATATGGTAGTGCGAGACCGATTTTAGAGCCTCTGTTGTGTGAAAGCACGTCATTCCAAGGTAAAGATGGGGATGTTCGATTACTAAATGTTCCTCATGTTGTAAGCAAGTAAATAATTGTTGTGCTACCTCATTTGTCCTGGATTCCTTGAGGAAGAGCATTATAATAAGGAAATATCCCGAGGCGATGTAATCGCGGTTCCAGGATTTGTGATATGGAGAAATATCCTGAGGCGATATAATCGCGGTTCCAGGATTTGTTAAATAAGGAACTATCCTGAGGCGATGTAATCGCGGTTCCAGGATTTGTGAAATAAGAAAATATCCCGAGGCGATGTAATCGCGGTTCCGAGGAGTTGAGAAATGAGAAACACCCCGAGGCGAGGTAATCGTGGTGCTAGGGGATGTGGAATTGAGAAACACCCTCGGGCGATGTAATCGCGGGGTCGTGATAGAACTATCTTGCGTCATAAGTGACGAGATAATGCATTTTATTAAGCTGGTACGAAGGTTTGGCCATGCATGCCATTGTTGTTTGATTGTTATAAGAGCGAAAGCTCGATTTGATGCCTTGAGAAAGTACGGTGCCTTGTTTTCGTATGTTGAGTGCGCATGTTTATGCTTGTTTTGTTCGGTGGGACGAATAGCCTAATCTAGGGTTAGGATAGCTCGGCCGAGACGTAAGTCTCACCCCTTTATGGGATCATTTTTCAGATCGCGGGGATTGAAGATGCTTCTGTTCGCCGTAGCATACATAGTGGACTTAGAGGTTTGGGGACTCTTGAGCAATCTTTTGGGATGTGGTTCTCAACTGGGACCGGTTATAGTCTTTTGTAGTCTTGTGTAGTCCGTTCTCGTAATGTCGATGTTAGGCGGCGTTGTTAATAGCCCTATATATATATTTTGGTTGTACCAACTAGCTTGGTGTGTATGTAAATGTTTTATCCCGTTTTCTCATTGCGTGTTGGAATTATTGGAGATTCGAAGTTTTCTTAAGTCTTCCGCATGCGAGTCTCATTTTAGTTGGACCGTGAGATTGTATCCCGGGTATGTTTACGGCAAAGGCGGATGTGGCGCGCTTGAAGTCGGAGGTGGGGTGTGACAACTCGTATTGGTGGTATCGGAGCAAGGTCGCCTCGATCCAAGTCGATTGAGGATTGGAGTAATAAGGAGGAATGGGATTCGGGATGAGTGAATAGTGAAACCGTAGGAAGGGTTTGTTAGAATTGAATAAGAAATGCATAGCATATGAGTTGGCGCATGTGATTGGCATCATGAAAGTGGCATTTTGTGACGATTAGACATGACTGAACTTCGTACTTAGCGGGCGCTTTAATTGTGAATGCTTACTTGTTGAAGCATTGTGTACTGTTTGAGCTTGTGGCACAATTCTGCATTATTACTTGTGGTGTTCTTGTGATTATCTAGTGAATGATCATTTTGAAATGATGCTTTGCTTGATGGGTAGCATAGAACCACTAGATTGGAATAGTTGAATTAAGTCTCTAATTCCGTGGTGGAATTAGGGTGGCACATGCAAGTACAAAGATGAGCGATCGACACGTTAGACGCGAAGACCCAGCCAGTAGAGGGCTGCTAATTCAAGGCCATCGGCGGTAGAGAATCCTAGAATGGGCGATGTGTTGAGAGCCTTGGAACGAATTGGAAATCTAATTGATAGACAAGCTCAAGATAGAGATCTTGCCATAACCCAGTCGTGGGAGCTGCCTTGGCTGCATTAATGTAACGACGGGTAACAATGCAAAGGGCGGAGGTGGTGGCGGTAGTGGCCGGGCGCCGGGGCTAGTAATGCTCAAGCTAATGCGAATGCGGCCAAAAGTGTGGGAGTTGGCAATGTACCGGGTAATGTTATTGTCCCTCGAGATATGGGTCAATTAGTGGAACAATTTGTGAAGTTAAGGCCACCCCGATTTAATGGAACGGGTGACCCGAGTTGGCACCCAGGTGGATAGAGAAGCTCGAGAAAATTTTTGGAGTTTTGAGATGTACGGATGAAGAAAAAGTACTCCTGGCAAGTGTACCAACCGGATGGTACGGCGAATGACCGGTGGAAGGCCACAAAAGACGGAGTATTCCCTGAAGGCACTATTACGAACTGGACTGTGTTCACCGAGGTCTTCAATGATAAGTATTTTTCGGAGACGCACGAGAAAGTAAGTTGATAGAGTTTCGAAATTTACGTCGGGGTCAAATGATTATTGATCAATATGAAGCGAGAATTTGCAAGGTTGTCGATGTATGCACCACGTTATGTGGAGGACCCGCTAGAAAAGATGCGAAGGTTTCGAGACGGACTACGGCCCGAGCTTCGCAATCGGATGGTGGCTATGAATTTGAGAACTTATAAGGAAGTTTATGAACGGGGTCGATGATAGAACGGGACATGAGAGAGAGGTCAACCGCATCGGGATCGCGGTTCCCTGTACCTCGAGACAACCGTCAATTGGGTAAGAGACCGATGATGAGTAATAGGCGTTTTGTTCCGCCCGTGAGGAGGACAATTGGGAAACCGCCGCACCGGTCCAACTTTAACGTCAATGCATGCGGAAGAAGACATGGAAATGGACCTTGTCCGTTTAGAACAGGGCGTGTTTTAAGTGCGGACAGTTGGGCCATCGAAGAAGGATTGTCCAAACCAAGTTCCAGGACCAAGATCTCAAGGACCGAGACCACAGGCGGGATCATCAACTCGCTGGTCCACGTAATGATTTGATTCGACCACCGGCACAAGGACGAGTGTATCTTGTGGCTCGGGGCGAAGCAGAGTGCGCCCGGTGTGGTCACAGTATGATTTATTTGTGCGGACAAGCTGCTTATGCTTTATTTGATCCTGGAGCGTCGCATTCATTTGTGTCTCGCTCAATTCGCTGATATGGTTAGTATGGACTTAAGGCCGTTGAATGTTACCTTGCATGTTACTACTCCGCTAAAAGATAAAGTGATAGTTTCACTAGGTTGTGCGGATTGTAAGATCGTCATTGAGGGTAGAGAGGAAAGAATAGACTTGGTGGTATTACCTATGTTCGACTTTGATGTGATCGTTGGGATGGATTGGTTGAGTCGACAAAAGGTGTAGTCGATTGTGGCGATGGAGTAATCTATTTTTATCCGAGATGATCGCCCTCAGCTTCGAGTTTAAAGGGAGTCGCGGGGAATTTCTATTCCTTTGGTTTCTTCGTTGGAGGCAACCAAGTTGTTAGATGAGGGATGCCAAGCTTATTTGGCTGCAGTAGTGGATATGACGATTGGAGAACCGAAATTGGAAAACATCACGGTGGTACGTGAGTTTCCCGATGTGTTTCCCCGGGAATTACCAGGATTACCTCCCGAACGGGAGATTGAATTTATAATTGAATTAGCTCCTGGTCTGAACCAATTTCGAAGGCACCCTATAGGATGGCGTTATCGGAATTGAAAGAGCTGAAAATACAACCGCAAGAGTTACTTGATAAAGGATTCATTAGGCCGAGTGCGTCACCATGGGGAGCCCCGTGTTATTTGTGAGGAAAAAGGATGGATCCCTACGTTTGTGTATTGACTACGAGCAACTGAATCAAGTGACTGTTAAGAACAAGTATCCGTTGCCGAGGATTGATGATTTGTTCGATCAACTGCAGGGAGCTTCGGTGTTCTCTAAAATAGACTTGAGAACGGGGTACCATCGATTAAGGATTAAGCAAGAGGATATTCGAAAACGGCTTTCCGAACAAGATATGGGCACTATGAGTTTACGGTGATGCCTTTCGGATTGACGAATGCCCCAATGCATTTATGGACATGATGCATCGAGTGTTTAAAGAATACCTTGATCACTTTGTCATAGTTTTCATTGACGATATTTTGATTTACTCAAGGAGTAACGAAGAGCATGAAAAGCACTTGAGAATGGTTTTACAGACTTTAAGGGAACATTCACTCTTTGCCAAGTTTAGTAAGTGTGAATTTTGGTTGAACAAAGTGGCTTTTCTTGGACATGTGATATCCGGAGAAGGAATTTCCGTAGATCCTGCGAAGATTGAAGCGATAATAAAGCTGGCCTAGACCTACGACGGTCACCGAAATTCGGAGTTTTCTAGGATTGGCGGAGTTATTACGGACGCTTCGTAGAAAAGTTTTCGTCTATAGCTATGCCATTGACGCAGTTGACTAAGAAGTTTACGAAGTTCGAATGGACGGACAAATGCGAGCGAAGTTTTCGCGAGCTTAAGCATCGTTTGACGTCTGCGCCGGTTCTCACGATACCTTCCGGGCCCGGGAGGCTTTGAGATTTATAGCGACGCGTCGTTGAAAGGATTGGGGTGTGTACTAATGCAGCACGGAAAGGTAGTAGCTTATGCTTCGCGACAACCGAGGCCTCACGAGTTGAATTATCCGACGCACGATTTGGAATTAGCTGCGATTGTTTTCGCTCCGAAGATATGGAGGAACTACTTATGTGGTGAAAGATTTCAAATTTATACGGACCATCGAGTTTGAAATATCTCGTTTTCTCGAAAGAACTAAATATGAGACAGCGTCGATGGATGGAGTTACTCAAGGATTATGATTGTGATATCTTATACCATCCCGGGAAGGCGAATAGAGTTGCCGATGCACTTAGTCGGAAGTCTAGTATCGCACATTTAATGGTCGAGAGGATGGTCAATACTCGAAGGATTGAGGGACTACGAGTTCAAATTTGAAGTGAGTCAACCGACGAGTTTGATAGCGACTTTGAGAGTTGAACCAGAAATTCAAGAAAGGATAAAAAGTTTCACAGGCTACGGATTCCGAAATCCAGAAAATTCTTAGTATGGATGCGATGAAGAGAAAAGACGATTTTCAAGTGACTGAGGACGGAATTTTAAAATTTCGAGGACGTCTTTGTGTACCTAATGATGAGGAGCTTAAAGAAAGAATCTTGTCGAAGCTCATCGGAGTAACTACGATATCCACCCGGGTAGTACGAAGATGTACGGGAACCTGCGTCGGCATTATTGGTGGAGAGGTATGAAAGTGGACGTAGCTAAGCATGTGGCGAAATGTTTAACTTGCCAGCAAGTAAAAGCGCAACATTGTAAGCCTTGGCGGATTGCTACAACCTTTAGAAATTCCGGAATGGAAATAGGAGCATGTCACGATGGATTTCGTTATGGGATTGCCGCGGAGTCGAGAGAGGACATGACTCAATTTGGGTGGTTGTTGATAGGTTGACCAAGTCTGCGCACTTCATCCCCGTGAGAAAGGACTTTGCCATGGATAAGTACACCGAGTTGTACTTGCGGCGGATCGTACGTTTGCATGGAGTGCCTTTAACGATAACGTCGGATCGAGACCCTAAATTTATAGCAAATTTCCGGAAGAGTCTTCAAGATGCTCTCGGGAACCAGATTGCGGTTTAGCACGGCGTATCATCCGCAAACCGATGGACAATCGGAGAGGACAATTCGGACGCTCGAGGACATGTTACGAGCCCGCATAATAGATTTTAAAGGTGGATGGGAAGACCGTTTGCATTTGGTAGAGTTTACGTATAATAACAGCTATCAACAGAGTATTAGAATGGCACCTTTCGAAGCACTCTATGGCAGAGCTTGCCGAACTCCATTATGCTGGGATGAGGTAGGAGAAAGGAGCATTACGGGCCCCGAAATTGGTGGAGCAGTCCGTTGAAGCGGTGAAAGTAATCCGAGAAAGGTTGAGAACAACACAAAGTCGCCGGAAAAGTTATGCGGACAAGCGACGTAAGCCACTAGAATTTCAAGTTGGTGACCATGTTTTTCTCAAGATATCGCCAATGCGAGGTGTGTCCCGGTTCGGAAAGAAAGGGAAATTGAGTCCGAGATATGTAGGTCCATTCGAGATTTTGGAACGGATTGGGACTTTGGCATATAGACTCGCTTTGCCACCGAGTTTGTCCCAAGTGCACAATGTGTTTCATGTGTCGATGTTAAGGAAGTATGAACCGGATCCAATGCATGTTCTAGATTAAGAGACTTTGGAAGTGGATGACAAAGTTTCGTATGTAGAAAAGCCTATCGGGATTGAAGATCGCAAGGAACAAATTTTGAGGACTAAGACGGTTCCACTTGTCAAAGTAGTCCGGGAACACCATGGAACCGAAGGCGCAACGTGGGAGAATGAAGAGACAATGAGACGTCAATACCCCCAATTATTTGAATAGTAGGTTTGTACTAAATTTCGAGGACGAAATTTTTATAAGGGGGAAGAATTGTGACATTCTGAAATTCCTATCCTTTTGAGATTCATGAATGAGAAATGATCTATCAATGAATTTCGGTTGTATTTCGCTCGAATCGATCAATCATGGGTTAACCGACCAAAAAGGGAAAGGCTAACGCGCGACAAGGTACGTGGACCTAGGAAACTCAAATAAGAATTGGCATTTTGACCATAAGGATTGCGAGAGGGGATATTTTGATCCAATAAATGACGATCATGGAACGATTATGGAATTCATTGCTAGTATTGTACGATTGGGTACGTGGGTGACTCCGCTTAACCAATGTACAATTTGCGAATTTTTCCTAAATCGATTTCAAGATCGAAACCTATGGACTAGTGATAAACCTTAGCAATTACATGACAATCAAAATGGCCATGACTGGAGTACGCCTAAGAGTGATGAAAATCACCGAGTCGATACGCGTAACGTCGCCGCAAAAGCCCGCCCGTCGGTTTGAAATGAACTGAAATTTCAATTGATAGAAAATGAATCAAGAAATGAAATCTCAAAATTGGAACAATGGAATCAAAGAATTCAAGTTTTGGATATGGATTTGACGTAGTCTCATTGAGAGTAATCTGTGGTGGAAAATTCGAATTTTCAGCCGTCGAGAGCGAAATGACCGTTTTACCCTTTGAGGAGTAAATTCGGTTTAATATCACAAAAGGGAAATTTGATCTTTTGGATCCTTATCCCAGCTGAATATAGCAGAAATGAAGAATTATTGGGGTCAATGTTGGTCAAATAAGGGTTGAGATATTATTTGCTCAATGACAAGTGTCATTAAGGTGTGGTAACTCATTAATTACCCTTCTAGAAGCCTTTTGGAGGATAAACAGCCTTTTATCTCTTTCCCTCAGCCATTTCACGACACCACCATCTGCATCTTCATCTCCATCTTCATTTTTCTCTTCACCTTACACGAGCAGAATTGCTCAGTCCAGACCAGAAATTGCCACCGGATTTGTTGCCGTTCCGAGCTCCAACCGTCAGCTTCCAGCCACCAAGCCGACCACCCTCACCTTATTCATCCTCTTTCCGAACTATTTCAAGTGGAATCAAGTCATTTGGCCAACTGAGGAATTCTGGCCATCGATTCTCCCGCGAGTCGCCGGAAACTGACTCAACCGGAGGTAGGCTGCTGTTGGTATTTTATTGGACCACCAAAAGGACGAATTTTGAGCTCAAATTTTGGTGAAGTTTAGTAGACATGTATATGATGTTGCTGTAAATATTTGGGCGAAAATGAATGAAATATTGACCTTGAACCACTGTTGTGTTCAAAGGAGCAGAAACTGTCCAATGGCGGATCAGAAGGAACTAGCGCCAAACGAAGACCAACCGGTGTCACCTTGAGCCAAAACTTTCGGTGAGGCCCCTTAATACATATAAATTGGTGTTAGCAAGTATATTGATGGATAAATTGAAGGATTAGGTTGAGTTGTGGACTGTTTGAGCTGGATTGAAACAGAACAGGGGTACCCTATTTCTGTTCTGTTCTTACTGAGTTAGAGGGGCTGTTTGTGATGGAATTGAGATGTAATTTGATCCGTTGTTGGGACATGTTAGGGAGTCAAGAAGGTTGTTATTGAGGTGTACTAGTTGCGGGGTTGAAGTTTGATTAGTTATTTAGTCGAAATTGTTGAATCGCCGCTGAGTATATTGCTGCCCTGTTTTTGGACAGTGAAGTCTTGTGCCGAAATCAAGTCGATCAAGAGGCTTTTGGGATTATTTTGCTATTGGGAATTGAGGTGAGTGACCCCTAACCTTTTATTAGGAAGTTCGGACGCGACCGGATGTTGTCCTTGAGATGTTAAGCTCGAGGGTTGGACTATCGATCGATCTTGAGTGTAAATGAATCGTGTGTGTGCTTGCTGCGTTATAATTGCTATGTTGGCATGATCATGATGATGTGCTAGTAGATTATTTTGATTGCCTATATGGTAGTGCGAGACCGATTTTAGAGCCTCTGTTGTGTGAAAGCACGTCATTCCAAGGTAAAGATGGGGATGTTCGATTACTAAATGTTCCTCATGTTGTAAGCAAGTAAATAATTGTTGTGCTACCTCATTTGTCCTGGATTCCTTGAGGAAGAGCATTATAATAAGGAAATATCCTGAGGCGATGTAATCGCGGTTCCAGGATTTGTGATATAGAGAAATATCCCGAGGCGATATAATCGCGGTTCCAGGATTTGTTAAATAAGGAACTATCCCGAGGCGATGTAATCGCGGTTCCGGGGATTTGTGAAATAAGAAAATATCCCGAGGCGATGTAATCGCGGTTCCGGGAGTTGAGAAATGAGAAACACCCCGAGGCGAGGTAATCGTGGTGCTAGGGGATGTGGAATTGAGAAACACCCTCGGGCGATGTAATCGCGGGGTCGTGATAGAACTATCTTGCGTCATAAGTGACGAGATAATGCATTTTATTAAGCTGGGTACGAAGGTTTGGCCATGCATGCCATTGTTGTTTGATTGTTATAAGAGCGAAAGCTCGATTTGATGCCTTGAGAAAGTACGGTGCCTTGTTTTCGTATGTTGAGTGCGCATGTTTATGCTTGTTTTGTTCGGTGGGACGAATAGCTTAATCTAGGGTTAGGATAGCTCGGCGAGACGTAAGTCTCACCCCTTTATGGGATCATTTTTCAGATCGCGAGGGATTGAAGATGCTTCTGTTCGTTTGTAGCAAGACATAGTGGACTTAGAGGTTTGGGGACTCTTGAGCAATCTTTTGGGATGTGGTTCTCAACCTGGACTGGTTATAGTCTTTTGTAGTCTTGTGTAGTCCGTTCTCGTAATGTCGATGTTAGGCGGCGTTGTTAATAGCCCTATATATATATTTTGGTTGTACCAACTAGCTTGGTGTGTATGTAAATGTTTTATCCCGTTTTCTCATTGCGTGTTGGAATTATTGGAGATTCGAAGTTTTCTTAAGTCTTCCGCATGCGAGTCTCATTTTAGTTGGACCGTGAGATTGTATCCTGGGTATGTTTACGGCAAAGGCGGATGTGGCGCGCTCGAAGTCGGAGGTGGGGTGTGACACCTGGAGAGTGTTACTCTTCAGCTTCAACTTAATCTTTGTCTTTTGCCAAACAAAGGAGTAAGTGTTCTCTTGGGCCTGGTGGGTGATGTCAACATTGTCTTGCTATGGCCATCCTAGCAAGACATGGCATGCATCCATCTCCTCCACACCAAAAGTAATGGGGTCCTTATAGGACTTTCCAATTGAAATAGGTAAATGACATAATTACGTTACCTTGAGTTTGCCTCCTTTGCGAATCCACCCTATTGTATAAGGGGAAGGATGTGACTCTGTCTTTAGCTGTAAATGATTGACTAAGGCCTTGGACACTATATTCTCATTGCTACCATTGTCGATGATGACATCAGTACATCGACTATGGAAAAGACTATTCCATTAGGTGTCCTCTCTTCGTGGGGCAAGTAATGACTTACTTGTAAACGCAGTTAACATGCTCGCCCTCTTCATCCTCCACTTCTTCTTCATCTACCCAGTTGTCTTAATATACATTATCATCGTGCTCGACTATATTGGCCATCTTCCGCCGTGGGCCCAGCTTTGTTACAATGTAGCATTTGATTGGTTTTGGCTTAGCATATGCATTCTATGCATTCATATTGGTGTTAAAATTGTTTGCGGTGGTCGGTTCTTTGGGAACCCTAGCAATAGTCCTTGAAATTCAGTTCGTATCGCTGGTTTTCTGGTTAGAGGATCCCAGAACATTTGGTTAACTGGCCCTTCCGAATGATTTAAGAGCAGAATAATTGTTAGCCCGAGCATTGGGGCTAGTTCTCTCTAGTTGCATCTCTATCTTTCGGGCCATTTCTTGGGCATCCTCAACAGAGAGCAAATGGTGTAGTGAATCACAATCTTGAATGTTGAGTCACAACCCATTAATGTACTTGGCCATTTGTTGTGCTTTTGACTCAGCCAAGTTGTTACGGGTAGAGAGTCGAAGGTACGAGTCGAAGGAACTCTTACGTATAGGCTTAGACGATCGGTTAAGCTGCTTACAATTCTGGAATTGTTGAAACAATAATTGTTCATTATCAGCTAGGAGAAACCAAACCTTGAACATCTATTTCATCCGATTCCACATTCGGATGAGAGCTTTTCCTTGTCGGCGTCAAGTTAGCTATGTCCGCTCCGACCAGGCTAAGGCGCCGCCCTTCAACTTGTATGCTACCAATTTTACTTGGAGATCCTCTTCAATCTCCATGGCTTCAAGAATTTCTCAACTTCCTAGAGCAAATCCAAAATGTCTTCGATATTCGAGTTCGGAGTTGAAGGTTAGGAGGTTCTTCGGAATCCTCAATATAGGCTTGTCGCCTTTGTCGGGGATTTGCCCCACGTTTCATAGCTACTTCCAGAACTCAAGCGGCCTGAGCACGTTCGGCTAGAAGATTACGAGGTATGGGGTTGGTGGATGAAGGTCGGATGACGACAAGTATTTCTTGAAACCTCCATTCGTTTTCTCCACAAACCTGGTTGAACTCGGCCCGTGTAATAGGGTCGTTTTCATGGCCCTTAGCTATAGGAGATTTTAGACATTGTCACAGGAGAAACTTGCTCGATGCCAAATGATGCAAAAAAAGAGATAATTGGAAAAGGTTTCCAAAGGATAAATTTGTATTTTGAATGATAATCCTTTACAATGACTTAGGCGCCCATTTATAGAGAGGACGCCCTCTAGGAAATAATCAAACACTCAAAATCAAATAATAGAATCAAAGATAAAATATTCAGAAAAAGGAAAGTCTTCAAAACGCAACCGAAATCCTTGATCTAGCAATAATCAAGGGAAATGTGTGAATCTTCAAAATGCATCCGAAATATTTGATTTCACAATCGTCTTTGGTTTGATATGTTGCCCATTCTTACAACGCTCGAAAGTTTCCATACACGTATTTGCTAGCTGTTTTACTTCACTTTTTCTAAAGAAAACTATAATAATAAAAAAAATCGACGAGAACTATGCTGTAATAATGTCACCATAACTTGCTTTTTAAGGCAGAGATATACGTATTATAAATGTTTTAAGAAGTTGTACAGACATATCCCTTACTGGTCATGCATGTGGGTTGTGGCAGTTTGGCCTCGAACAAGTCACGATATTCCCTCAAAAGTTTGTCTTCATCGAACAAACCAAACATTGAGCCATTCTTGTCGAACCATCATATAATATGAATCCATACCTAAAAAAGTTGTCATGATAAGCTTCTCATCTTCCCATCATGAAGTGGTTGCGATCTTTCCGTCGGACTTCCATAAACCTTCACAGGCCAAAATTATGCATTCTCAGCCTTTTTTTTTGGTTTGTCAAGTCCGAAATGACAGACTAATTATTGTCATCTTATGTTATTTAAAGTAGTTATTTATCATCATTCTCGTTTTTTTTTCTATTAATATATATTTGGTATCAATTTATTGAGATATTAAAGCTGGACCAATTTTCATTTGCAGTTTGTCGGTGGGCTGTTACATAATTTGGAATTTGACAAATTTCGTTGTTCATCATTTACAATCTTCAATAGATTCATTATTCTATTAGTGCCTCAGGCCATATTATATAAGGACTTCATGTAGTAGACCAGTATAATATGGTTATCCCTATTAATCACGAGAATTGTTGCTTGAGAATGCAGTAGTTAGGATAATGAAATATTTTTAGATTCCTACATAATAAATTGGGCATCTTATGAATTAACAAGTTTAGAAGAAGATTATCATATAATATGTTATAATACAAGGTTGATTGTCATTGAATCCTTTCAGTGTCTCTTAAGCTGTGAACATACATGTACATAAATTTTCTGTTGACCGGAAAGTGTTTTCCCGTTGACTAAGTCATTTTCGGCAAACCAAATGGGTGAAAGTTAGAAAAACCAATTCCCAGAAAATACTTTCCCTCAAACAAACGCACCCTTACTTAGTTATAATCCTTCGTGTTTGAAAAATAAAGTCTTCCTTCCTCATCTTCTAGATGACTGGTGGCTCCGCCCAATAAAAAAAGAAGAAACGGTTAAAGCAAGGCCGAGTGGTGCATTTCGGAGTGCTTTGAACTTTGAATGATGAAGGACTGCGGAACTATCGGCTTGCCTATAAATACCAAGTGATTCTCTTCACTACCTTCATCAGCTCAAGCTTCTCCAATAGCAATCGCACCAAATCCTTCCATTTCCTACTTGAGTTCATTTCTCTTTTCTTCTTACAAACATGGGTGTTGTCACTTATTCTCAAGAGTTCACATCTGTCGTCGCTCCATCAAGGATGTTCAAGGCTTTGGTCCTTGACTCACACAACATCCTTCCCAAGATTGTCCCCGAGGGCATTAAGAGCGTTGAGTTCATTGAGGGAGATGGCGGGGTTGGCAGCATCAAGCAAACTAACTTCGGCGAAAGTAAGTCTATAATAGATGTTTTTACATGGTGTGAAGTTTATTTATCGAATGTAAAACTCAGTATTAATCTTTTTACTCTTGGGAATTCATTCCACAGGTGCTCACATCAAGTACACGAAGCACAAGATTGACGCTCTTGATGTTGAGAACTTCTACTGCAAATATACGTTGATTGAAAGTGATATCAAGTTCGACAAAATTGACTTCATTGTCTATGAGGTGAAGTTCACATCTGCTGGTGGTGGATGCGTCTGCAAAATGACAAGCGACTATCATGTTAAGGAAGGTGCAGAGCTAAAGGAAGATGACATCAAGCACGGCAAAGATAGGGCAATGGGATTGTTCAAGACAGTTGAAGAGTACCTCCTGGCAAACCCCACTATTTGTGCTTAAATTATCTTTTCAAAATCCTTCGGAGTGATAATTACTGGAAGTCGAGTGATTTTCTTTCGTATGTTCCTTTTGGCTTTGCGTGAGGAATGGCCTTTCTATTGTCCTTTAATTTTCTAAAGGATTTGTTCATTGTGTGAAAGGTCATGTCAGAATAAAACATGAAAGAGCGATGAGCAAATCAATAAATTGGTGCATTACCTTGGGTTTTTCCCTCAACTAGAAGTCCCTTGAATATCATTCATCCACTTGAATTGGTAGGCGAATTTAGTCTATGCATACATTGTCACGACCGTCCCCAAGCGAGATACGAAGGATTAGGCGTCCACCTCGATGATGGCTTGCCAAGTGAGAGTGGCCAGAACCTCTTCCAATGTTGTGCTAATGCTCGGTGCTAGTTCTTCCAAACCCTACCAATGTGCGATTGTTGATTGACTCAGTTTATTGACATTTCATTTTGGAGCCACCACTATTCTATTTTAGGCCGGCTAGGGGTCAAATGATATGCAGAAGGTGGCTTCACTTTCCACGAATAAGAGACTGGAGGTACGCTAATCGTCTAATTAGCATCCTTTCAGTACCTGTACTCGCTTTATTTATCAAAAGTGACTCAAAAGGTCTTGCCCGTTTTAAGCTCTTAGGTACATTCTACTAAGTGATCATGCATGGTTGCTTTCAAAAATAAACATCACACCGATTCCAGATAAGCATGTAAATTAAAAAAAATGGAACATAAAATGCGAGAAGTAAACCCCGATATGGTGTCGGGCAAAGAATATATATGGCCTTGTCATCACGCTGCAAGACAAGATCCTGTGAGTGGTATCCTAAACTGCTCATCCTATATCCTAGACTAAATAGCACGGAACGACCATGAACTAGACAAAACGAAGTGACTAGCTAAGGAACAGCAACGAAATCCTAAACAACAAACTAAACCTATCCCTAAATGCAATTCCACACTAAAACATGCGTTTCCGACACTGATACTTCCACTAAGCTTAAAAAAGACCATTATTTAGGGGTGGCAAAACTGAACCAAATCATATAAAAAATTTCTTGCATTTTGATTCCTCTCGATTTTCGGTTCAGGTAATTGAAAAATAAACAATCTTCTTTTTCAGATCGGATTATTTCGATTCGGTTCGGTTCCGAACTGAAAATCTCCATTCTTATTAATATTAGCAATTTGGTAAAAAATAATCATTTTTTTTATTTATCCTTTTTCTTTCTTTTTATTTCCTTTTTTGGTTCAAAGGGCCGGGTACCCCCACTGACCTGCCTTGCCAACTGCGGGCAAGGGGTCGTGGCCCTTCGTTGAGGCCGGTAAGGGCATCGCGAGCCCTCCCTGTGGGTGGCGAGGGACCGTGACACTTCGCTCATGGCCCGCGAGTGTTTCATAGCCCATAGCCAATGGACGACGCCCCGCTGGCCCTTTGAACCCAAAAAGGAATAAAAGAAAGAAAAACCGAAAAATCGAGCGAACCTAACTGGATTTTCGGTTTAGTTCATATTCGGTTCGGCTCGCAATTCTGTTCGTTTCAATTGCTCTCCCTAAAGGTTCAGTTCAGCTCGGTTAGTAGTTCGATTTAGTTTTGACACTCCTAATCATTAGAGCCAACCGAGGTGTTCCATCATCAACTCCAACAAGAGGAACTCGAGTTCTTATACCGTTCTCTTGCTCGTTCTTGTCAAGACATGGAAAGCAGTCGCTGAAACTGAAATAGGCAACTTGATAGTTCATTTTGTGTAAACACTTTCCAAAATCAGTAGGTCAATTTTAGATGACCTGTACAATCTTCACATTGAATTTGTCATTTTCAATCACCGACTTGACAAAAATTGTCACCAGTGGAAAAAGAAACACAATCGGAGGTGAAAGTCTATCCCCAAGTCATTGCGTAAATGACTGGTGTGTAAAAAAAACTACAGAAGCCAATCCCATAGAGCTGGGGGTCCATCCAAATTTAAAAAGCTGGCGTCATTCTATGACTTTGGTCAATTATATTGGATAGCGAAATTATCATAATTTATGGGTCCTCTTTTATATGGCTAGCGGAATATCTAGAAAGGGTGAATAGGTGAATTCAAAGAACTTGAATAGCCATCGCAGAATTTAAACAACCAAATTCAGAACCAAGTGCATAGAAGAACATGAAAAGTAGTATATTCAGAATCACATATAAACAAGAATCATTATAATGACTGATGATTTCATGAGTTTCTTTATGAGTACGGTTTTTGAACCCCTTATTCTTCCTATTTCTAAAACTAGAGGCATACAAGGCTAGGTGCCTTCTTTCTTTCTATAGGGAAAAATTACCAACAAAGTCCTAAACCTATTGCGGTTGTGCTAATTTAGTCCTAAACCTTTTCTTTTTTTTTTCCGATTCGGTCTTAACCTTTTGCAATTGTGCCAATTCGGTTTATCGGGGAATTTTGGCCGGCCGGCGCTGATGTAGACCCCGGCCGACCGGAGATCTAATATTATAATAATTTTATTAAAGTTGTTTGCATTTTTTATATATTTTTTATTTTTAAAATTTTTTTCTTCCAATTTCCCCTTCCCCTTCGCTTTCCCTGTTCTCCATGCCCTAAGAGACCTTCCCCTTCGCCATCGTTGTTCTACCACCGGCTTCGGCATTATACTTCTTCTCCACCGTCGGACCTCGGGATCTGTCACATCCCGAACCTTGAGAGCCGTCGACATCCCATCTAGCCGTTTCTGTTTTAGATTGGCTTCCGGGATCCCTCGGCCCACAATTTCATAAAAATCCATAAAACAAGCGGAAGCGGGTAAACATCTCCATACATCAATTCAAATGAATGACTTAGGACAAAAGTGGTATACATCATACATCTGTATATTACACTTCAATTAATATAGCGGTCAAATACCAATGGTTTAATCTTAATCCATAAAATCCAATATAATCCATAAGGCCACAAAATATCTTATATTCATTCGACCCACATATTTCTCGAATACTAATCCTTAGCAGACTTGATGTTCCATCTCCCGATACCCGAAAAAATAGGACCCACGACGGGGTGAGATAAAATCTCGGTAGGAAAACCTCTAACCCTAACTCAGGTCGCTAGTGCCTCCAGACAAATTTTAAAACAACGATTCTCGACACATCCTCCTTCTTCTCAATAATTCCACTAATAAATCCAGGAATATTCCATTCTTGTTCGAAAATTCTCACACTTTCTCAAATATTCTACATTACCCTCATTTTGATATTTCACGTCTCGGACCGGAATAACAATAACCCACGTTGCTCTAAAGCTCGCGTTCCACACCTCGAGGGCTATCGTATAAAATTCTACGTTACTTCGAAAATTCCACGTTAATCCAGAAATATTCTACGTCACTCCAGGAATATTCCACGTGACTCCACGACATCATACGAGTCCATAACACTAAGCCTCGGACCTTTATAGAACACGGCTCTATAAATATATATATATATATATATATATATATATATCGGGGTCTCGAGACATAGGAATACAACCCGAAAATCACGGTCTCGGACACATAGGAACACGACCGGATTAAGTCTCGGACAATTATTCGAACACGACTCACTTTGGTCTCGGACGACTTAATTGAACACGACTTTCAAACTTTCTCGGTCTCGGACAATCGCTCGAATACGGCTCACTTTGGCCTCGGACGACTTGATTGAATACGACCATCAAACTTTCTCGGTCTCGGACAATCGACGAAAACGGCTCACTTTGGCCTCGACGACTTGATTGAATACGACCATCAAACTTTCTCGGTCTCGGACAATCGCTCGAATACAGCTCACTTTGGCCTCGACGACTTGATTGAATACGACCATTATACTTTCTTAGAATAGATAGAGATCACGTGATTCACTCACGTTAGTGTATTAATAAATCAAACTACCCGACTAATTCACGCTACCACAATTCCAATCCACACCATACGTCCATAATACACTAACGTAGCAATGAATAATTAACATACAATTAATATTGTACTAACGTAGGAATTTATCGGGGCCAAACAAATATTAATTTCTAACGTACAAATAAATTCACAACTATAGTATTAAACTATAGTAATACCACGTCTAATTAAATACCGTGGCATAACAACATTTAGTCACATATAAATAAGCACTTGTGGCATAACGAAATAATGTCACATAAAAAGTAACTGTAGTTAACATATAACCTAACCATAGTTTAAAAGTAACTAGAGTTAATCAATAACCTAACCATGGTTAAAATATTAGTCAAAAAGTAACTATGGTCAAACTTTGACCACACACTCTCTCTCTTGATTTTACTATTTATGCAAGACACCATTTTTTTTCCTTCTTCTTCTTGCATTTTCGGCCACCCTCATCCAAGCTCAAATCCATCCATTTCTTCATAAAAAATTCACCAATTCATAGTCTCTTAGCAACCTAACCACCTAATTTAGGTTTAGAAGTAATCCTACCTCAAAATTTAGCAAAAACCTCCGTTAAACGGTTGAGAACACTTGAATCTAGCGGCGATTTTGGCGGCCCACGGTAGCTCATGACCTCCGTGCTTCAAAATCGAGTCGGCGGCGGCTCAACAAAATTTTTCCGGCGACGGCGGCGGCAAAGATGGGTGTTCGGCCAAGGTGATGGAGGAGAGGAAAAGTTGTCACAAATTGGTAGAAATGAGGAAGACAATGAATAGTCCAAGAAATAATTGGTTTTGAATGCAAGAGGGATAAAATGGTAATTTCCCCTTACTTGGACTAGTCAATCTCGGCCAAAGGGAAAAACGACCAAAATACCCTTCGTTCCAAGTGAAAAATGGGGTATTTTTCCAGGGCAAATGGGTCCTTTCCCATTTCCAGTCCAAATATACTTTTCTTGAACCTCTTTGGGGTGAACCGCGAAGGATTCGTACATTGGATGAGGAAACGTCCAAAAAATTTTATTTATTGGAAACCCCGAAGGTCCGACGTCAAATTCGAAGCTCGGTTCGCGATCAATCTCGATCGATAGAATTCTTAGCGTATCTCAAACTAACGGGCGGCTTTTAGGAGTTACGCGTATCGACCCGTAATAAAATCACGTTTAAGAATTACTCGAGCCATGGCGACTTTGGTTGTCATTCAATTGCGAGGGTCAATCACTAGTCCCGATGGACACGATCGTTAGAAATAATTTCGAAGACGTTCGGAACCCATACAAGGTCAAACGGAATCACCCATGATCCAAGCGTAGGTTATTATCCAAATCGTTCCTTAATCATTCTAGGATCGGCCTATATTGGTCCAAAATATTCCCTCGACAATTTTCATGACCAAAGAGTCGATCCAGGTTCAAGTTCTTAGGTCCACGTACTTGAATTTCCTAGTTAGCCATTCCCATTTAGTTAGTCCGCTCGAGAGAGATCCACTCCGAGTGAGGTTCGTCTCAAATACATCGATGAGACTTTTCATTTATTTAAGGCTTCAAAACGAGCCGGATTACAGGATGTCATAGGATCGGCCGAGGACGACCGGCGAGAGCGCCCGGCCTCGCTATTGTCGAGTGAGGCCGACTCGCCACCTAGATTTGGCAAGCCGTCCTCACCGAGATCCAACCATGTGAGACCGAGCCCACTCACCCGACCATGGTGAGACCGACGAGAAGCTTGCCAATGGCTGGTAAGGCCCGGCCCGGCCTCACCTAGCCACCGCGAGGCTCGGCCTCGCCCGGCCATAGTGAGGCCGGTGGAGCCTCACCGGTCATCCTTTGTGGTCATCGTCGGTCGTCCTCTATTAACCTCGTCTGTCAGTCGGTATTGGAAAGTTTCGTGGGGCACGGGATAACATGGGCAGAGGATGGGGCACGGGAGAACAGGGGAAGAGGATGGGGAAAGTGGAATGAAACAATAAAATAACAAAATAAAAAATATATAAAAAATTCAAAAAACTTAATAAAAATTATTATAATATTAGGTTGTCGGCAAATCAAAATTCGACGGATGGACTGAATTGGCACAATTGCAAAATGTTTATGACTGAATTTGCAAAAAAAATGTTTAGGACTAAATTGATATAATTACAATAGGTTTAGGATTTTTTTGGTAATTTTCCCCTTTACGTAGTTTCTCTTCCTCTCGCCACCACCCTAACTATCGGGTCTTTAATTGACCATGTCTCATCTTAGGAGTTGTAATTAGTGTTGATAATCTCAAAATTAGATAGAAGGGTGTTTAGGGGTTGTTGCACAATTCAAGTATTAGAAATAGCAACATTAAGAGCCCGATGTTTTGTCCGAAGGTACTTCCTAAGGACGTAATCCTTACCCCACTAGAACCATCATACCTTGTTGAAGAGTCCTTGCATATGTGTCTCGATCTCATCATTAGATGAGATATGATTCATAGCCACCAAGGATGCCATTATCTGTCTAGCTCCGGTTGTTGACGCCTAAATTTTGACTAATATATATTTTGCATAAAAATTAGAACTAATTTTAGTTCTAAACAAAAATCATCTCATATATTCATTTAGCATTAGCATATAATTTGAGCTTAATTTAACAGGGTGTCGGACTAGGCATGCGGTGGAAAAATGCACCAAGAAGATTTGGGCTTGAAAGAAATATTTTCTCGGGGATCGTATTGCAAATACTCGGAACTTCAGGGATCAGATGCAAATACTTGAAACTTCAGGGACTGCATTGCAAATACCAAAAGAAGATGGGGAAAGGAAGATGGTGAAAGGAAGATGAAGAAGAGAAGATGAAAATGGAAGATGAAAAAAGGAAGATGAAGATGAAGAAGAGAAGATGAAAATGGAAGATGGGGAAATGAAGATGAAGAAAAGAAGATGAAGATGAAGAAAGGAAGATGAAGATGAAGAAGAGAAGATGAAAATGGAAGATGGAGAAATGAAGGTGAAGAAGAGAAGATGAAGATGAAGAAAAGAAAATGAAGATGAAGAAAGGAAGATGAAAATGGAAGGTGAGGAAATGAAGATGAAGAATGAAGGATGAAGAATTTTGCCTATAAAAGAAGAAGAGTTCTTGAAGAATGGGGGAGTTTTTGGAGTGAAAGAGAATTGAGAGAGTTTTTGGAGTGAAAGAGAATTGAGGGAGTTTTTGGAGTGAAAGAGAATGGAGAGAGTTTTTTTGGAGTGGAAGAGAATTGAGAGAGTTTTTGAGAGAATTTCTTTAGAGAGGAAAAAGAGAATTCTTGAGAAAAATTTTGAGAGAGATTTTGAGAGGGCTTGAGTGTTTTGAAGGCTCGGTGCTACCATTGCCAATTTCTCGCACCCATCAACACAAGCCACAAGTTCATCACCATCGTTCAAGCTCGCCCCGGAAAAGGAAAGCTAAGTGATTTCCTAACTTCCTCTAAGTTCGGATACAAATTAGCCCCGCATTTTCTACACCGATTTTTCTCTCTACGTTTTTATGTTAAATAACAGTGCATATCAACGATGAGACATCAATGGTACAACAATAGAAGGAGAGCAAAAGGGAAAAAATATCAACGCCCGGATTGCGCCTAATGGAATTCTAGCGAGATGAGAAAGAAGTGTCAAGGAGAGATAGGACCAAGAGATTTCTCGGTCTAACGAGTCACCAAATCGGTCCAATGATCAAGACAAGCCCGGAGCACAAGTTTGGTGCACGAGTTCAAATTGGGAAGTAATCTTGAACCTATTTCATCCTAATTTCATGTAATTTCTTTATTTCAAAAAAATGTCAAGGGAAGAAAAACCCAAAAAAATTGATTCTTTGATCTTCAAGTCGAATTCATCAAATTTGTCAAATCCATTATTTTTTCATGAATTTTAAGGTACCGAAAGGGCATTAGTTGTAATTAATGTAACCAAGTCCCCGGACTCTTAATCTACAGTTCGCGAGAAATAAGATAGTTTTCTCCCGCTATTTTATTTAGGTTTCTAATCGACCTACCGAAAATGATTAGTGGCGACTCCAAATTCAAATCACATTGCATGATCATTCGAACCTTAAGTTGCGATTTGGTATGGACTTGGGAGAGTCCGAGTTAGGTTAGTTAATTAATTAACCCGATAATCCATTAGCCCGAAAAAGATAATTTGTTTATTTTTTTTTTAGGTCGCGACAAACTTAGCGACTCCGTGGGGACCCAAAGAGGACTTAAGCCGATAAGTTCATGAAAAGGAAAATTACTTGATTTGGCAATCTTGGTTGAATTTTAATCCCTAGGTGTTAAATGGTTTTGCGGGAAAGGGAGTTATAAGGGGAGGAGTCCATGGCTAATCTCTGTTTTGTAGGCTTGGTGATGAGAATTTTAATTTTTGAACTATCGGAGTGCTGATTGCCTTTAAAATGTCGTGCATGCCCCTAATATAATTGCACTACACCAATTTGACTTGTGACCGAACCCGGGTCACCCAATAGTTTCAGGATGGTATTTATGTGGTTCTTTAACCTTGGCGGTAAGGTTTCGCTAAAGGTTATCCCACTTGGATCCCGAGTTCTTCAAAAAATGGCTCAAGGGTTGTTCTCATGCACGTGAGGCTATGATGCATGAGAGTTGCCCTTTTCGACCGAACCAAGCCGAGATGATTGGACCCGACTAGTCATGACTATGTATGCGAGGCGGCAACTAGTCATGATGAACGTGCGCGAGGCTGCGACATGTCGTTCGTCTTTCATTTCATTTTGCTAAAAGAACTAAAATCTGAATCCACGATTCATACGCATGTCTTTGTGATTGACATTTTCTTCCTATGAGCGGTAATTTCCTGTCTCTTACGCCCGTTATCTCATTTTTATTTTGGGCTGGTCCAGGGTTTAGTTTTTACAATTTCATCGGTTGTCCTCAATTCTGATTTGGCTCGTTCCTGTTGTACGATTTTTACTAAATTCTATGATCGAGCTTTGAGTAAGTGCCAAACATGAAAGTTGTAGACCTATGTTTCAACTAATATCCTACAAAATTTCAGAATTAAATTCATAATTTAAGATGACCTTTCGTTTTTTTAACTACCTGTGGTTATAACAGTTTTCTGAATGCGATTTTTAGGAAAGACACATTAAACTGATTTGATCCGCTCATTTCTAGTCCGATTGGTCAACATAAAAGTTGTTCATCATCTTCTCAACTATAAGCTCGTAAACTTTGGATGTATTTTGACCAACGTGCGAATTAATACGGATTTTTTCGTAAAAGCGGACAAACTGAAAATTACATGTTTCAATTCTTTGGTCATAATTACTTTGTTCGTTTGAGTCTAGAGGGATGCCATGGGCCGGCTCGCTATTCTCGCTCCCCGTACTCATTTTTGGTTTGTTACTGCGTACAGGTAATTGTTCACGGATCCTCCACATATTACTCGATCGGTCGCGAAGAGGATGGCCGACATTAACGCCACCGTCGGTCTGCCCTAGACGAGAAATTTGGCTCCTTGATTGAGCGCTTTGAAAAGACGATGTCCCGAAAGATGGAGGAAATGATGGCCCCCTTCTCCGCCAAACTTCAATCATCCACCTCCAGCCCGCCGCTAACCATTCCTGCTCTAATTCCTCCTACGGACAACTCCGGTAAAGCCCCGGAAACTGCTCTCTATCGACAATGCCGCTAGAAGATGTGATCTTCACAGGGCGTGAGCTCGAGCACGCCGCTTGTAGTCCCAATCCCCCAAACCAACCCGATGACGATAACCAACGACCAACAAGTTTGTCATCATGGGGGATATATGAGGAGGGAAACCTAGTGGATTCGAAGTATACGACCTAGATGAGTTCAGTCAGATTATGAGGAAGTTCGTCAAGATTTCGAACGATATGATGAGGTCAAGCCCTTGACCGGTGAACAAATTATCTCGGTCGGCCTAGGCGATGCGAAAAACCTTAAAGAAGTTAAGATCGGGGCAAGCCTTTCCTCGAAAATGTCCGAGCGCCCGATCGACTCTTGAAGGATTACCAAGACGTTTTCGCCGGTCCTATGCAGATATGCCCGGTCTTGACCGTTCCATTGTCGAGCATTGTTTGCCGATCGATCATTCGGCTAAGCTAGTCGTGCAAAAGTCAAGGAGGGCCGGACCAGAATTAGTGCGTAAGATCAAAGAGGAGGTCATGAAGCTTCTCGATGTAGGATTCATTGAGACTACGTAATATTCCGATTGGGTCGCTAACATAGTCCCCGTCATGAAGAAAGACGGCCGCATTCGGGTTTGTGTCGATTATCGAGACTTGAACAAGACCAGATCCTAAAAATGATTTTCCCCTCCCGCATATCGACGTACTTGTTGACGATGATCGCGCAGGTTTGAATTGTTTTCATTCATGGATGGTTTCTCCGGGTACAATCGATCCCGATGAATGTCAATGACAAGTTGAAAACCACTTTCACCACACCATGGGGAATGTTCCATTACCGGGTAATGCCGTTCGGTCTCGAAACGCTGGAGCCACTTACCAACGAGCCATGGTTGCCCTTTTCCATGACATGATGCATAATGAGATTGAGGTTTACGTCGATGACATGATAGCAAAAACAAGGCATGGAGAAGATCACGTCAAACGCCTGAAGAAATTGTTCGACAGACTCCGAAAGTACAAGTTACACCTCAACCCCGCCAAGTGTGTCTTTGGGACCAGCTCGAGCAAACTACTCGGATTCGTGGTAAGCAGTAAGGGCATTGAAGTCAACCCTTCGAAAGTCAAGGCTATTCGTGAGCTTAAGCCGCCGACGACGGTTAAAGAAGTTCGAAGTTTGATGGGTAGGCTAAACTATATTGCTCGATTCATCCCTCGGTTATCGAAATCGCTAAGCCATTCCTCAAGCTATTAAAGAAGAATGCGCTAGTCCAATGGGATAGCGAATGTAAAGAAGCTTTTGGAAAACTGAAGCAAGATCTCATGAATCCACCGGTGCTTATTCCTCCGACGCCGGGGCAACCTTTAATCCTCTACCTCACAATCCTTAGTGAATCCTTGGGTGCTATGTTAGCCCAAGAGAAGCGAGGAGGATGGAAAAGAACGAGCCATTTATTATCCGAGCAAGAAATTCACAATTTCGGAAATGAAGTACTCCAAGTAGAGAAAACATGTGCGGTGTTAGTCCAGGGTACTGCACGAGCTTCGGCAATATACCTTGCATTACCAAGTACTTCGGTGACAGAATGCAATCCCATCAAATACTTGCTTAATCAACCCGCCTTGATTGGTAGACTTGCCAAATGGCAAATCCTCATCTCCGAGTTCGACGTTCAATATTTGTCCCAAAAGTCAATCAAGGGACGAGCCATAGCGATGTCCTAGTTGACAATCCGGGGCAAGATGATGATGCCTATCATTCCGAGGATCGAATCATGTCGGTGGAGGATTACATCCGGACTATGTATTTTGACGGAGCTGTCAATTTATCGGGTCGGGCATGGGCGCGGTTCGATATCTCCAGGTGGTCGGCATTATCCTGTGGCAGCAAAATTGGTATTCCCTTGCACAAATAACATAGCAGAATATGAGGCATGCATCCTCGGTCCGCAGGCTGCGATTGAAATGGGGATAGCCCGACTTAAGGTGTTCGGAGATTCCGCTTTGATTATCCTTCGACTATTGGAAAGTGGAAGACGAGAGATGCTAAATTGCTACCCTACCATGAGTATCTGGATGAATTGGTAGAGGAATTTGAGGATATCTCATTTGAGTATCTGTCCGGGACTCATAATCGATTCGATGCATTGGCTACCTTGTCTTCAATGTTACAAGTCGCCAATGGACTTGAGGTTGACCCACTGAAGATCGAGGTACTAAAAAAAATCGGCATATTGTATGACCGTGATCAATGAACCCGATGGTAAGCCATGGTACCATGACATCAAGACTTATATTCGAAACGGGAGTTCCACCGAAAAAGTACCGTATCGACCAAAAGTACATAAGGAAGATGGCCTCGAAGTTCTTCTTGAATGGAGAGAATTTGTACAAGCGGTTATTCGATTCTCGTCCTACTAAGATGCATTGACTCACCCGAAACGGTTCGTCGATGATGGAAGTACATGAAGGGATCTCGTGGTCCACACATGAACGGCCACTTGTTAGCGAAGAAGATTATGAGGTTGAGTTATTATTGGCTCACACTCGAAAGAGATTGTATTCAACATGTCCGAAGCTGTCACAAATGTCAAATTCATGGTGACAAGATTAATGTCCCTCCAAATGAGTTGCATCGATTATCCGAACCATGGCCGTTTTCTATGTGGGGCATTGATGTTATCGGTCCTATCAACCCTAAAGCATCAAATGGGCATCGATTCATCTTGGTGGCGATTGACTATTTCTCTAAATGGATTGAAGCTGCATCCTATTTAGCGGTCACGGCACGAAATATCGCGAAATTTATCCGCCGGGATATCATTGCTCGATACGGTTCACCTGAAGCCATAATCACCGACAATGGCTCGAACTTAAACAACAAACTAATGGACGAATTGTTCAAGGAATTCAAGATCAAACATCCGAACTCTTCCCCATATCGTCCTCAAATGAATGGAGCAAGAGAAGCCGCGAATAAGAATATTAAGAAAATTTTAGCGAAGACGGCTGAAAATTATCGCGATTGGCATGAGAGGTTGCCATTTGCACTTATGGCGTATCGGACCTCGATCCGGACATCTACCGGGGCAACCCCGTATTCTCTTGTATATGGAATGGAGGCATGTTCTACCAGTTGAAGTGGAAATTCCTTCATTACGTATACTTGTCTCAAGCTAAGGCGACAAAAGCTGAATGGATCCAGCAGAGAGCCACCAATTGAATCGATCGACGAAAAAAGACTTAAGATCGTATGTCATGGCCAATGTTATCAGCAGAGAGTTGCTAAATCATTAAACAAAAAAGTTCGGTCTCGATATTTTCGGATCAATGACCTGGTCTTGAGAAAATTATTGCCAATAGTCCCACTCCCGGAAGGGAAATTCGCTCCAAACTATGGTGGTCCATATATAGTAAAGAAGGTGCTCCCTAGTGGTGCTTTGATTCTGGCCGAGATGGATGGTCGTGTCTTTACCAATCCAATCAATTCCGACGCTGTAAAGAAATATTATGCTTGATTCACTCGATGTTTTAATAATCGAGTTATAATATTAATACAGATTCACGAGTTGTTCACATTTGAGCATTCGTTTGTTTCCTCGCTACTAATCTTTGCTTTGAGAGATTGTTTCGAATGGGAGAGCCTCTCTGGCCCAATTGAATTGACCATCGGGAGCGTGAGATTTACATATTCGCAGAGTAAAAGGGGTTATCTTGCGAAAAGATATGACGACAAAGATGAAATGAGTAAAAAATTGCATTCATTTCATTCATCGGAAAGCCTTACAAATAGATCAACGGGGTGGGAATGTAAAGCCAAACGAGCCCTAATGAGCATCACAAAGGAGTTTAACCGACTCTCCATACGCTTGATGCTCCGCCTACACCGATCGCTTCGAGAATCGAGATCCGCCAGCTTAAAGAGAAGGAGCTCACATTTCTCTTTGAGCTTGGCTACCTTGTCCTCGTGATGCTCGGCGGTAAATTCCAGGTCATGGATCGAAGCATTCTCCCGCGGGCTATATCCAGGGTCGGATCGTCCAACCTTTCTTCCAGCCATGTGCATTGAAATTTTAAAACAATATTGAGCGGATCGCGCTCGAAGATGGTCTCGGGACATGGCCAAACACCCCACCAAGTTTCCCCTCTCACGAATCAGCCAGGGAGACTTGTTCATTACCGTAGTCGAGGGCCTTCTTATAATTGTCGCTACAAGATCGGCCAACACCAAGCTATCCGACCGATCCCGATAGCGTGCCTTCACAAGGTGGGCCAAAGTAACATCTTGATAAGCAACATGGTAAGCCTCCGGGAAGTTAGTGAAGAGCGTGGGGAAGATCCTGTATTCCTCTTCTAACTTGGTACCTTCAATGGAAGCGGTGCCCATATCCCTAAACATAAGACGAATCTCGGTTTCGGCCTCCGGATGGTTGGCTATATAAGAGTAGCCCTGGCCTAGGAGATTATAAAGTTTCTCCCATTTGGCCAAAACTTCAGCCGAGAAGGCGTGTGCGGGAGGGGAAGCCGTTGTTGTTGAAGCGGCTAAAAAGAGTGGATGCAAAAGAGTGCTTAGAAGGTTGGAGATGAAGATATGAAAGTGATAATTGTCTCGGCGTTAAATCTTAATTTAAAGGGCAAGAAAAGCTATAGCAATAATTATTGTGGATGCCGAGTCAATTATCCGGGTAAAACTACGGGCGTTTCGTTCATTGGATCCTCGGATCTATCGTCAATCTGTGATCTCGAGCCTCACAAATCCGAAAAGTTACGAAAAGAGTTGAAGTCCCACCATGATTGAAAACCGAGTGGGAGACAAGCATACTTTCCGAGAGAAGAAACAGCAATTCTTGCGGAGCCACGTTAGTTACTCGGGTAAAACTACGGGCGTTTTGTTCATTGGATCCTGGATCTATCGTCAATCCGTGATCTCGAGCCTCACAAATCCGAAAAGTTACGAAAAGAGTTGAAGTCCCACCATGATTGAAAACCGAGTGGGAGACAAGCATACTTTTCGAGAGAAGAAACAGCAATTCTTGCGGAGCCACGTTAGTTACTCGGGTAAAACTACGGGCGTTTCGTTCATTGGATCCTGGATCTATCGTCAATCCGTGATCTCGAGCCTCACAAATCTGAAAAAATACGAAAAGAGTTGAAGTCCCACCATGATTGAAAATCAAGTGGGAGACAAGCATACTTTCCGAGAGAAGAAACAGCAATTCTTGCGGAGCCATGTTAGTTACTCGGGTAAAACTACGGGCGTTTCGTTCATTGGATCCTTCGTCAATCCGTGATCTCGAGCCTCACAAATCCGAAAAGTTACGAAAAGAGTTGAAGTCCTACCATGATTGAAAACTGAATGGGAGACAAGCATGGTTATCAAGAAAAGAAAATCGGTGCGAGTGGATTCGGGGTCCCATCACGTTGAAAAAATAAGACAAGGCGGGAAACACGAAATCTTGGGAAAAACGTCGGCTTAGTGATTTTCATCCGCGTTTAAATGGAGGCTTTGGAACATACCCGATTACTCGAAAGAATTTGGAGAGAGTAAGTATACATCGGAGAATAGAGTGAACAAAAGGCGGTAAGAGGTATTTCAATCCAACATGTTTAGAGGCCATCAGCACTTACTTGGAGGCAACCAACCTAGACATCCCCAAAAGCGAACCGCTGGATTTCGAGATCGATCCAACGCTGAAGCCGTAAAACCCAACTCTCTTGGCGGTGAAATTCAAGATCTCGACAAAGCAACAACAATGGTAGCGGCAACATGATCAACCCCGAAAAGAAAATATCAAATCAAAGTGCTCGAAGCTTGCCTTCAAGGAGTGCTCTTACGTGAATAGGAGACGCAAAAATGAATTGAGTCGGATGATAGGAATAGAGCCCTTGAAGGTCAAGTTTTGGTTTCAAAACAAGCGGACCCGATTGAAGGTTAAAAATGAAAGTCATGAACTTACGTTTCCGAGGGAAGAAAGTGAAAAGCTTCGAGCGAGAACAAGAGGTATAGGGATGCTATCAACACCGCGGTTTGCCATGTCCGTAGCGGCCCCATCTCCTTTGGTGACGTGTTCCTCGATGAACCACATCCGAGCATTGAAAATGCTCATTCACCAGTTCATCACCCGAGCAAGCTCTCGTACAATCCAATTTTATTGGAGATACATCCCGAAAAAGTCGGTCTTGCAGAGGCAGAACCGATGCCCTTCGAGGGAAGAGACATGCATCACTACAATTGGAGTTTCCTTGATGTCACAACCAGCCAATTCAACGCCGATGGAACTCCGAATGTGTAGCCTACATGAAGCTTTAGTTTTTTATTATGGGCTCTCAAAATATCGCTTTTCGAGCATTACTAGCCAGCCCTTACGAATCCTCAAGAGAAGTAGTGACATGTATGAATGAATGTACTGTTTGTTACAAAATCCCCATGTGAGACATTCTTCTTTTAATCCAGGGGCAAAGAACAAGACTATCCACGAACATCATCATGTTTAAATGCGTGAATTCCTCGCGATTTGACTAAGCATTGAAAACCTTCACGTAAGTAAATGCGAAAAGATTTGAGGAGGGAAATAACGCCTCGTTAGTGGAGAAAGCGAAAAGATTTGAGGATGGCAAATAACCGCCTCGTTCGTAGGAGAAAGCGAAAAGATTTGAGGAGGGAAAATAACCGCCTCGTTCGTAGGAGGAAGCAAAAAGATTTGAGGAAGGAAATAACCGCCTCGTTCGTAGGAGGAAGCGAAAAGATTTGAAGAAGGAAATAACCGCCTCGTTCGTAGGGAAAGTGAAAAGATTTGAGGGCTCCTCCATATCGAAAAAGTAAAAAAAGAACGACGGATTGAGCGGGAGGTAAGAGTTATTACGAAATGGATTCAATGCACTAGGACCGAAAAGGAGAGAAAAGCCGTCTGCAGACTAACGAATCAGAAAAAGTTTATAAAGAACTTGAAGTCTCCATGCACCTCCGTAACTCGTCACGAAAGGCCATCGTCGCTTTTGTCTTTGCAAGTCCAAAGAACATCTAAAGCCCGAGTCTCTAGTCGAAACACCCATTTTTCGGTCTACATATGGAAGGTTTTGAAAGGAAAATAAGTATGCGTACATTCCAAGGCGGAAGTATGGGAAGCCTCCTATCCCGAGGATCTGCGAGTCATGGCCATTGATGGTAACCCCGTTTCCCTCTCGATCCTCGTTGCCATGCCGAGAAAGTGCATGTATAGGATTTCAGCTTATGTGAAAGCAACGGAAGCCTTAGAGGAGCCGAGACAAGATAAATATGATTTTGACATCGTCGTCACAGCCATGGTAGGGATCGATATGGACGGTCTCAATCTCTTAAAGATCATTGATTCCCGAGTTGAATATACCGGTCATCGTCACATCGCAAGTGATGATCGCCAGCTCATAACGAGGGCCATATTGCATGGTGCTCGGGCATCCTAAAGAAGCCGTCTGCGTTCGAGTGCTCCAAAACATTTGGCAGATGCTGTAAGGAAGCAATTACTCGAACAAAAGAACTATGGCCAAACTTACTACGACGATTTTGTCGGAAAGAAAAGGCCCCTTTGGTCCGCCGAGCTTCATTCTATATTCATCGAGGCGGTTCGACAACTAGGAATCAATTCAAAGACGACCAATGGCCGTACTCAAAATGATGAATATAGACGGACTCACCCTACGAAGTGTCACAAATCACCTTCACGGATTTAGAGATAAGTCAAGAAGCACGATGTAGCTTGGAACCAAGGCGACCGGAGCAAAGTTGATCGGGAAGATCAATCCCAGGAAAACCTACGGAGCAAAAAGTACCCGACCACTTCCCAATCTTGAATACCGGCCATATCGACCTTCCGCTGGTGGTTCTAGCAATGACCGCTTGATCATCCCTACGAGTTCCCGAGCGACGGCGGAGGCTCAAACTCAAGGAGTCGACCGCTCACGCCAAAAACAAAGTGGAAAATCTGTCGCGGTGTTAGCAAGTAACAATGCCCAATTCGAGTATCAATTGCCCGAAAAATCAAAAGGTTACTTTGATGATGAGCTCACCGCCTTGGTCGCCCGTTCGGAGCCGAAAGACCTCCCGAGTTGTGATCCGAAGCAAATGATTATGGATCCTCAAACAACAATTGTTGGTGTATGATCCAAGACAAAATCGATCGATCATTAGAATGGCCAAGAAAAGAGGTGGAACCAATCTCGCATAAATACTCCTTTAATTCCATGTATAGTTCCCCTGCGTGGGATACTTTTTTACTTTTTAGCTGTCTATGATTTGCCTAGAGTTAAAGGGCGAATTTTTCTCCTCTCTTATCAAATGCGTAAGTTCCTTATTAAGCTAGGCTCGTAGCAATCTCGCATGACGCCCCGAACGCCCGCAAAGAGAGATTCCGAATAGCCTTACTTGGGAGAATGCAAGTAAAAGACCAAGTGGGCTCAAAGATGGGTAACTCCGTATCGTCCCAATTAGCTCTCAATCGTTTCAAACTCTAAGTTAAGTTTATTTTATTCTCGACGGTGGGATTGCCAACCGCTTTGAGAACAATATAACAAAAAGCGAACCACCCGTGGGCGCCAACAACACCGCAACATAGTGGTTGGGGAAATGACAATGGTCCGAGGCGTCCCGGGGTCGATCCCGGGATTTGACATCAATGTACAAAGATTAATAAAAAATTTTGCTTCGCAGATCGAAGCTCAGCCTGACGGTTATAGAACCTAGAGAGATGACATTCGGACATACAATCCGATCCGAGATGAATCGATCTTTTCAATTCAAAGTTCGCGAGGAATACGTACATGGGCAAAGTGGTATCGTTTCAATTCTTTTTAGAACATGAGGACATACATTGATGCTTTCCCTTTTGATTTTTACAGGGTTCACTACTCCGTCCAAACAGAGAAGTATCCATTCTCCATGAAAAATTAATGAAATGAGAAATTCTTGGAGCCTTTGACAATCTCATGTCTCGAAGCGGGACAATGAAGTTTTGCAACGCATTTGCATGAACAGGGGCAACTCACGATCCATGCCCCTAAGAAATTTTTTATGTACTTGCGAACTTTGTCCGCCAAGATAAAAAGTTGCTGCATTTTATATGCTCGAAAACACTCATACACTGCATAGTTTGCACATGATTGTTCCTCATGTTTAATTTACCAACTCGAATAAGGAACATGAACTACATAAGATACATCGAATGTACGAAGGGGGCATGACAGGATGATAAAAGGCAATCCTTTCCCAAACACGTCCAATTTTTTCAAGCGAGATGAACGGTGGCAAAATTCCGCATTCCCCGAGGTAAAGAGTTTTCTCGAAAGGTACGACAACCGAAGTGATGGAGGCATTCGTTTCTCTATCCTAAACACCGCAAGTTATCCGTTGATCAACCCATTTGAGCGGAGATTTCACTTCCACAACCCTCACAAGAACCACCCCACATTGGGGCAAAACAGAGGTAATTCCATCAGCATCACGAGACAAATGGTTAGAAATCTTCTTGCTTGGACTAACATCAATCTTCGGGTGGTTCTTTGCATTGTACTTGCGCTTTAATTCAAGTGCCTTAGGGTGACGAAGAGCATTTCTTTTTCTATCCCACACATCTATATCCATTTGCACAATCCATTTGAGCCCGCAAATTCATTTCTAAAAGCCCTTATTGGTGATCATTGTTGTCCCAAAGCAAATATGGCCCATCTTTGAGTAGAAGGAGCTAAAAAGCTGGATCAATAGGAAATCTCCCAATGAACTCATCAAGATGCAATAGTAAAAGAGAGTTGGGAGTAAAAAAAAAGGAGAAGAAAGAGGAAAAGCTGATTCCACAAAAAAATTCCCGGGCATTTAAAAAGCAAAGTGCCTACCAAAAGCAAGGCCAATGCCCTTTCAATTCATTGTTCATTTGTAGAATATTTCGAACTTGAATGCACAATTTTCCCGTATATCCTAAAAGGGTTGAGAGAAAAATCTCCATGAAGTGTCAAATTGCAAATGCAATCTTCGGTTCATACCATCCTCGAGCAATGATGGTATCATAGAAGGCCACGATCGGTGACAAGATTGTAATGATCACCAACATCAAGCCCCTTCTCAAATATCTTCCGAGCCAAAACGAACCCTTTCGTTTCTTAGTCCCCAAATCATTAGCTCCATTACAACCCTTTAAAAGCCTTTTCGACTAGGGCACTTGAATTAATGTGGAGTTCCATGATTTTAAGCATCACTCGAAGAAGTTCGAGTAAGATTACTTCTCTCTCATTTTTGCGAGTTCTTGACTTGTAAACCCAAAGAGATGACGAAGAAATTCATTTCAAGAAGCCTTGACTCAACTAGAGTCCCCTTTGTAAACCTTTGACCTAGCCCTCATTACGGTCCTAATCAAGACCTCCCGGATCGGCTCCGGTCGTATCAATTGCGAGATTACTCGGATCCTTATCGAATGCGATGATAGAAAGATTGAGTGATTTCTTTTGAATCCCGTGCAGACAGGATAAATAACTTTTCTTGAGAGTGAGAGAAAACCCTTTCGGATCGAAGTCCCCCCATTCAGCTCACATTCGAGGTATTCATAATGTGAGAACATCCCGGGACAGGATTGATAATGCAAACTTGATAAAATAGTTATGCATAAACCATGGTATGAGTGATTGCATTATACACATGTTATTTCTAATCATTGCAAGCTCGGTAGGAAAGTTTTGCATGAACTCATTGTTGAATATGTTTGCGCATGTTACCTCCGACATTCTATGATGGGTAATACATTCCCGATGTTCGACGTCCCTCCCAAGGTCTCGAAATTCATCCAAGGATTATTGAATGAGCAAGTTCTCCGTGCAAATGCCTACCATGTATGATATGAGCGATCCGTTTCGTTCTTTGATTAATCGTTCGGAGAACCCGGGTAAGTTTTCCGAACCCATTTTCAAATTAACAACTCTTCGATGATAGTTGTTACGATTCAATTCGAGCGCAATATGCCTCTCCCGTCGAGTCGTGTAGATATATGCACTGGCGATCTTGACATCTTATCAAATCATAATGACATAGCTCTTATGATTTTCGGCTCCTTTATCAAATCACGAAGACATAAGCACCCGTGATTTTGATCCAAACCAAATCATAACGACGTAGCTCTTAAGATTTTGGTTCCCCTTTCTCGAATCACGAAGACATATGCACCGGCGATCTTGATCTTTAGTCGGCTCATAATGACATAGCTCTTATGATTCTCGGCTCCTTTATCAAATCACGAAGACATAAGCGCCCGTGATTTTGATCCAAACCAAATCATAACGACGTAGCTCTTAAGATTTTGGTTCCCCTTTCTCGAATCACGAAGACATATGCACCGGTGATCTTGACCTTTAGTCGGCTCATAATGACATAGCTCTTATGATTCTCGGCTCCTTTATCAAATCACGAAGACATAAGCGCCCGTGATTTTGATCCAAACCAAATCATAACGACGTAGCTCTTAAGATTTTGGTTCCCCTTTCTCGAATCACGAAGACATATGCACCGGTGATCTTGACCTTTAGTCGGCTCATAATGACATAGCTCTTATGATTCTCGGCTCTTTTATCAAATCACGAAGACATAAGCACCCGTGATTTTGATCCAAACCAAATCATAACGACGTAGCTCTTAAGATTTTGGTTCCCCTTTGTCGAATCGTGAAGACATATGCACCTGGCGATTTCGACATTTAATCAACTCACAACGACGTAGCTCTTGTGAACTTGATTCTACTTCTTTCGACTCACAACGACGTAGCTCTTGTGATCCGGAAGGATACACATATCTTGCGCTGTCTCGCATTAGGGAGAAGTCTCCGATAACGAGATAGGCCAAATACCTTAAGGTCCTCGTGTTTGCAAGAAACTTGGAAATTAAGGAATCACCAACTTATGAGGTATTTGGTAAAACAGGTATTCTCGTATGCGATCCATGTGCGAGTCTCTCTAACATGGAAAAGAGAAATTATGACACATGTTATTTACAGTCTTGCATACCATGCGTCACTTCATTACATAAAAAATGGGACTAAAACTCCCGCCAAAAAAGTTCATCCATCATTTGCACTATCAAAATTTAGGGTTCAATTTTGTCTTTGAGCGGAACCTCTACGAGCCTCCACTCAAAGAGGGGCAACTGTTGACGCCTAAATTTTGACTAATATATATTTTGCATAAAAATTAGAACTAATTTTAGTTCTAAACAAAAATCATCTCATATATTCATTTAGCATTAGCATATAATTTGAGCTTAATTTAACAGGGTCCTGGACTAGGCATGCGGTGGAAAAATGCACCAAGAAGATTTGGGCTTGAAAGAAATATTTTCTCGGGGATCGTATTGCAAATACTCGAAACTTCAGGGACAGTATTGCAAATACTTGAAACTTCAGGGACTGCATTGCAAATACCAAAAGAAGATGGGGAAAGGAAGATGGTGAAAGGAAGATGAAGAAGAGAAGATGAAAATGGAAGATGAAAAAAGGAAGATGAAGATGAAGAAGAGAAGATGAAAATGGAAGATGGGGAAATGAAGATGAAGAAAAGAAGATGAAGATGAAGAAAGGAAGATGAAGATGAAGAAGAGAAGATGAAAATGGAAGATGGAGAAATGAAGGTGAAGAAGAGAAGATGAAGATGAAGAAAAGAAGATGAAGATGAAGAAAGGAAGATGAAAATGGAAGGTGAGGAAATGAAGATGAAGAATGAAGGATGAAGAATTTTGCCTATAAAAGAAGAAGAGTTCTTGAAGAATGGGGGAGTTTTTGGAGTGAAAGAGAATTGAGAGAGTTTTTGGAGTGAAAGAGAATTGAGGGAGTTTTTGGAGTGAAAGAGAATGGAGAGAGTTTTTTTGGAGTGGAAGAGAATTGAGAGAGTTTTTGAGAGAATTTCTTTAGAGAGGAAAAAGAGAATTCTTGAGAAAAATTTTGAGAGAGTTTTGAGAGGGCTTGAGTGTTTTGAAGCTCGGTGCTACCATTGCCAATTTCCGCACCCATCAACACAAGCCACAAGTTCATCACCATCGTTCAAGCTCGCCCCGAAAAGGAAAGCTAAGTGATTTCCTAACTTCCTCTAAGTTCGGATACAAATTAGCCCCGGATTTTCTACACCGATTTTTCTCTCTACGTTTTTATGTTAAATAACAGTGCATATCAACGATGAGACATCAATGGTACAACAATAGAAGGAGAGCAAAAGGGAAAAAATATCAACGCCCGGATTGCGATCTAATGGAATTCTAGCGAGATGAGAAAGAAGTGTCAAGGAGAGATAGGACCAAGAGATTTCTCGGTCCTAACGAGTCACCAAATCGGTCCAATGATCAAGACAAGCCCGGAGCACAAGTTTGGTGCACGAGTTCAAATTGGGAAGTAATCTTGAACCTATTTCATCCTAATTTCATGTAATTTCTTTATTTCAAAAAAATGTCAAGGGAAGAAAAACCCAAAAAAATTGATTCTTTGATCTTCAAGTCGAATTCATCAAATTTGTCAAATCCATTATTTTTTCATGAATTTTAAGGTACCGAAAGGGCATTAGTTGTAATTAATGTAACCAAGTCCCGGACTCTTAATCTCCGGTTCGCGAAAATAAGATAGTTTTCTCCCGCTATTTTATTTAGGTTTCTAATCGACCTACCGAAAATGATTAGTGGCGACTCCAAATTCAAATCACATTGCATGATCATTCGAACCTTAAGTTGCGATTTGGTATGGACTTGGGAGAGTCCGAGTTAGGTTAGTTAATTAATTAACCTGATAATCCATTAGCCCGAAAAAGATAATTTGTTTATTTTTTTTTTAGGTCGCGACACCGGTCACCGGCAAACCACTCTTTAAGTGTTCTTGAATAGGTCACTCAATAAATAACAAACATATCTAATTGTTCTTTCCCCAAGTAGCAAATTGTGCTTTCTCTGGTTCCTTTCTAGTAATAGTGAGATCCGTAGGCTTGTCCTCAATAAGAGTAATATGAGCATCCGTTAGCTCCATCTCATATAGAAACTCCTCTTTCCATATCTTAAAGTTTGAGCTAGTAAGAACCTCAACTTTAATGAAGTTCTTTTTTACAACTTAAGGTGAATGAATACCAAGCGATGTGTACGATTAGCATAATGTGAGTATTGTGTAACTTCAAATCATATGGGTAGACATCCCTAAGATTTATATGCATCAACATCCAATCACATTTGGGCAAAGTACATGACATGCGGTTATATACTCTCCACGTGACGGTGGTCATGAGGGTATACCTCAACTTTGGTGAATTCTCCACCTTTGGGTGTATGAACCACTAGGATTAGTCACCCATCAATCATATGTTGTACATGAGACCCTCCATGAACCATTACACAATCACCTTATTTGAGAGTATGACCACACAATAGAACACAAGACATTTCACCACAATATAAGATCGACATTTCTCAAACCCAATCAAGTGTACCACTTTGGTGCTCCACACCCAATTGAATATTTAAAACTCTCTCATACCAAGGATCTAAACTTTATGTTTCACATTTACCATATATATGTAATTTTAGACTTGAAAACATGGGCAATTTGATACTAAAATCCACATGATATGCTAGTTACATTATATGCTATCAATGAGTCATGCTCGCCACATTCCGTATGTGATCATATACATGTTAGCTAGCATCTCTATTTTTGAAACCATATAAAAATACAGGATAAATGCAAGAATACCCTAAAAATACAAGCACTTAGCGTTTTGTATGCATTTTCACATCCTAAAAACTATCAACCATGTAAACTAAATATGCAATGTTGAAGAGCATGATGATACGAGAATGTCGGTACCAACCATGCTCAAATCGGAGCACCAACGTTCCCTCGCGCACCACTTGAGTGCGCAACGAGTGCGGCGCTTTGTGCGGGTACGTTATCCAGCTGAATTGCCCGTCCGAGCGAGTTGACTAGTCAATCGGGTCGGATTAATTAAATCGCTAACATCAGCGCCAACGCTTGCAATGCTAGGCAATGCACGCTGACCCTAGAGGGGCGCCATCTCCCAAAGTTCTCTTGTCTACGATATCTATCTATCTATGTGATCGAGCATAGTTTTCGCAAGACAAAAAATTTCAAAAATAGGGAAAATTTGAAAGTTCAAGACCTAAACTATTGCGGCTCTGATATTATATGTAAGTTGCGAAAATGGTACCCTAAGATTACCATACCTAGGATCTAGATTACAATAATAGAAAAAAATAAATTTGCACACTCGATTTGGAATCCATCATTCTTGATGCGAGATAGAAATGATCTAGAGCTTAGGTGTGTTTCCTCTATTACCCTCTGTATCATTGGTTTAATGAGACTATCCCTCACAAATCGTGTTCTGTAATCGCTCCTTACGTGAGGTTGCTTTTGCATCAAGGTTGGAGGAGAGACATAACTATTATTTATAGAGTTTTCACCCATAGACCCTCTCATCACAGATCGGGGCTTTTCTCGGCTTACACCACCTAACCCCTTATTAAACTAATTAAAAATTTTATACTTTATTTTATTGGACCAATCCCGTACAATGATACATATCAATTTCAAGTAATGTAACCCCGTCGGAGTGTTAGGATGCACGTGTGAGTTGTGTTAGAGAAGTGCCACATCGTATAAGTGGTGTGGTGTTGAGCAGTTAATATATCTTAATTGGCTCATAAGTCATTGGCTTAAGCTTTTGAGAGAAGATGGGTCCAACTGAATATATTGACGGACTCGGACTTGAGCTCCCTTTTGGTGATTTTCTCGGACGAAAGGTATCGAATTTCTGCTGTGCGCTCTCCAACACGGAGAAACTCTTACATAATCTTGATCGATCACTGCATTTTACATTGCAAAAGCACGAGAAACTCTTGGTTGATTGTTGGAATGCTTCCAATTATTCTCCTTAACGGATTAACCAATTACAGTACGATAATTGAAAATCGATCTATCACAAGTCCACGACACTGAGTGATGGATAACGTAATCGATGGATCACCGCACAACCTATCACGGATCAATCTGTCGGAAATTGATTTGTTTAGTGAAACTTGTTATGATTATGTGTTAGTCGATGATTCAATGAATAAAAATTTATCGGCTTTCTATGTTAGTTTGATCTTCAACATCATGGGCCATGAGTTAATCCAAGATAAGGATAAAAAAGAAAGGGAAAGAAAGGAAGTGAAGTCAGATAACTCGTCAATTCGGATTTGCCAACTTTTTCTCATTGCTACTGATGTTATCGACTCTTTCATCAATTTTGCCAATATTAAGTATAGCCTCAACGGAATGAATCGAAATGACCGGCAAAACATACGCCTAATCTTGAATTTGTAAAGGGCCTACATTCTATAACTTGTATATCTTTTTCTTCGTTGCTATGTTCTCTAGCCACAATAAACTTTTACATATACTATTTGGGTTTGGGCCCATAAATAGTTATTGCTGTATGCTATCTTTTTTTTTTGTAATTGAGGCATGTAACGAGAGGTGCAAAGTGCTAATTATAAGTACAATCATCCGCTGGATGTAGCTCTAATTTAATTATGAATCGGGATAAAAATCTTGTATCGATTTCTCTTTCTCGCTTTACGCTTTACTTTGTTTATGGTTTGGACACCGAATCGTAGCACATATTTTTTTCCGAAAAATACTAAAAAAAAGTAAAAATAAACGAGAACTGTATTGTAATAATGTCCCCATAACTTGCTTTTTAAGATAGAGATATATGCATTATAAGTTGTCATAGAGACATATCCGTTACAGGTCATGCATGTGGGTTGTGGCAATTTGGCCTCGAACGAGTCACGATATTCCCTCTAAAGTTTGTCCTCATCAAACAAACCAAAACTCGTCCCATTCTTATCGAACCATCACATAACATGCAGCCACAACTAAAAAAGTTGTCATGATAAGCTTGTCATCTTCCCATCATGTAGTGGTTGCGATCTTTCTGCGGGGCTTCCATAAACCTTCACAAGCCAAAATTATGCATTCTCAGCTCTTTTTTTTTCTTTTTGTCAAGTCTGAAATGGCAGACTAGTCTTTATCATCTTATGTTATTTAAATTAGCATTTTTGTCATCTATCTCGTTTTCTTTTTCCACTGATGTATAAGGTATCGATTTGTTGAGTTATTAAAGCTGGACCCATTTTCATTTGCAGTTTGTCGGTGGGTTCTTATATGATTGTCTTCCAATGAGGTGCACATGGCAGCTGAAAGGAACAGGAAAAAGTAGACAACACCTCCTACTCTACTCTTAATTGGCGATTCTAAAAGAAGTGTGAATCGAGAGTAAGAAAGAACATGTAAGATTTTGTGGGACCATTATCAACGGTTCTAAAAGTTTAAACTATTATATGAAAGTCTGGTTTAATATTTTATACTCTAATAAAACATCCATCCGACCAGCGTTATCTAGGGTTGATTTCAGTAGGTTTTAATTGAGAAACATCTTATGCAGCGGTCGACATCGACTTTTTATTGACAATGGATCACTGTCCAATTACCGTCTCCATTTTCTTGACAAGACGTCAATATGTAGTTGTTTAGCAGTTGACTAATTTTTCACAACAATCTAACAGTTGAAAGTGGGGTTGCGGCTTCAGGATTGCCATCTTCTGTATTTTTGGGGGTAAAATTATGCCTTAAATTAACCCTATTAAATTTTAAATTTATGCAACCTTTTATAATGATCTTATCAAACGAACTTGAGTATCTACAAAAATTCTACAGTGGTCAAACCTATAGACATGTGTTATAGTGTAAGACAAATCCACAAATCGTTGTACCCAAACATTTATGATCTCATTCATAGTTGTATTAGTATTTTTCATTCAAAAGACATTTCTGGTCGATATCTTAATATTCGAACGGGATAATTTGGAAGTTGACCAATTTCGTTGTTCTTCATTTACAGTCTTTAATAGGTTTATTATTTAAATAGTGCCTAAGGCAATTTTATATAAGGGCTTCATGTACTACAACAGTATGATATTGGTATTCCTGTGTAATCACGAGAATTGTTCCTTGAGAATGCAGTAGTTAGGATGATGAATATCTTTAGACTCCAATATAGCAAACTGGGCATCTTATGAATTAACAAGTTTATTTGAAGATTATGATATAATTGTTGAAGTTGTTGTCCCACATCGCTTAAGAACGGGTCTTATATGCTCTTTATATTCATGTGGTCTCCTCCACCTAATAGCTTAAGCTTTTGGGTTGGACTTTCTAACATGGTATCAACGCAAGGTTTATCCCTTTCGCGAATGTGCGTGTGTCCATCCCCTATTTTAGTCAAATTCCACGTGCCCCGCTCGTAATCCGGCTTGCACGTGAGAGGGGTGTTGAAGTTGTTGTCCCACATCGCTTAAGAACGGGTCTTATATGCTCTTTATATTCATGTGGTCTCCCACCACCTAATAGCTTAAGCTTTTGGGTTGGACTTTCTAACAATAATAACTTACAATACAAGGTTGATTTTCATTGAATCCTTTCGATGCCCCTACACATGTAAGCTGTGAACACATATGTCAGGAATGTTTGAAAAATGAAGTCTCCCTTCTTCATCTTCTAGATGACCGGTGGCTCCGCCCAATAAGAAATTAAGAAACGGTTAAAGAAACTCCGAATGGTCCAATTCGGAGGGCTTTGAACTTTGAATGATGTTAGACTTCTCTACTATCAACTTGCCTATAAATACCAAGTAATTCTCTTCACTATCTTCATCAGCTCAAGCTTCTTCAATAGCAATCACAACAAATCCTTCCATTTCCTACTTGAGTTCATTTCTCTTTGCTTCTTACAAATATGGGTGTTGTCACTTACTCTCAAGAGTTCACATCTGTCGTCGCTCCATCGAGGATGTTCAAGGCTTTGGTCCTTGACTCACACAACATCCTTCCCAAGATTGTCCCCGAGGGCATTAAGAGCGTTGAGTTCATCGAGGGAGATGGTGGAGTTGGAAGCATCAAGCAAACTAACTTTGGCGAAAGTAAGTCTATCATAGATGTTTTTCTATCGCGTGAAGTTTATTGTCAAATGTAAAACTCAGAATTAATCTTTTTACTTTTGGGAATTCATTCCACAGGTGCTCACATCAAGTACACGAAGCACAAGATTGACGCTGTTGATGTTCAGAACTTTTACTGCAAATATACTTTGATTGAAAGTGATATTAAGTTCGACAAAATTGACTTCATTGTCTATGAGGTGAAGTTCACATCAGCTGATGGTGGATGCGTCTGCAAAATGACGAGCGACTATCATGTTGAGGAAGGTGCAGAGCTCAAGGAAGATGACATCAAGCACGGCAAAGATAGGGCAATGGGATTGTTCAAGACAGTTGAAGAGTACCTCTTGGCAAATCCCGCTGTTTGCGCTTAAACTATCTTTTCAAGATCCTTCGGAGTGATAATTACAGGAAGTCGAGTGAATTTTTTTTTTTCCGATGTTCTTTTGGCTCTAGCTTAGAGCTTTTGCGTGAGGAATGGTTTTTCTATTGTCCTTATATGTCCTAAAGGATTTGTTTGTTGTGTGTGAGGTCATGTCAGAATAAAACTTGAAAGAGCATTGAGCAATTCAATAATTGGTGCTCTACGTTGGATTCTTCCCTCAAATAGATCTCCCTTTATTATAATTCATCCAATTGAATTGGTAGGGAAATTTATTCTATGTATACATTGTCACGACCATCCTAATGGTTTGCCAATTGATAGCGGCTATAATCTCTTATAATTGTACTAACACTCAGTGCAGATTCTTCCAAACTCTGCCAAACTGCGATAGATCATTGACTCGGTTCATTATGATTAACATGTCCTTTCATTTCTTTCAACTATATTTCGATAGTTAGAACAATATGGAATTAAGCAAGGAACGTTACTAAAACTATAGATTAGCGCCAAACCACTACCATATCTCTGAGAATGCCATACTTCGTGCTTTTCAATTTACATGCTTTTCACGCCACTTTTTCATCTTTACTAACGGAAACAAAATTTAACGCACGATTAACCAAAAATAGACTGCAGTTACACTAATCTAAACATACCTACAGTAAAACGTGTGATTCTTACATCGATACTTAAACTAAGGTGAAAAAGGCGTCCCGAGACTACTTGAGACTATTATTAGAGACAAACGAGAGCCCAATGTGTTTTCGTCATCAACTCCAACAAGAGGAACTCGAGTTCTTATACCGTTCTTTTCCTTGTTCTTGTCAAGACGTGGAAAGGAGTCGATCAAAATGAAATAGGCAACTTTGATAGTTCATTTTTACAAAACATTTGCCTTCCAAAATCACTAGGTTATATTTTAGCTGACCTGTACAATCTTCACCTTGAATTTGTGAAAAATCCACGCAACCAGGGGTCAAAGTCTATCCTCAGGTCTGCGCAAACGATTGATGTAAAAACAAAATTACAGAAGTCAATCCCGTAGAGGTGGCGGTCCATCCAAATTGAATAAGCAGGTGTCGTTGTATGACTTGTTTTTTTTGGCCGGATCGTTCTATGAGCTTAATCAAATCTATTGGATAGCGAAACCGTTGGGCGTTGCTCCAGAAGGAGGAATGAAAAAAACTAAGCAATCTTCGAATTTGACTTCTACTTTTCAAATCGATTGCACATGATTAATGGGTCCTCTTTCCTATTTTAGGATTGTCAACCATTTCCATAAATTTGCATTTACATAATGGTGGGTCCATATTCTATGTGGACAGAAAGATAGATAAGTAGAGGATGGCGGCTAACGACCAACGACTCCGCTTTGGAGTGCTCTCAGTTTGAATTATTGAGGGTGTGAGATGAGTAGCTAAATCAATTACGTCATTCATCTATAAATACCCATCAAATCCTTCGTGTATATACCGCAAGGTCAGTGGAAGGAATTTTATTTTGCTTGTACTTTACGTAGACGATATGTTGCTTGCGAGCAATGATCTTGCGGCAGATGTTGTCAAAGCATTTTGACATGAAGGACATTGGTGAGGCATCGTTTGTCCTTGGCATTGAAATTCCTAGGGTTCGTTCTCGCTAGGCATTGGGTTTATCTCGAGAGGGCATATGTTGGTCTTATTTTGGAAAGATACCGTATGCAGCATTGCAAGCTAGGAATTGCTCTTGTCATAAATGATGATAAACTGGATCCGTCACGGTGTTCTATTCGGATATTAAGAAAGTCAAAATGATGAATGTACCTTATGCTAGTGCACTTGTAAGTATTATGAATACTCAAGTTTGCTTGTTGACATGGACGTGCACGTGGCACCACGTCAGCGTTGACTGGTCAACAAAAGTTGACCAGTCAAGCTCCTCACCGGAGAAGACGTCGCCGGCGCCTTGCCAGAAGTTCTATTCCAACGAAAAAATCTCATCAAAACACCGCGATTTCTACACCAAACTGATCCTCACTCAATCCGCACCAACATATCTTAGTTACGCATCAAAACAAACACCTATCTATCCTCTCTAACTCCAGCCGATCATCCATGTCCGGCGAAATACACCTAAGCCATTTCTACGTCTAAACCTTCGAAGTAACCCATCAAACAACATTCAAGAAGGATAAGAAGACTTACCTGATAGTCGAAAGGCTTCGGTTTCGTATGAAATGAGCTCGCGAGCTCGAGGCGGACCGAGGGGTTTGGAGGTTGACACAGAAGGTTTCATGCAATAAAAACGAGAAGGAAACACAGAATCATGACCAGAGAGAGCTTGGGAGTAATCTAAACTAGAAAAAAAATGGCGAAACAGTGATAGGCTGGAGCTAAGCCATGGGAGACCGAATTTGAGACCAACGACGGAGCTCACCTGTTTTGGAACCGTTGACAGGGGCGAGAGAGTCCGTCGTGTTCGCAGGATCAAGAGGAAGCTAATGGCCTAGGTGGAGTGGTGCGGCGTCGCCTGAGCTGGCCGGAGACTGAGTTTGCAGCTCTCAGCCCCTCCCTCCTTCAATGGTGAACGCAGTAAACCCAATCAAGTGTACGTCACAGCTTCACCACCTCTAAAGTTACAACAGTTCATGACAACTTTCAGAAAATTACTTCACCCAACCTGGAGCAGCTCCTACAAGTTTAAAACAAGTATCATGAAATATAAAAGTTTCTAAGGTTCGTAGCGTAATACAACTACAATTCGGCTTCAGCTATAACAAACAGGCTGTTACAGTAGAGTATAGACCGAGGAAATCAAACCGAAGAAGACCCAAACCCGATAAGCATTTGCGCTAGATTCGTAGCTATCTTAAGGGTTTTTTGCTGTTGTTGCTAATAGAACAGAATTCCTGAGTTCCATACGCCAAAAAAAAAAAAAGCACTGTCCCATATAGGATCTTATACGTACGTCAGCGAGTTACAATTATGATTTGAAAGCAAAAAGTGACTGGTGAGTTGCTTGTCTGGTAACTTGTTAATCCGGATTTGCCAACTTTTTCTAATTGCTACTGAAATTTATCGACTCTTATATCAAATTTGCCAATATTGAGCGCAACTTCAAAACCGAACGAATCGAAATGACTGCCAAAACATAAGTCCGATCTTTCAACTTGTAAAGGCCTGCGCTCTTTAGCATGTATATCGTTTTGGGCATGCAACCTGGCCCAACATTTCTGTGCGTTGCTATATTTTTACTCTCGAATAAATTTCATACATACCTTTTCCAAAGAAATTTTTAAAAAAATTCACAAGGATAGTGTTGTAATAATGTCCCCATAACTTGCTTTTTTCAGACAGTGATATCCGTATTATCATATGTTTGTTTCTTGTCGCAGACACAAGTATACGAATCCATTACAGGTCATGCATGTGGCAATGTGGCCTCGAATGGGTCACAATATTCCCTCTAAAGTTTGTAATTATAGAACAAATATATTATCCTGGCATTCATCTCCAACCATATGCTATGAATCCATACCTGAAAAAGTTATCCGATAAAGCTTGTCATCTTCCCATCATGAAGTTGTTGCGATCTTTCTGTGAGACTTCCATAAACCATCACATGCCAAACTTACGCATTCTCAGATTTTTTTTTTTTTTTCCTGGCAGACTAATCGACCCCATCTTATGTTATTTGAAGTAGAATAATCTATCTCTTTTTTTTTCTTATTGATATCTACTTGGTATCAATTATTGAGATATTAAACATGGGGGACGAAAGGTTATATTGATCCTAGAAACTCCCTATTTACCATCAAATCCTCGGAAAAAACTATAGTCACATCCATACAATCGTAGTCTGCTCACGAGAAAGTGAAAAATTCCTTCCACTTCGGCTCCATGTCTATATAACCAATGTTATTGAACTTATGCAGTCGGTGCGATGTGGCAATAACGTCGGTCACCAACCATATCACATGTTAATCTAGAAGTGCACGTTTATTACGGATAAGATATTAGCATCACATGGGCAAAAGGGCAAACATAAGAATTAGAAAGTAATAACGTTTTCTAGAAAAGAGATGCTGTGGGTCCCATCTTACCGTATAGAAACTATAAAATATCCAATCTTTTCCGTACTACGGCGGTCAATGACAAGTATGCCCCACTTGAAGGCTATTATCTTCAGAATTGTTTACTTCAGTCAACATCTCAAAATGTCTTTCGAAATGTCATTATATATGGTCTTTCATCTATAAGTGGGGCCAGTCCAAGGTGGAGTGCCACGAATAGATTGAACTCGAATTCTTGGTCATCGAAAACAACTAAACCATTACACACACATTCCCTAGAAAAACTAAAACGAAAAAAGCCATAAAAAATTTAGAAATATTAAAAAGTATATAGCAAGAATTTTCGTGTCAAGATCGGTTTGTGCCAAGCATAGGATGTACCGTCACCGACTGCATACCACCACATCCAAAATTAATGGAATAACTAAACTGAAAAATCGTTAAAGGGTTTAGAATTAAATTGATAAATCAAAAGATTTATGAAAAAATTGACACAATTGGACAGTTTGCATTGGATTAGCTGGCCCACAACAAATTTATGATTTTTGGACAATTTTTCCAAATGTTTGAGTAGCTTAGTAACTTCGATGAAACCGTGAATGTAGTCATAGTAAGGTACCATGAATCATTTGTTTCGGTAATTTATGCTAGCTATACTATATCACTAGTCAATACACTTTTTTTTAATATTTCTAGTACGATGACTCCCTGCACAACAATGTCTCTCGTATGTATGTTCTTACATTGAGTAAATCAAACCAAACGTTTATTAGGAAAAATAGTATTTTTTTTTTTAAATTTCAAGGCTATGTTTTTTTTTTTTTTGTCAAAATACTTTAAGGCTATGTTTGGTAGCCAAACTACGTTTTCTACCCTACATTTGGACAAAACGGGATAATACTAGACATAAGACAGATATAACCAGAATAAAAATATCTCATGTGGAGGGTGAGATGAAGATGAATGTGATTTCTTATGTTTATGGTATAAAAGCTATTTTCCCAAAAACCCAATCTCCTTCTTTGCCTCCATAGCTCTAATTTACGTTGAAGCTTCACAACCTCATTGTAACTCTCTAGTTCACATCAAAACGTCCTGGAAGCACTGAGAGGACTGAATCTCTTTTCCTTTGTAGCTCTTTAGGTCACATCAAAACGTGACGAAAGTAGCAAAGGAGTTGAAGTTCCTTCTCCTCTGTAACTTATCGTTGATGCGGAAGCTTCACGAAAGCTGCAAAGCAGTATATTTTGGCAGTCGTGAAGTGAATTATTATGGTTCCTCTATCTTACTAGATCCGACATTCTCTAGCTAATCTGTCCCGTCGACTTCATTGCAACCAGTTTATATTTCTCGTCATTGTCAAAGATATGGCTATGCAATGCTACAATCAGCTCATTTGCTGTTTAAGTATGTACAATAATCATGGATTGATTGCTGGAGATTGTTTCCCTTTGTGCATTTCAATTTTCTTTAGTAGTGAATCGTGAGAAATTCTAATCATTTTTTTTGGGTGCATTTTGGAGTTCTTTAGTAGTGAGCCATGAGAAAGAGTCATTAATAACTGTCATTTGTACATTTCCGGCAATAATCATTTATTGATTCAGAATACGTGATATGCAGTTCATAGCAAGCAATGGACATGATATGATATGAAAATATCTGATTTTTCATGCCTGTGACTTACCAAATAGTTGACCGGATATACCAAAATTCTTAGATTTCAAATCATATCATATCCAATCATATCTTAGCTAAGAATACAAATGCCCAAACACAACCTAAAAGCACATGGTTGCAGAGACTCGAGTACTTGAAGACCCACGGAACATCTTGTAAGTTCCATGCAGGCGTTCACCTTTGCAAGTGATCCTGACCCAGAACAATTTGCAAATTTTTGATAGGATTAGAACATGTGACCTTCAATTCTGTGCTACAAATCCCGTAATGCGCCAATCCAGAGGGGTTTAAAAAAATCGAGAAAAGAATTACATAATTTTAAAGAGGGTTAAACACAAAGTTCAAGTACAAGAGGTCTACAAACAAATGCGAGTTGTCGCTCTTAGTTCTAAACAATTTGAAGGCAGTGCTAACACACCATTTTGTTCCGTGGATTAATTGTCAAAATACGTAATCAGCATCTCTAAAATGTGTCATAAGGAACTTTTTTCACACTCTCCGACAAAGTAACACCAAAACAGAGTGCTCTGTTTTCTCGTGCGCTCCAAAACTCTTTTGCCTCTGCCTTTGGGCTCAAGTGCTATGCATTTCGGAAGCCACAAGCATTTGCATCAATGCCGCTAAGTTTATAAGTTTTCAGGCCCCGAGAAGAAATTCGTAAGGATAGGAAATGAAGTTCTTGTCGTTGGAATTAACTGTCTCATAATGCATCAATTATTGAATTGCTCATCGCTCTTTCAAGTTTTATTCCGACATGACCTTACACATAACCAACAAATTCCTTAGAACATAGACCGACAATAGAAAAACCGTTCCTCACAAATGCTTCAAGCTAGAGCCCAAAGGAAACATAAAAAAAAAAATACTCAACTTCCAATAATGATCACTCCAAAGGATTTTTGAAAAGATGATTTAAGCACAAACAGCGGGGTTTGCCAGGAGGTACTCTTCAACGGTCTTGAACAATCCCATAGCCCTGTCTTTGCCCTGCTTGATGTCATCTTCCTTTAACTCTGCACCTTCCTTAACATGATAGTCGCTGGTCATCTTGCATACACATCCACCATCAGCTGATGTGAACTTCACCTCATACACGATGAAGTCGATTTGGTCGAACTTGATATCACTTTCAATCAAAGTATATTTGCAGTAAAAGTTCTCAACATCAAGAGCATCAATCTTGTGCTTCGTGTACTTGATGTGAGCACCTGTTATAGGGATTCATAAAAGTAGAGAGATTAATTCCAAGTTTTGCGGTCTATAAATCAACTTGACACGGTGGATAAACATCAATTATCCAACTTACTCTCGCCAAAGTTGGTCTGCTTAATGCTACCAACTCCACCATCTCCTTCAATGAACTCAACGCTCTTGATGCCCCCGGGGACAATCTTGGGAATGATGTGCGAATCAAGGACCAAAGCCTTGAACATCCTTGATGGAGCGACAGCGGATATGAACTCTTGAGAGTAAGTTACAACACCCATATTTGCAAGAGTCAAAGAGAAATGAACTGAAGTAGGAAACAGAAGGGATTGGTGTGATTGCTATTGAAGAAGCATGAGCTGATGAACGGAGCGAAGGGAATCACTTGGTATTTATAGGCAAGTAGATAATTCAGGAGTCCATCATCGTTCTAAGTTGAAAGCACTCCGGATTAGACCATTCGGCTCGTTTCTTCTTTTCTTATTGGGCGGAGCCACCTGTCATCTAGAAGATGAAGAAGGAATTTTCAGTGAAAGTCAACTTCCATGATCAATTTGTTGAAGTTGTTGTCTCATATCGCTTAAAAATAACATGGTATCGGAGCCAATGTTATCCCTTTCGTGAATATACATGCGACCACCCCCATTAGTCAAATTTCACGTGTCTTGCTCGTAATCCGGCTTGTACGTGAGAGAGGGTATTGAAGTTGTTGACCCACATCGCTTAAGAATGACATGCTACTTCAACATCTCCTATCATGTGCAAGCCGGATTACGAAGCGTGGCACGTGGAATTTGACTAATGGGGGTGGATGTATGTGCATTCGCGAAAGGGATAACATTGGCTCTGATACCATGTTAGAAAGTCTACCCTGGTAAAGGGGTGTTCAAGTTGTTGTCCTACATCGCTTAAGAACGGGTCTTCTATGTTCTTTATATTCATGTGATCTCCCTCCATCTAATAGCTTAAGTTTTTGGGTTTAACTTTCTAACACAATTATCATGTTGTGAATATGATCGTCTTCTAAAATTGTTGATTTATAAGATGCCCAATTTGTTATGTCGGATTTTAAATATATTCATCATCCTAACTACTATATTCTCAAGTAACGAATCTTGTTTTTAAATATTACACACATATATATATATATTGTGTGTATTTTATTATAGTAAGATAAATCTTTCTAGGAGATGATGAAAAGTACTTTGATTTATGAAAAGAAAAAAAAGGTCAAAGACGACCCAACTTTCAGTGCAAACTGCTCTTGAAACAGCCGTCGTCGAATGCAGGCTGAGTTCTACAAAAAGTTGGTCAAGAGAGAATAATTCTCCTGTATTAAATTTTGTATCACCAGCATTAAAAACGTGAATGATTAATTTAAGATATTAGCTATGGAGAATAGACCACGTTATGAAAAAAAACTATTGGTAGCCGTAGGGCCCCTTGATCCTTTTGGCGGTGCTTAGGAGACTTGTCTCCAGGTTGAGTAGGAACCAAAGAAGAGCTCCTCGTCAATATTTTGCACTGGGACCCGACTTATGAGGGGAAAAATCAACAAAATGATGCTCATCGAATGTGTTGAGGTCCATCTTGTTTAGATGGGTATCAATGAAATTAAATTGCGCGCGGAATAATTGAATTATCGACTGATTCCCTTGGCTTTAGTTTTTAAAATGAAACTTGGTCTAATTAGGCGTGCTAATGGGCTCAGATTATGATTCCCTTTTGGTGATCTCCCCCCATCGTATGGTACTTGATTATGATTGTTCATCATAAAAGGTGCTACCGTACCAGATAATTGATTAGATAATTTCCTAACATATATATCATGCAGTATTTCGACAAAGGGATATCACGAATCATTTGGATGCCAAGTGAGAAAGGCAGCTATCAATGTTGGTTTTGACAAAAATATTGCTGGTAGTAAAGGTTTTCGATGGTGGCCGCCAGATGCGGCAAAGTGGAGAGAGAGGGGTCGGCTTATTGATTTGCACAAAGTAATGACAGAACTAGTTTAAGGGTTAATACCACAAAAAACCCTAAATTGGTACACCCGTGACAAATTTACCTTAAACTAATTTTGTTGACCATGAAAAATCCCAAACTGGTATACCTGTGATAAATTTATCCTTCATTAAATTGGGTTAATACCATGAAAAATCTCAAATTGATACACATATGACAAACACTGGGTGAAACCCTAAACCTGGTACGCCCATGAAGTGCCATGTATCATTTAACTCGATAATTTGAGGATTAAATTTAATGAAAACTAATGGAGGGTAAATTTGTCATGAGTGTACCAGGTTGGGATAAATTTGTCACAAGTGTACCGGTTTGGAGTTTTTTATGGTCAAAAAAATAGTTTTGGGTAAATTTATCATAGATTTATCAATTTAGGGGTTTTCGTGGTATTAACCCTTAATTTAATGTTGTAGATGAGACCGTGAACTTTGTCATAGTTACCATGAACCACTTGCTTAGGTGACTCATGTCGGCTTATATACTGCTGTCACTAGTCAATTTTGCATAAATGTTTTTCAGTATCAGACACCCACAATATCTGTTGTATGTTTGTCATTATATTTAGCAAATTCAACTAACAATCAAGAGAGATCTACTTGAGGGATATAGCCAAGGTAATGCATCAAATATTTAATAGCTCATTGCTCTTTCACGTTTTATTTTGACATGACCTTACACACAACCGACAAATCCTTTAGAACATAGAAGGACACTAGAGAAAACCATTCCTCATGCAAAAGCTCCAAGCTAGAGCCCAAAGGAAACATACAACCAAAAATCACTCAACTTCCAATAAGAATCACTCCAAACGATTTTGAAAAGATGATTTAAGCACAAACATCGGGGTTTGCCAAGAGGTGCTCTTCAATTGTCTTGAACAATCCCATAGCCCTGTCTTTGCCTTGCTTGATGTCATCTTCCTTAAGCTCTGCACCTTCCTTAACATGGTAGTCGCTAGACATCTTGCAGACGCATCCACCATCTGTTGATGTGAACTTCACCTCATAGACAATGAAGTCAATTTTGTCGAACTTGACATCACTGTCAATCAAAGTATATTTGCAGTAAAAGTTCTCAACATCAAGAGCGTCAATCTTGTGCCTCGTGTACTTGATGTGAGCACCTGAATTCCCGAAAGCAAAATGATTAATTCTGAGTTCTTCAACGTAATAAATAAACTTCATGCATAGGTAAACATCTATCATCCGACTTACTTTCGCCAAAGTTGGTCTGCTTAATGCTTCCAACGCCACCATCTCCCTCAATGAACTCGACGCTCTTGATGCCACCGGGGACAATCTTGGGGATGATGTTGTGCGAGTCAAGGATCAAAGCCTTGAACATCCTCGATGGAGCAACGACAGATGTGAACTCTTGTGAGTAAGTGACGACACCCATGTTTGCCTTGTAAGAAGCAAAGAGAAATGAACTCAAGTAGGAAGTGGAAGGATTTGGGGTGATTGCTATTGAAGAAGGCTTGAGCTGATGGAGATAGTGGAGAGAATTACTTGATATTTATAGGCAAGTCGATAGTTCAGCGATCCATCATCATTCAAAGTTCAAAGCACTCCGAATTGGACCATTCGGTCTTGCTTTAAGCGTTTCTCCTTTTCTTGTTGGGCGGAGCCACCTGTCATCTAGAAGATGAAGAAGGAAGACTTCATTTTTCAAACACGAAGATTTATAACTTCCCGATGTATGTGTTCGCAGCTTACATAAATAGAGACATCGAACATTCAAAATTATCTTCTATGATTAGTTATCATGTTGTGAATATGATCGTCTTCTAAAATTGTTGATTTATAAGATGCCCAATTTGTTTCATCGGATTCTAAATATATTCATCATCCTCACTACTACATTCTGATAATAAAATGATCAACAACGAAATTGGTGATCTTCCAAATCATCACCTTTCAATACTAGGCCCTTACAGTATGCTAATATCCAAATGTTACCCTCATGTGTAATTTTCCATTTCATGACAAACAATGGCAATCACAATCCACAAGATAGACAGATAATACGTAAATCTTATGGCTAATTTAACTCTTAAAACACATTGATTCCCTCTGAATTTACATCTACGCTCATCCTCTATCTTAATGAATGAAAACTACATTTCAAACCAAAAAAGAAACAAGAAAAAAGGAGAGGCGAGCATGGTCCCCTCAATAACTTCTACACGACATCCGATCGGGTTTTCGTTCCCAACTACACCAAACCAATTTTATTTATCTTCTTTAAACTCGGGAACATAAACTCTGGGGAGACCTTTTTCTTATTAACATGGACAGGCGCATCTATTTTCCACAAGATTGATACGACAATTGTTGCTTTCTACACTGTACGGATGGTCATCTATATCTAGAAGATGATGAAAAGTACTTTGATTTACGAGAAGGGAAAATGTCCAAGACGAACCAACTTTCAGTGCAATAAGCTATTGAAACAGTCGTCGTCGAACGCAAGCTGAGTTTTACATGAGTTTTCACTATCATCGTGGGCCTACTACAAAAAGTTGGTCAAGAGGGAATATTTTTCCTGTATTAAATATTGTCTCACCGGCATTAAAAACGTGAATGATAATTCAAGATGTTAGCTATCGAGTATAGACAACGCTATGAGAACATCATTGGCAGCCGTAGGGCCAGACAACGTTATGAAAACATCATTGGGAGCCGTAGGGCCCCTTAATCCTTTGACGGTGTAGAGGAGACTTTGGAATTCGTCGTTCAACCATCCAACTATAAACTTTTCTCCAGGTTGAGTAGGAACCAAAGAAGAGCTCCCCGTCAATATTTTGCACTGAATGATGCTCATCAAATAGGTTGAGGCCCATCTTGTTCAGATGTGTATCAATGGAAATAGAATCGCGCACTGAATAATTGAGTTATCGATTGATTCCCTTGGTTCTAGTTTTTGAACTGAAATTTTGTCTAATTAGGCATGTCAATGGGCTCAGATTTTGATTTCCTTTTGGTGATCTACCGGTCCGGGTAATCGATTTGAAAATTTGCTAACGTATATGTGACGCATTAATTCAAGAAAGGAATAACACGAATCCTCGGGGCTGCCAAGTGAGAATGGCAGCTACCGATGTGTTAGGCAAAAATATTGCTGGCAAAGGTTGTCGATGTGGGCGATGGTCCGATGGCTTAAGGAGGATGCCGTTGATGGTGACTGCCGGATGTAGGCAGGAGAGAGAGAGAGGGAGAGAGAGAAAAGTCGGCTTACTGATATGCACAAAGCAATGAGAGAAGTCGCCCACTTAAAAATGGTTAAGTAACTCAGTAGCTTCCAAGTCAGTTTAGTGTCGTAGATGAGACCGTGAACTTAGACTCCATTTGTTTCACGCAAAATGAATAATTTAAAAAATATTTTTTAAAAAAACATCATTTTTATCATTTATAAAAATGAATGAATGAAAAATCAAAATATTTAGACATAAATTAAGGTCAATAATATAAACATTTTTTATTAGCTAATTATGTCAAACGATACAAGAAATCATTTTCTGAAAAATATTTTCTCGAATCATTTATTTTTCGTAAAACAAACGGAGCTTTAGCTATAATTATCGTGAACTGCTTATTTAGGTTAGTTATGTCGGCTTATATACTACTTTATCACTAGTCAATTTACATAATTTTTTCATTATGAGACCCCCACGATATCTCTTGTATGAATGTTATGATATTTAGCAAATTAATCCAAAAGTTTATCAAGGAAAATGGATTTACTTCCTCTCTTCTTTCTTTTTTCAGAATTTAGACGCATGAGCATAGAAGCTTGAATACCTAAGGGTTCAAGGAATATCCTGTACGTCCCATGCAAGTGTTTCCTTTGTGAGGCATAAGAACACCTCAAGTGTCAATATTTATATACAGCAGTTAATTGAGTGCCAATAGTTTTTTGGGATCAATTAAGTGCCAAATAGGAGAAAAAACGATCACATTAGTGCCAACGGCGAAATTTCAGTGACCTCACTAGAGTTGGCACTTAAATAATTATTTTTAAATAAAATTAGCACTTAAGTAGTCCAAACAACGATCACTTTTGTCACGCCCCGCACCCCTCGGGCTCGTCAACATCCCTTATCGGTCGTTAAGTTGTGACGTCCCAGGACGCGTCACCGACCCATTCAATTTTATCTTTTAATTAAACATGCGGAACGTTCTATTTCTCCGGACAATATTAAAAGCAATAGGGATAAAACAAAAGAGGCAATCAAGTTAATCAACATAAGAGATTATTTTATTTATTCATAGTTAACCCTTGGAGGTATATATATATACACACACATAAGCCCTACCTTAGGGCCATTTCCTAACCACACAAAAGATGCCAGTTCGGGTCGGGATTAACACTACCCAAGCTACTCCAAAAAGAGACCAACGTCCACGTCCTCCACTTCGCTACTCCAAAGCTAATGACCTGAAAAATGGTTAACAACAACGGGTGAGATATAAAATCTCCGTGAGTCAACACCTAAGTCCGAATAGGGCGCTGATTCGCTCGGGGTGGCTTAAACATATAGGTCAACCGTCGATGGCGGATCAATAGCGTACGACTAGCGCTACGCTCTAACCGTCACAGGATCATACACGACCTAATAGTCAAACCTCAATCACATGATTCAACTACCAAACTCGGCATATTTTCATATCCAAACATTCTTGAGGATCACCGATCAATATAATTAATTATATAAGCCAATTTATTTGGATGTTCCCAACGTTGACATCACAATTCAAGCATAGAACACTCAAAGATGAGTATTAAAACTACACAATAATATTAATAAAATAATAATTCAATAGCTTATCATCGTACCTCGATAGCTCATCGCTCAAACCCCAATAACTTATCGTCCCAACCTCGATAGCTTATCACCAAAATCGATAGCTTATCAACCAAAGTTAACTAACCTAACCATGGTTAACAAAAAGTAACTATGGTTAACATAAAATAACTATAATTAACGAAAAGTAACTACGGTTAGTAAAAAGTAACTACGGTTACTTTAACTAACCAGGGTTAACTAACCCAACCGCAATCAACTAACCCAACCGTGGTCAATTAACTTAATCCAATCACCATTAACTAAACAAACCCACAATTAACATAAATTAATCTATTCCTAAACGTAATTAACGACCTAATCGGAGATTAGGGGTTAACTCACCCGATTTCGAATCCGGAAGCACCGCGCCTCGGCGACGGCGGCGAGGGCTACGCATGGCTTGGTCTCGAAATCAACACGGAACCACCGTGGACCACCGAACAGCAGCTACACAAACCCGGTTGTCTGCTTGCTGTTGCTTGACGGAGCTCAAATCGAAGCAAGAACGGACATGATCTCACCAACCAGCCTCTGTTTTGCTCAAACCCACGAAATTTACAGGGTTTCTTCGACAATCAGCCCCCAGATTCAAGTAGCCCTTGATCTTACGGTCACGTAGGAGAAAACGAAGCTCAATTCGCCCTCCCGGATGAGCTCAAACAAGCGATTTCCTACCGGGCACGCGCAGAAATCCGAGAAGACGGGCTCTCGGGATGGGGGAATATTTCTCACGAAAATGGAAGAGAGAAATGAGGGGTTCATGGCCAACTTGGGGAAGAAGACAAGGTTGGGCCCACCGGTCAATTCCCCATCAATGAATTTTGTCTTTTATGAATAATATCCAGGGGCAATTTGGTAATTTCACAACCATGGTTTGGTCGGGGCTAGCTCGGGCACAAATGGTCTCGATACTTTTAGTTCAACCTGTCTGGACTTGATTTTCCCCGACCGATACTACTTGGATTATCCAAATCCCTTTTCGGATCAATTACAATTGCGTCCAACCATTGTCCCTTAAATATAAAAAATCTCATCTTATTCACTAGACCATAATTCGAGACTAAAATCCATCGAATTTTTTTTTTCTTATAGAACCCAAAATTTCGGGATGTCACAATCTCCTCTCCTTAGAAAATTTCGTCCTCAAAATTTAGCCTTTAAACTCTTTCCTTATCAAATATAAAACCCTTATGGTCATCATTTCACTAAACTATAGGGTCTTACTACGCTTTATTTGCGCACTCGATTACTTATTTTCCTTAATTGCCATATCTCGTAATCTTAACCTCATTCCGGGTCATCACCGACCTTAGTAACTCATAGATTCAGTGGCAAACTACAATATGTCATACACTCAAAATTTGCCATTACGAACCATTCACGTTCGTTTCTACAACTCTTTCATCAATATGCCTGCCCGTGGTTACGTTGGTTACGGTCTTCGCACAAAACACAATTTCAAACAAGTTTGACGCAATCATCGGATCTCTCGGGAATCAACCTCCAGGGCATTCCGTGATGCAATTTAGACCTCTGCAGGACACATCACTACTGACACATATAAACAACACATCCCTCACACAGACAGGATCTTTCTCCTAAGAACAACCTCGGAGGTATCACAATAGACTTTCACCAATTTCCCACCAGTCATTCTAGGCATTTTCACATCCTTATCCATAGTACTTCAATCCACTCATTATTCCGTCATTCACCACTCCAATCTTAGAGATGCAATGCTATGAATTTTCAAAATAAATATTTTTCACTTGGAGAATCAACTTTAATGCAATGTATCTTCTAATAAAGTTAGACTTAGCACAACGCCTAGACCCACTTTTCAATGCGTAACTTGGTTCATTCCCGCTTCCAACGCCATCCTAGAAGCCTGCCAGGAGCCGCTCTTTGTCCGGGCCTTCTTGCCCCCGCGATCACTCCCCACCCTCGTCGGACTAGGTCGTTACAGGACATCCCCAAGTTAGGCACCTACTAAGAAGGTCCCGTTCGACATGTCCCATACCACATCTCATTACGGTTTGTAGACATCCCATATAGCTTGTCCCATACCAAGCGACGGTTTATCAAGTCCGATAAAATAATGATATGCTCATGCGTGCACATTTCTCAATTTTCGTTTTAATGCAATTAACACGTGCAATGCATGATCGTCCTCGCTACTACTCATTACATAATACTTATTTCCACATTAATCCTTATCAATCGAAACTTTATAATTCCACAAGCAACCATCACATCTCAAAGATCAATTGCCTAAGATCGATCTATAACCTTATGTCCGATCATTGACAATCTAGGATCACACTCATATAGTCTAATTGGCCCTTTGTTTATAAGTAACCCACAAAATCTCAAGCACTCGATTCAACTGATTCAACTTGTTAAATGATAATCAAGAGAGATATGCTTGAGGGAAATGGCGAAGGTAATGCATCAATTATTGAATTGCTCATCGCTCTTTCAAGTTTTATTCTGACCTGACCTTACACACAACCAACAAATCCTTTAGAACATAGAAAGACACTAGAGAAATCAATCCTCACGCAAAAGCTCCAAGCTAGAGCCAAAAAAAAAAATTAAAAAAATCACTCAACTTCCAATAATAATCACTCCAAAGGATTTTTGGAAAGATGATTTAAGCACAAACAGTGGGGTTTGCCAAGAGGTACTCTTCAACTATCTTGAACAATCCCATAGCCCTGTCTTTACCCTTCTTGATGTCATCTTCCTTGAGCTCTGCACCTTCCTTAACATGATAGTCGCTAGACATCTTGCAAACACATCCACCATCAGCTGATGTGAACTTCACCTCATAGACAATGAAGTCGATTTTGTCGAACTCGACATCACTGTCAAACAAAGTATATTTGCAGTAAAAGTTCTCAACATCAAGAGCATCAATCATGTGCCTCGTGTACTTGATGTGAGCACCTGTTACATGCATTCACGAAAGTGAAAAGATTAATTCTGAGTACCACGGTCTATGAATGAACTTGACATGGTAGATAAACATATATTATCCAACTTACTTTCGCCAAAGTTGGTCTGCTTAATGCTACCAACTCCACCATCTCCCTCGATGAACTCGACGCTCTTGATGCCCCCGGGGACAATCTTGGGAATGATGTTGTGCGAGTCAAGGACCAAGGCCTTGAACATCCTCGATGGAGCGACGACAGATGTGAACTCTTGAGAGTAAGTGACGACACCCATGTTTGCCTTGTAGGAAGCAAAGAGAAATGAACTCAAGTAGGAAGTGGAAGGATTTGGTGTGATTGCTATTGAAGAAGGCTTGAGCTGATGGAGACAGTGAAGAGAATTACTTGATATTTGTAGGCAAGTCGATAGTTCAGCAATCCATCATCATTCAAAGTTCAAAGCACTCCGAATTGGACCATTCGGTCTTGTTTTAAGCGTTTCTCCTTTTCTTCTTGGGCGGAGCCACCTGTCATCTAGAAGATGAAGAAGGAAGACTTCATTTGTCAAACACGATTAAAATCAACCTTGTATTATGAGTTATTATGTTGGAATCTCATTTTGCCCAGTTTGTTGTGTAGGAATCTTAAGATATATATCATCCTTACCACTTCATTCTCAAGCAATTAATTGTCGCGAGATTTCAAGACTACCAACACTACACTATTTTGTAGGACAAGAAGTCTGCATACAATATTTACTCTGGCCCTGATAGAATAATTAGACTTTAAAAAAAAATTGAGGATGATGAACAACGAAATTGGTCAACTTTCGAAAAGCATCACTTTCGTTTAACAGCATGAATACATAATTTTTTTTCATCTACGGCAATTCATTGAATTGTTTTTCCCTGGTTATCATCCAAAATGGTCTCAGGCACCTGCAAGAGTCGTCACCGAATCTAGGAAAAGTCTGTAGGAGTTGAAGGGTAATGTAGCGATTCGGCCCATTCACACAGATCTAGCCTCCTTATGTATCACTCCTTAACAAAACTATTCTTAAATTGTACATCCTACTATATAACATAGTCATAATTTTAAATGTCACTAATCATTAAGAGCACATTTTGTACAATCGTGGCTGCACTGTAACTGTACTTCGTTGTACTGTGCCTGTGCTGCAAAGTACTGCAAGTTATGCTTTTGGCAATGAATGTTATAAAGTTTGATCTCCTCAAAGTCGGGCGAAACTAATAGAGCATAAAATTGCCGGGTGGCCCGAAAACCAAGAGCAGAGTGGCCAATCTTTTCAGGGGGGCTTGAGAAAATAGCATAGAGGATTTTGAAAAGAGCACTTAAGCACAAACACTAGGATTTGCCAAGAGGTACTCTTCAACTGTCTTGAACAATTCCATAGCCCTCTCTTTGCGCTGCTTGACATCATCTTCCTTGAGCTCTGCACATTCCTCAGCATGATAATGGTTGGTCATCTCACAGAACATCCTTCATCAGCTGATGTGACGAACTTCACGTCATTGACGATGAAGTCGATTTTGTCGAACTTCAAAGTATATTTGCAGTAAAAGTTCTCAACATCAAGAGCATCGATCTTGTACTTTGTGTACTTGATGTGAGCACCTATCACATGAATTCATGTAAGTAAAAAGATTAATTTCGAGTTATGCTCTCGATAAACAAACTCGACATTGTAGATAAACATCTTTTATCCAACTTACTTTCGCCGAAGTTGGTCTGCTTAATGCTCCCAACTCCACCATCTCCCTCGATGAACTCGACGCCATTGGTTCTTACTATGCTTTCTAGTAACAAGCAACTCCTAGTGGGTCAAAAAAAAAAAAAATTCCTTTGCATATATACAATGCGACAGTTAAGGCTCACAATCTCACCCCTAATCACAACCTATTGCTTTGCCGACACTGCTAGAAAGATTACAATGTTAAGGCTCACAGAATACCAATTAAAGTATGCGAAGCTCTTTCGAAATTAGGAATTATGAACTATTGATCTCTCTTCTTCTTGGAAGTCTTGATCTCCTTTTGTACTCCTTAGCATCAAAACTTCCCGTTTGACAATCTTCAAGTGGATTAATATCCCAACTGATCATCGCACAATTGTTGGGAAGATAAATTACCCATTGAAATCAATCAATCAGAATTCCTGTAAATTTGGTCACCCATACAATCAAATCTTGGTTGCCAAAAGTAGGGTAGCTCGGTAATGAAAAGTATCTTGTCTTTAGGACGGTAGACAATCAATCAATATCTCACGTGATTTTCGGATATTTCGCGTAGATAACCTTGGTTAATCAAAATCTCATATAAGGAATCCATAGCAAATCACCAGCTCTCAATGGATAAGATAAAAATATCTCAGAATAATAATCTTGAAGCTCGTGACTAGATTGCCCTTGCATGTAGTATAAGGGCTCTGCTTATATCCAACATCCCAAGCTCCTGCTTATATTCAGCCTTACTGATATCTAAGAAGTACACTGTTGACATTCATGCGGTACACTGCTGAAATCCTCGCATCACTCTGCCTGTATCCATGCAATATGCTTGATCTACTAAAGACACTTCGAATACGATAGTAATGTAGTTCCTGTAAACTTAACTCCTTGGTGCATCCAAATTTATGTAATCTCCAGAGTCCATTGGAATCTTTTCACTGATCATATATCAAGGGTGCATTTAATGGCGGCGGATATTACCTAAAACACAGACTACTCTTGCATTTGTCTAGATCAATATAAACCACGAATAGTTTCATTAAGTTCAAAATGTATTAGAAAGTTTTCTCAACATGACTTTCGTTTAATTTAAATTTTCCAGTGCACACAATTTGATGTTTTTTAACACGAAACACCTAAAACTTTCAGAATGTATTTAGAAAAATTTTATCGAAAAGTCCTGAACGATTGGCCAAATATACAATCAACTCCTAGACATCTGAATTTGTGCAACTAAATCCTAAATGTTGCTTATCGAGTGCAATTGGATCCTCGGGGTCATGATCATCATTTTGATAATAAGGCACGCTGGAATTTGACGTGACAATTGTAAATACATATCTAGAAAAGAATGGGATTGCTTCAATCTTACTATATAGAAACTATGAAATATCAAAATTCTCCGTGTTAAGGTGGTCATGACAAGTATGCCTCATCTGCAGGCTATTATATTTAAAATTGCAGATGTTACTCAATCTCTCAAAATGTCATTGTATAAGTTTTTCCTTCTAGAAGTAGGACCAGTCCAAAGTGGAGTGCTCTGACCCAAAAAAACAAAAACAAAAAAATGGAGTGCTACGGATAGACTTTGAGTTCTTTGTCAGCTAAAACAAATGGAATCTATAAATACCCATCCGTAGTCCACTTCTACTTTCAAGCAAGCCTTCTTCACATCACTCCTTCATTTTCAGATCTTTACTCTCCGAAACAAGCTTGGGTATCACTACCTTTATCCAAGAATTCGTAACTCCAATTGCTCCTTCAATATTGTTCAAGGCTTTGATTTTCGATTTCCACTCTCTCATCCCAAAGATTGAGCCACAAGGCATCAAGATCATTGAGTTCATTGAAAGAGATGGAGAAGTTGGAAGCATCAAGCAGACTAATTTTGTGCTTTTTGCCGAAAGTTCTTATTTTCCTTAATCAGTGATGCACATACTCGAATTCATCCTTCTTCTTGATTCCTATTGTAGTGATTATAAAGGAGAGCACAATCCTAAACTGCGTCAAGGGAGAATATTCACAAAATAAGTGACCAAATTAAAGCTCTTGCTTAGAATCACTACAAAAGGATTCAATAAGTAGGATGAATTCGAGTTTGCGCATCATTGATTAAGGATGATAGATACCTTCAGCAAAGTTAGTCGGCTTGATGCTTCCAACTCCTCCATCTATTTCTATGAACTCAATGCTTTTGATGCCCTGAGGGGCTTTCGGGGATGGGCTTGTGTGAATCCAGAAACAAAGTCTTGAACATTCTTGACAGAGCAATTGGGGTTGTGAATTCTTGGATAAAGGTATTGAGGCCAATGTTAAAAATACATTGTGCTTTTTGATACAGTGGAGCCCGTAGAGCACTCCAAAACGGACTCGTTATTCGTTAGCCCCCATCCTCCTTCGTGTCGACATAGTATATGGACCCAGATCATACAACGACGCAATGACCTGAGGATAGACTTTGACCTTCGGTTGTGTTGATTTTTCCACTGGCAAAAGTTTTTTGGTCACTTTGTTAATTTAAAGCGACAATTTCAATGTGAAGATTGAAACAGGTCATCTGAAATTGACATATTGATTACGGAAAAACGATGTTTTTACCAAATGAACTGTGAAGTTACTTATCCCATTTGCATCGAGTGCTTTCCATAGACACATCGAGTGCTTTCCATAGACATGACAAGAGCACCTTAACTCTTGTCGCTTTCTTAACTGTACAGACCGTCGCTTATCTAGAAGATCATGAGAAGTACGTAATTTATAAGGAGGAGAACAAGTCTAAGAGGACCCAACTTCTAATGCAAAGAGCCCTTGAAAGAGTTAGTTGTCAAATAGAAGCTAAGGGCCTATTTGATAACGTTTTTATTCCAAAAAGTGATTTTGATTAGAATCAATTTTTTTTTATTTTGTTCTCCGAATGAGTTTTAGAGGATCGGAGCGCATTTGGTAACTGCATAAAATTTTTTGTTTCCTTAACAGAAAGGCGTTTGGTAACTACACAAAATTTCTATTTTGGAAAATTATTTCTCTTCCCAATTTGCCATTTAAATCAAATAATTACATAATCATATTTGATGACATTCCTCAAACCCCACAATTACGATTCTCTTGTACCAGGACATCTTTTGGGCCAAAATAGGGATGATTCAGATTTGTTCCTGGGAAGATAATATGCTAAAATTGTTGTTTTCCCATGCTTCTCTTGAGGTTATGCATTGTTGACACTCTCGATTTTTTATTAGTCTTTTTAGGTTTATTTTTAGAAAATTCATAAAAAGTCAAAAAATTACAAAACCAACTTTGGTAGCCATGGCCAAGCCTAAGGAACCATTTTTGACCAAAAAAATAACATTTCATATTTTTAATATTTTTAATATTTTTCTATAATAGAAAAATGGTTGAAAAAATCTAGAAAAATAGCATTTGAGGTCTAAAAAATACAGAAAAATAGTCTGTATTTTTCTTTTAATTCCCTTTTCATCTTGAACTCTTAAAAATTCAAAAATCAAGTTCAATTTCATATGTTCCTTCATTACACATACGATTGGATTTGCCCAAAAATTGCAATATGAGTATTTTAATTTGCAATTTTTACATCTTTGGAGTCATGACATTCAATTTCAATATCCTGCACTTCAATTTTGTCCAATTTCCCCCTCAATTGCCCGAATTCCATGAATTGGACTTAAATGCACAAAAATCTTTCAATTTAGTCCCCTGGATCCTATTCAAAGTGAAATTAATCAAAATGCAGGACCATCATGCAAAGGTAATACCTCCTCCCTATGTTTTTCAATGTTTTGAATCGATTGGCATGGCTATTTCGAGCTGAATTGGTTATTTAGGCCTTCAATTGTACAATTTTCATATTCGGATCATAGAACCAATTTGGGGGTTTTTGTTCAATTCGTGATGAAATTTTGGGAAAATTCACATTTGTAGATGATATTAATGTCCCTAAATTCAAATTGGGAGTTTAATTTTGAAAATTCCTCGTCGTTTTTAAGTAATTTTGAAAATGAGAAGGACCGGGTCAGGGTCAAACCAAACCCGGCCCGCAAACCCCGGTTGAAACCCGGTTCATTCAATTGGCAATTCCTACCAATTGCCCGGTTTTGCAGATGGATTTTGATCGAGAAATTGGCAAACAAATCGGCATCAATTGGTAAAATTGATTGAGGGTTCTTGATCCCCACGGTGTCCTATGTCAATCGGGACCGGTTTGAGAACCTGGGGCTGTCGGAGATGTGCCGGCAAGGTCAATTTTCGCCACAGCCGTTTTGGGACAAAGCACGTAACAAATGCTTGCAAATTTGGCACGAAATGGAGGTCACCTGAATTTCATTTCGATTGCCGGACATCGCTAGTCGCCGACGTGCCATTTTGCACGTGATGGCACATGAATTTTAGCTCAGCGAAGTCCCCCCCGATGACCCAAAATTGAAAAATCAAATTACTTAATCCTCACACGTTTTTATTCGCGAGGGAGGCTCATTCGGTTGGGAGAACTTCAACAAACAGGAGAGAAAGAGAAAAGGAGAGAGAAAGAGGCGATCGTGAGCTTGCACGATCGCCATTGAAGCTAAACCTATCCGGTGCTTGCCGGGCCATCTTCGGTGAAATCGAAGCTCACCGCCGGCCATTCTTGGGTTACGAAGCTCCAAGGAAGCTAACCAACCCGTTATTTCGAGTCCTATCGATCTTGATTTGTTCCTTATACATTGCTGATCACATATATACCTTTTTTTTGCATTTTGGTCAAGTAATTTCCCCGGTCGACCTTCAACCTTCTCTCGACTAATCTTGAGCTTACGAGCTTGATTTAGGCCAAATCAAGCCGTCGCGATGGTCGAGTAAGTTTTCTTGATATGTAATGATGCTTCCTATATGATTAAATTAGCTAGATCACGCATAGAATGGCTAGGCCGAGCTCTCGCCGTAGAATAGCTTCGGCCGGAGATGTTAGTTATTGATCTATTGTTCTGCTATGTTCAGCTTGGCATATGTTGTAGAGGAGGTCAAGTCGAGTTGAATGGCGTTGGTTTTAGGTCATTTGGACCTCTGTAGCTGTCGGAATAAGCTTCCGACGAGGCGTAGGCGAAGGAACACCGATGCCGATCTTCTTCTCTGGCCGCAGTAGACCAAGTCAACATTCGTTGACCTAGTCAACGCCGACCTAGAGCCGACGTGGTGCCACGTGGCATGACACATGGCATGCCACGTCGCAAGGCCGTTAGGGGAGTCAAATTCTATTATATGATTAGATGGCCCATAGTTGGCTACGTGGAAGAGTTTGGACCGTTCGATCTTTAAGTAGAATTTTAAATATTTCGGATTAATAAAATATTTTTGAATAAAAAAAAAAAATAAAGTTTGATCGGATGGTCGAGAATTAGTCTCCTCATTCGATTGTGGCGGTAGGATTAGTATGTTGTGACATCCCGAACTCCGACCCACTTTCAAGCTATGAATGAATGAAATATCTCATTGATGTATTTCGTCCCAATCTCACTCGATTTGATCCCTCTCGAGCGGACTAACCAAATGGGAATGACTAGCTAGGAAAATCAAGTACGTGGACCTAAGAACTTGATCTTGGATTGACTCTTTGGCCATGAAAATTGTCGAGGGAATATTCTAGACCAACATAGGCCGATCCTAGAATGCTTAAGGAACGATTTGGATAATACCCTACGCCTGGGATCACGAGTGATTCCGTTTGACCTCGTCTCGGGTTCCGAACGTCCCTAAATTATTTTCTAACGATCGTGCCCATTGGGACTAGTGATTGACCTCGCATATTGAATGACAACCAAAGTTGCTATGGCTCTAGAAATTCTTAAACGTGATATAAATCACGGGTCAATACGCGTAACTCCTAAAAGCCGCCCGTTAGTTTGAGATACGCTGAAATTACAATTGATCGAGATTGATCATGAATCGAGCTTCAAAATTTGACGTCGGACCTTTAGCGGTTCCAATAATTAAATTTTGGACATTTCCTCATCCGGAGTACAATTACTTCGCGATTCGCCCCAAAGGGTTCAAAAAAATAAAATTTGGACTTGGATATGGAAAAAGACACATTTACTCTTGGAAAATATCCAATTTTCACTTTGGCCAAGGGGCATTTTGGTCAATTTACCCCATGGCCGAATTTGACTAGTCAAAGGTGTGGAAATTACCAGTTTGCCCTTCTTGACTTTCAAGACCAATAATTCCCTAAACTATTCATTCATCTTCATCCTTTTTACCCAATTTTGTGACAACTCTCTCTCTACTTCACTCCCTCTCAAGCTTGGCCGAAAAATTGGTTGGTTTTGCTCATTTTCATGCCTTGGCCGAGAATGAGAGGAAGAGGAGAGAGAAAAAGATGACGTTCTTGAATGAATAGTGAATTTGCATGATTAGTATTAGATGGCTAGGATTTGATCTAGCTTATCTTGCTTTAATCCAATAGCCTAGAATGAATCTTGTCTAGGAAGCTTGATCCGACGGCTGAGGTTATTTTCCGCTTAGTGAAAATTAATTGAGTGGTGGAGAATAATTGCAAGTAAAGATATTTTAATAGTACGGCCATGATTAATCGCCACGTTCGATAGATTGATTGATTGATACGTATTAATTGTACGTTAGTAGAATTCCGATCGTACGATAATTATTAATTGCTACATTAGTATAATTTCGATCGTATGGCGTAGATTAATTTTTGTAGAGACAAAAATTAATCGTATGGCCCGATTGGCCATTGGTCTATTGTGACCTTATCGGGTGGTCCCGATTTATTAATTCTCTAACGTGAGTGAATCACGTGGTTCCGATCGAGTATTTGCCCAAGTACAATTTAATCGAGTGGTCTCGATTGGGCAATTGAGGAAAATTAGAAAGATCGTGTGGTCCCGATCTTTTGTTGGAGAATAATTGAGAAGATCGTGTGGTTCCGATCTGTCGTTAGAGAAAATTGGTGAGACCGGATGGTCCCGATCTGCTAATCGGGAATTTAGCAAGATCACGTGGCGAAGATTGATCGATCGGGAATATTTAAGCGATCGTGTGGTATCGGACGAGCGATCGAGGAATTATTGTGGTGTACGGTCTTAAGTGGGATAATTGAGAGGAAATGTGGAATTTCACCCTGAAGCGTTATGATGCGGGCTTTGATATTGAATTGAGGAAATATAGCCTGGCGTTATTACGCGGGCTTTGTTATTGAATTGAGGAATTATAGCCTGAGGCGTTATGACGCGGCTCTATCGTTATTATTTTACCCCGAGGCGTTAAACGCGGGGTTGTGAGTATTTTTTATCCCGATGCGTTAAACGAGAGATATTAACCTTGATGCGTTATTATGCGGGTTATAGTGACGTGCGTTATTACGCGGGTGCATCCGATTATAAAATAGCCGATGCGTTAAACGCGGGCTCGCAACCAACGTGGAATATTTATAATGGCCTGAAGCGTTATTACGCGGGTTTGTCCGATTATAATATAGTACGATGCGTTAAATGCGGGCCCTGGACCAACGTGGAATTTTATATGATAGCACGAGGCATGGAACACCTGCTTTGGAGCAACGTGGAATATTTTTATTTCAGTGCGAGGCGTGAAATATCGATATGGGGGTAACGTGAAATATTTGTGAAGGTGTGGCAATTATTGGAGAAAGAATAAAATATTCGGGAATTTATTTGTGGAATTTTTTTATTGTCGGAGGATTTGTTGGAAATTGCTCGCCTAGGACGTGTCTGGAGGCACTAGAGCCCTAACCTAGGGTTAGGGGCTTTCTTGCGAGATTTTATCTCACCCCGTCGTGGGCTCTCATTTTTCAAACACTCCGCCTCAACAATGAATAATCCGCCCGGGAGATTCGGTATTCCCCGAGGTCATGGTACCAAGAGAAGATGGGGAGGTTGTAGAGCCATCGGATGCGGAACAGCCACCTTGAGCTTGACGAGGATGAGTTGGAGGCGAGAGATGATATAGTACCGGATAACGGCGACGAGGCCTAGGGTAGTTGGCCTCTTGAGCTTTTGTAGAGTATTTTCTTTTGGAAGCATAGCGGGCTTCGACCACATAATCTTTTGTTATAAGTGGTCACGAGCTTGTCTGATGGCCTCTGAAGCCCTAGGTTTGAAGGTTGTGACAATTATGTATATATGTACATAAGTTTGTTTTATCGTCCCAAGTCATCGTGATATTAATTGGTTTTACGTACGGGGATTGTTTACGCTTCCGCAAGTTTTGTATTTGTTGGCCTTTGAATCTGGAGAACCGTACATAATCGTGGCCGGGTGGGATGTCGACGGCTCGCAGGGTTCGGGTCGTGACATATGTAGAGTGAACGGTTGCAATCTAGTCCCTTCGTTTAATCTCGGCCGTTCGTTTTGGTAATTAGATCAAACGGTCTAGGTCGAGTCTTCGTCTAATCCGAACCGTAGATTTTAGTTGAGCGATCAGAGGTTGTATTGCGGCCACATGGTCGAGTCGTAGCCATAGGATAAGGAGTGGTGCAACGTCATTTTGGGTGTTGGCGTCCGCGCGCGATTCGGACTGAATCGGACCCCGTTGACTGGTTCATTGACCGGTTCAAGCTGGGACCGATTTTCTTTTTTAATAAAAAAAGAAAAGAAAAGAAAAGAAAAGAATTTTCAAAAATTCAAAAAATGGTTTTAAAAATCCAAAACAATTAGGAAAAATTGCATAAAATTCCTAGAAAAACTCCAGAAATTCTCAAAAATTGAGGAATGCCCACAATCAACTTGCCAATCCTATTTTTGAGATTTCTTTTCCCGATCTTTCCAAAAATGACAATTTTACCCTCTAGGGGTAATTTGTCTCAAAAAATTTCTGAGATTTGCGAAAATGCCAACATTAAGGTTGGGTCGGGTTAGGTGACCAACTCTTCGTTTGAGTTTTCTAGTCTCATCCTTCTTACGAAATGATGATTTTACCCCTTAAATGGTAAATCGTCTTTGAATTCCTCATTATTAGTGAAAATTGCCAGAATTACGAGATGGGTTAGTTAGGTGGCTAATCCTTACGTGCGGAATTTTCATATCTTATTTTCTTGAGAAATTGACCATTTTACCCTCAAGGGTAAATTGTCCCAAAAAATTCAAAAACCAAATGCCGAAAATTAGGAGATTGATTAGCTTAGGTAGCCAATTCTATTTTCGGCGTTTTCCATTCTAGATTCCTTCAAAAATGACGATTTTTCCCTTTTTGGCAAATCTTTCTCAAATTTTCTCAAAACTACGATGTCGCCCCTCATGGGCAAATTATGTCCAAATCACTCCTATTTACCCTTTATCTTTGTGATTCTTTGTTCTTTAAGCCAATAGAGCTTTACTAAGAATGCCATGTTGATTTGATGCGATTTATCGGCATATTATGGATTCCTTGATTTGCGCACATTATTTCATTGATTGTGATTGATAGGGTAGTCACTCCCATTTGTATGAATTCCTAGATTTAGGATTCATACCCCTACTCATTGCATGAAATCCGAGGTTGAAAAAAATCATTCAATTTAGGTACCGAAAGGGCGTCAATTAAGGCAATTGGCGTAACTAAGTCCCCGAACCCTCTTATCTGGTTCTCACGAACCGAATAGAAACTCTCAACTATTCACTAGGGTTTTCAATCATACCCTCTAAGAAATGATTGGTGGTGACTTCCAAGCATGCACACGTGTTACATGTCACTAGACCACACCGAAAGGTCGATCTCGATTTTATCCTCCATTGCGATTTGGGTAATGGGACTTGAGAGAGGCCCGCGTCCGAGATCTACATGGCAACTGGATCGAAGGGCTATCCATTAACCCACTTGCCACACCTTGCGGGAGGGTCGTGACATGCATATGCCAAGGATGAAAGATGCGGCTCTAATTTTTTTTTTATTGCTCAAAATGAATAAAATCCATCCCTGCCACATAGATGACTTGGTTTTACCCTTGGATACTATGTGGATGATCAGCGATGTAACATAGTATTCCAACAACAAATCAGGTAATGCTCAAGAAAAATCAAACAGCAAAATCACCAAAAATAGGATTAGCCGAGTTGAATGGACCCATTTCCTACTTTTTGAGATTTTTTTCGAATTTTGGGAATTTTTTGGAATGATTTGCCTATGAGGGGAAAAATCATCATTTGGGAGAAATCGAAAGACAAAATCGTCAAAAATAGGATTGGCCAATTCATCTCCTAATTGTTGATATTTTTTTAGAATTTTTGGAATTTTTTTCTGATTTTTTCCAATGTTTTTATATTTTTATGAATTTTCCACTTTTGGATTTTTTTAATCATTTTCTGATTTTTTGTCCTCAAATTTTATTAAAATATTATCCGGACCGGGTCGGGTTGACCCGGCCCACACCTTGCGGGCACCCGACAAAAGTGAAAGAAGACTATTTTTACCTTTTTTATTCTCAAAAGTGTTCTTATTTTTTTAGAAGCAACTTTTTTTTATTTCTTATTTTTTGGTCCAAAAGTGTTCCTAAGAAATGGAATCGAAATCAAAATCATTTCGGTACCAAATATGTTTTTGATTTTTTTTTTTGTTACAGGAAACAAAAATAGAGGAACAAAGAAACTTACCAAACAGGCTCTAAGTTTCCTACAAGTGCTCATTGTATACTTGTGGGATTGCTAGAGAGTTGGGCATATCCCATGTGTGACATCCCGTATTCCGACCTTTTTTCAAAGTTTTGAATTAATGAAAAGTCTCATTGATGTATTTCATTAAGTCTCACTCGGAATTGATCCCTCTTGAGCGGTAACCAAATGGGAATGGCTAGCTAGGAAAATTAAGTACGTGGACATAAGAACTTGATCCTGGATTGACTTTTTGGCCATGAAAATTATCGAGGAAATACTTTGGATCAATATAGGCCGATCCTAAAATGATTAAGGAACGATTTGGGTAATACCCTATGTTTGGATCATGGGTGATTCCGTTTGACCTCGTATGTGTTCCGAACGGCCCTAAATTATTTTCTAACGATCGTATCTATCGGGACTAGTGATTAACCATCGTAATTGAATGACAACCAAAGTCGCCATGGCTCGAGAAATTCTTAAACGTGATATTAATTACTGGTCGATATGCGTAACTCCTAAAAGCCGTCCGTTAGTTTGACATACGCCGAAATTTCAATTGATCGAGATTGATCGCAAATCGGACTTGAAATTTGATGTCGGACTTTCGAGAGGTTCCAATAATTAAATTTTGAAAGTTTCCTCATCCGGAGTATAATTTCTTTGCGGTTCGCCCCAAAGGGTTCAGGAAAATAAAATTTGGATTGGAAATGGGAAATGATCCATTTACCCTTGGAAAATATCCAATTTTCCACTTTGGCTCAAGGGCATTTTGGTCAATACCCCCTAGTGGCCGAATTTGACTAGTCAAGGGTGATGGAAATTACCAAATTGCCTTTCTTGACTTGCAAGACCAAAATATCTATGCCAAAAAAATATCCTAATCTTTTATTAATCAATTTTTGGTCTTCTTCCTTATTATTGCAAGAACACACTCTCTCTCTACCCCACTTTCTCTCGCTTGGCCGAACCTCCATTGTTACCCCCTCCCTCACAGAAAATTTCTCAAGCTACCATCGGTTTCGCCACCGTGAACCGCCCGGAGTCGCCGGAGCACCATGGGTTAGAGCCGGTGAGAGAGGATCTGCTGGAGCCGCCGTTGGATCAAATTTTCTCTCAACTTTTCATCGGAAAAAATTGCTAGATCTTGAGGTAAGATAGTTTCTAAACTTGGATTAGGTAACTAGGATGCTAATAGAGCTTAGGTTGAGTAGATTTGGTGAAAAATTTGTGGGATTGTGCTCTTGATGCATGGTGGCCGAAAATGGGAGAAGGAGGAGAGAGAAAATTATGTTATTGAAGTGAATAGAAGTGCATGATTGAAATTAGATGGCCATGATTTAATCTTGCTTTTGATGCTTTAATTGGATGGCCTCGATTGCATATTACTTTATGAAGATAGATCATATGGTGGAGATTAGATGCACATTAGGATATTTTAATCGTATTGTCCCAATTAATTGCCACGTTATTATAGTTTAATTGTATGGTACGTATTAATTGTACGTTAGTGAAATTTCGATCATACGGTGATTATTAATTACTACGTTAGCATAAATAATATCATGTGGCGTAGATTAATTTTTGTGGTAGTATAAATTAATCGTGTGGTCCGATTGGTCGACGGCTTGAGTGTAATTTAATCGGGTGGTCCCGATTTATCATTTATTTAACGTGAGTGAATCACGTGGTCCCGATCGAATATTTATTCGGAATAATTAAATCGAGTGGTCTCGATTGAGCGATTGAGGAAAATTAGAAAGATTGTGTGGTCCCGATCTTTTATTGGAGAAAAATTGGATGATATCGTGTGGTCTCGATATGCTAATCAGGAAATTTAACAAGATCACGTGACGAAGATTGGTCGATCGGAAGGTTTTATGGATTGTATGGTATCGCGAGCGATCGAAGAATTGTTGTTACTATATGGTCGTTTATGAGCAATAAATCAAGTGGAAGTGAGGAATTTTATCTTGAGGCGTTATGAAGCGGGGTTCATATTTATAAGACCATATTTTGCCCCGAGGCGTTGTGACGCGGGCTTTGTTATTATTATTCTACCCCGAGGCGTTAAACGCGGGGTTCTATGTTTTATTTTACTCGAGGCATTAAACACAGGATAAATACACGAGGCATTATTACGCGGGTTATAGTGACATAAGGCGTTATTATGCGGGTCTAGACTATATAATGGCCTGAGGCGTTAATACGCGGGTCTGTCCATTTATAGGATAGCCCTGAGACCCTAAACGTGGGCATTTGAGTAACGTGGAATATTTTATTATAGCATGAGGCGTTAAACGCGGGCATTGGAGTAACATGGAATATTTTATTATAGCTTTGAGGTGTTAAACGTGGGCATTGGAGTAATGTGGAATATTTTTATTTTAGCCTTGAGGCGTTAAACGCGGCATTGGAGTAACGTGGAATTTTTATAAATGTGTGGCAATTTTGGGAGAAAGAATGAAGTATCCTGAAATTTATTTGTTGAATTATTAATTGATGGAGGAATTGTTGAGAATCGCTTATATAGGACGTGTCCGGAGGCACTAACGCCCTAACCTAGGATTAGGGACTTTCTTCTTGAGATTTATTCTCACCTCGTCGTGGGTTATCTTTTTCAGACCCTCCGCCTCAATAATGAATGATCCACGTTAGAGAGTCGGCATTCCCTGGGATATGGATACGTTAGTGACGAGAATATAGGTGGGGAATGTGACATCCCGAATTCCGACCCACTTTCGAAGCTATGAATGAATGAAATATCTCATTGATGTATTTCAGTCTAATCTCACTCGGAGTTGATCCCTCTCGAAGAGACTAACCAAATGGGAATGGCTAGCTAGGAAAATCAAGTACGTGGACCTAAGAACTTGATCCCTGGATTGACTCTTTGGCCATGAAAATTGTCGAGGGAATATTACGGACCAATATAGGCCGATCCTAGAATGATTAAGGAACGATTTGGATAATACCCTACGCTTGGATCACGGGTGATTCCGTTTGACCTCGTATGGGTTCCGAACGTCCCTAAATTATTTTCTAACAATCGTGCCCATCGGGACTAGTGATTGACCCTCATAATTGAATGACAACCAAAGTCACCATGGCTCGAGAAATTCTTAAACGTGATGTAAATCACGGGTCGATACGCGTAACTCCTAAAAGCCGCCCGTTAGTTTGAGATACGCTGAAATTTCAATTAATCGAGATTGATCGCGAATTTACCTTCGAAATTAGATGTCGGACCTTCAGGGGTTCCAATAATAATATTTTGGACGTCGCCTCATCCCAGCATGTATATTTCACAATTCGCCCCAAAGTGTTCGGAAAAGTGAAATGCGAGTGGATATGGGAAAGGAGATGAATTATTGGTGGGACCCACAAGACTTTGTCTCATTATTTCTAAGACCAAGAATTCCACTTAGTCAAACTTTTCATCCCAAAATATCCTAGCCTAGCTTATCTATCCACCTATCTTCATCTCCTTCAGTTTGGACAAACTTTTCTCTCACTTCTCTCTCTCGCCCAACCCGCTGCCCTGTCCCGACAGCTCCACTGTTCCGGCCATAACTTTTTCATCCGATGTCGGTTTGAGGTAAGACCACTTCCATTTGAAAGCTTATTGTCTTAGCTTTCCAGGGACATATTATAAGCTCGATTTGGCCCGGTAGTTTTTCCCGTAGGTCCGTTTGAAGGGGCAAAGGTCCGGATGAGACAAATCTGACCCGGTTTGAGAGAGGGAGTTTTTGCTTCGGTTTCCAGCTGATTTTCACCAAAGGATTTGGCTAGAAATCAAGTAAGTTGGTTTCTAAACCTTGATTAGGTATCTAGGTTGCTAAGGGACTTGAGATTGAGTAGATTTTGGTGAAAAATTGGTTGTTTTTGGCCATTTTCATGCCTTGGCCGAGAATGAAGGGGAGGAGGAGAGAGAAATCATGTTCTTGAAGTGAATAGTGAAGTCAAGAGGATTTGGGTATGGTCAAAGTTGGACCATGGTTACTTTATGCCTAACTCTAGTTACTTTATGCTATTATTTAATCATGGTTAGGTTAGTTATTGACTCTAGTTAATTTTGAACCATGGTTAGATTATATTCTAACTATAGTTACTTTTTATGTGACAACATGTTGTTATGCCACGGTGTTAATTAAATATGGTATTACTATAGTTTAGTACTATAGTCGTGAATTAATTATACGTTAGTCTAATTCCGAACATACGGCCGTTAGTAATTGCTGCGTTAGTAGAATTAATTTTGTGTGGCGTAGATTAATTATTGCGGTAGCATAATTAATCTTGTGGCCCGATTTGGCCATTGGTCTTGTATGATCTAGTCGGGTGGTCCCGATTTATTAATTCTCTAACGTGAGTGAATCACGTGGTCCCGATTTATTAATTCTCTAACGTGAGTGAATCACGTGGTCCCGATTGAGTGTTTAGCGGTACAATTTAATCGAGTGGTCTCGATTGGGCAATTGAGAAACATTGGAGAGATCGCATGGTCCCGATCTTTTATTGGAGAAAATTGGTGAGACCGGATGATCTCGATTTGCTAATCAAGGAATCTAGCGGGATCACGTGGCAAGGATTGATCGATCGGAAGTATTTAAAGGATCGTGTGATATCGGACGAGTGATCGGGAAATTATTGTGGTATATGGTCTTAAGTGGAATGAAAGAGAGGAAATGTGAAATTTTTACCCCGAGGCGTTATGACGCGGGGTTTGTACTTTATAAGACCATATGTTGCCCGAGGCGTTATGACGCGGCTCTAATGTTGGATTGAGGAATTATAGCTTGAGGCGTTATGTCGCGGGCGTTACTATTATTATACCCCGAGGCGTTAAACGCGGGGTTATGAGTATTATAATATCCTGAGGCGTTAACCGCGGGATAGTGACCCGAGGCGTTATTACGTGGGTCCGTCTATTCTCGAAAATATGAAAGTCGTGTTCAATTAAGTCGTCCGAGACCAAAGTGAGTCGTGTTCGACTAATTGTCCGAGACTTAATCCGGTCGTGTTCCTATGTGTCCGAGACCGAGATTTATGGGTCGTATTCAATCAAGTCGTGCGATGCCAAAGTGAGCCGTATTCGTCGATTGTGCCGAGACCGGGAAAGTATGATGGTCGTATTCAATCAAATCGTCATGAGGCCAAAGTGAGCCGTATTCGCCCGATTGTGCGAGACCGAGAAAGTGTGAAAGTCGTGTTCAATTAAGTCGTCCGAGACCAAAGTGAGTCGTGTTCGACTAATTGTCCGAGACTTAATCCGGTCGTGTTCCTATGTGTCCGAGACCGTGATTTATGGGTCGTATTCCTATGAGTCCGAGACCCTAGTATATATATATGTTTATGGAGCCGTGTTCCATAAAGGTCCGAGGCTCAATGTTATGGACTTGTATGAAGTCGTGGAGTAACGTGGAATATTTTTGGAGTAACGTGGAATTTTAGGATAACGAATTTAGACGTGAGGCGTGAAACGGGGCTTTAGAGCAACGTGGGTTATTGTTATTCCGATCGAGATATGAAATATCAATATGAGGGTAACGTAGAATATTTGAGAAAGTGTGGAATTTTCGGAACAAGTATGGAATATTCCGGGATTTATTAGTTGAATTATTAAGATGAAGAAGGATATGTTGAAAAGTTGCTGTTTTTTAAAACTTGTCTCGGAGGCACTAGAGCCCTAACCTAGGGTTAGGGGCTAGCTTACTGAGATTTTATCTCACCCCATCGTGGGTTCGTTGTTTTTCGGACACTCCGCATCAGCAATGAATAATCCGCCCAGGAGATTCGATATTCCCCAAGGTCATGGTACCAAGAGAAGATGGGGAGGTTGTAGAGCGATCGGATGCGGAATAGCCACCCGAGATTGACGAGGATGAGTTGGAGGCGAGAGTCGATATCGTACCGGATAGCGATGACGAGGCCTAGGGTAGTTGGCCTCTTGAGCTTTTGTAGAGTATTTTCTTTTGGAAGCATAGCGGGCTTCGACCACGTAATCTTTTGTTATAGGTGGTCACGAGGCTTGTACGATGGCCTCTGAAGCCCTAGGTTTGAAGGTTGTAACAATTGTGTATATGTACATAAGTTGTTTTACCGTCCCAAGTCATCGTGATGTTAATTAATTTCTGTACGGGGAATTGTTTATGCTTCCGCAAAGTGTTATATTTGTTGGCCTTTGGATCCCTGGAGAACTGTACTTATTTGTTGGCCGAGGTGGGATGTCGACGGCTCGTAGGGTTCGGGACGTGACATCCCCGTTTAAGTGGTATCGAGCAAGGTCAGCTCGATCAAATGAGATTGAGACTTGGAGTAATAAGGAGTGATGACTTGGGGACGATTAGATACTTGAGGACCCTTAGGATAAGGCATTGATTTCTGAATCTTGAGGATTATAGGCTTGAACTTGTAATGTATTCTAATGGTTCTAGTATCGTTTTGTTTTATTGGTAAACTTGGGTGATGATATTATTGAGGTTTATAAGTGAGCAAGCAGGAAATTGAGGAGCCATAAGTATGGATTTTGAGGTTGTACATGTGGTTGAGGCTAATAGAGGATTGCTTTTGAGCGAAGGGTCGGTTGGATTATATGACTACGATTATGGTTTGTCGATGACTCAACTTGAAGAATATGTTAGAACATAGGCAATGGATCTATGAGACGTGACAGTCATTGGTGGAATTAGAGATCTTTTGTGGATAAGAATTGATTTGGAAGCGACTTTGGTACGTCGAGTAATGAGGACAATCATGTAGTGCGGTGTTTGTGGCATTAAAACGAAAGTCGACGAATGTGCATGCATGAGCTTATCACTATCGGACCTAATAAACTGTCAGCTTGGTATGGGACAAGTTGACGGGATACCTATAAACCGTAATGAAGCATGGTATGGGACGTGTGGAACGGGGCTTTCTCCGTAGATGTATGACTTGGGACAACCCGCAATGACCAGGGTCTAATGAGGGCGGGGAGTGATCGCCGGGACAGAGAGGTCCGGACAAGGAGCGGCTCTCGACAGGCTTCTAAGATAGCAAGGAGCGAGGAATGACCCGGGCCATAAATTGAAAGGGAAAGTCTAGGTATCGGGTTAAGTCCGATCTTGATTAAGAGACGTGTTGCACCGAGTTGATCCTCAAGGTGAAATTTCAAAAATTTGCTTGGCATTTGTGATGGCGCCTGGGATTGGCATGATTAAAAGTTTCGTCTTTGGGCGGTGGATGCCGTTATGTAGTTGGCATCATGTGATTGTTATGGCCAAGGTCTAATTGAGAGATTAGACGGCGTGAAGGGTTCATACCCCGTTGAACCGATATCTTCCGAGAGTGTGATAGCCTATGGTGTTCGTATTAGAGGAACAAGTGCCTTTATACTTAAAATATGAGCGATTGACTCATTGAAGTAATGCCTTGAATGGTTGCTTGATGTTGGCCTAGTTGAGGCTTGCCTAATAATTGGCGGTTAATTGAGAAATTGCCTCGTTGAGGCTGGCTTGATAGGTAGTCACTGGTTAAGGGTGATTTGAAACCCTTGGATAATTGGCAAGTAGTTGAGAGTTGCCTAAGAACCATTAGGTGGTTGATTGCTTGGTGACGAATAATGAGATGAGCGACTTGAAACTACTAGACTCGAGTAGAAAACTTAAGTCTTTAATTCCTGGAGGGAATTGTAGTGGTTCAAGTGCCATAAGGATCTAATAAGGTCGAACGACCAGAGTATGGTCACTAGAGGAGCGTTTGGATCGAGTATGCAAAGTATGAGAAGATTCAAGAATTGAAAGGAATCATGATAAGTGAGTAAAGATGAACCACGAGAGTATGAGCGCTGGAAGAGCGTTTGGCCCGAGCTTGTAAATTGTGCGAGACCCTAGAGTTGAAGGGGTCAAGAGAACCTTAAGAGGAATTTGAAATTCGATGGGTAGGCGGACTCAAGAAGGAGCTGCCATTGTTGCCCAAAGCGAGATAAGACTACTACGTTGATTGTGTTGTTAGCAAGGTAAATGGTAGAGATCGTAGGAAAAAGGATAGAGAATGGAAAAGAAAATCGTTGGAAAGAAAGCTTATGGAAGGATGCATAAGAGTGAGATTGATTAAGTTCGATGGAGAGAGAGTGAATTTGAAACTGCCTTCCTCTGGATTGGGGATTGTGTAAGGAAACCTCGGAGGTTTTGGGTGCACGGATGAAAAGAAAGTCACCCCGATAGTTACTAGCCTTAAGAGGCCGTCGATGATTGGTGAAGGATCACTAAAGGAAGAGTTTTTCCTTGAAGGCATGATATCTTCCTAGATTGTCTTCGCCAAGTTGTTCAATAGAAAGTATCTTTCTAAAGATACTCGAGAACAAGGATTATCCGAACTTTCATAGCTTTGCAAAGATCTGAAGGCGATCCACCAATGCGAGATAAAGTTCTCAAGGTTGTCTAGGTGTACTAAGGGTGGTTAGTGACCCTATTAATGAGACGTGAAGTTTCTGCGTGGATTGGAATTCGAAAGCCTTATGGCTAGTTGTTACTCCTCGATTCCGAGGAATGGTAATGGGTCGTAATGAATGAAGTGGATGATCGGAAGAGGAATAAGCAAGAGAATTTCCATTCATGGATTGCGAGTAAGGGAATTTACACTTATGGAGCACGAGAATGTGCCTGTGAGAAATGGCTATTACCTTGGCGTAAAGCCTGTAATGAAAGATTGAAGTTTCTTCTCTTCTATCACCGGGAAAAATTATGGAAAAAGCTATGTCGGTTGTCGACTTTGTTGATTTATATGCGAGTGAGTGAGGTTGAATTGGGACCACTGGAAGTGGTATTGTGAGTTATCATCCTAAAGGATATGGTGTCATTTTTAAATGGCGATTGGATCATGAGATGGTCGTTAATGGAAAGGAAAGTAAATGGACTCGATAGTCCCGACTACTCCCAGTGTTCATGGATGGATGAGTAAGGAAAAAGGGGTACTTGGATTATAACCGCAAAGTGAATTGATTCAATCAATTAAGATATCCAAGGTGTGGATGTGCGGGGATCGAGGAAGAACCTCGACTCCTTTGAATCTTGTCACTAAAGATGACTGGGTTATTACAAGAGAATGTCAAGTGTGGAGGCATCTAAATCCTAGAGTAAGAACACCGCTATTGGCGTGAACTCCAAGGACGAAGTGGATTCGAAGTAGAAGAATGCCACCGAAGTGTATTGTTTCCTTCATAAGGTAAGAGACCCTAGTGTGGAGGAAGAGAAAGTTCTAATTGTTGTGGAATTAAGATTGAACGTCTAGGCCGAGAAAGAAGAAGCGGAACTCGAATGATCTCCGTAAAATTATTCGAGAGGAACCGTCTTGTAGACAATGTTGAATTCCAGGAAATGTTGATGTTCAATTTGAATGAATGAAATGGGGACAAGATCGCATTAGCTGGTTGTGGAACCAAGAGATTGAGGCACTGATGCTTCCCGAGGAAAGAGGGATAAAAATGAACAAAGTGTGGCATAGTCTAACTGGAAATCTATAAAGACATAGAGCCAAAGCATAAGCTCTCAAGTGGATGGTACGAATGACGGTTTAAACGAATCGACACCTGGTAGCAAGAGCCGACAATAGTCGGATTGTGTATCCAAGGAATAATTGAATTCATTGTTACCGTCTTTAAAGACGATGATCGGACTCGTTTGAGGAGTCACAAGAAGCATGACCCCGAGGAAACCATCATTGTATGCTAAGTGTGAAGAGCGTGAGTTTTGGGTCGAATAAGGTGAAATTCATTGGTCGTGTGAAGTCCGAGAGAGAGGATCCCTATGAATCCTTCATGGGTAGAAAGTGATGATGGATCGATTAAGGTCGATGTGAGTTATGGAAATTTGAAGTTTCTTAGAATTGATGGATTGTCATAGACGGATCGTAGGAAGATTCTCCACAAGAATTATTCCATTGATGAAAGGGACTAAGGACGAGACATAGAGTGAGTGGATGAAATTGTTTACGGAGATGGGAGTGTTACTTGTGCAAGGAATGACCTCGCAACTATGTGAACTACAAGAGTTAGAAATATTGATTGCCCCAAAGGGAACTAAAGGAAAGGTCATGACTGTGATGCCCTTATCACTTAGGAATGGTGAATTAAGTAGCGGAGGCATACAATCGAAAATTGAGCGTCTTGCATTTGGCAACGAAGGGACAGATCTCACCTCGAGGAATAAGAGATTCAACTTCTAAATTGGAAGTTTAGCAATTGACTAGCTTGATGGCTACTTGAAGCATCAAGCCTAAAGGTCGAAAGGAATTGAGATGTGGCGATGAATGGACCCGGACTTCTAAGGGTCGTGGAAACGAATAGAACAGGGAGGAAATCCAGACTTTTGAGTACTTGGAAAAGAAACCTCAAAGTTGAGGATAAAAACCTTGAAGTCCAATAGACAAGTGTACAAGTTCTATATTAAAGAGGAAGGTGAACACAGTTGAGGACCAAAAGAAAAAATAAAAAAAAGGCTTTGAAGGATGAAAACCGTTCTTTGTTAAGGACGTTATCGAAGTGTCAAGTGACGACAAGAACTACTTTGGAAAGCGTGGTAGCGATGAGGCGTTACTACCCCATAAGACGAGATGATTGGAGGATTGCAAATTTCGAGGACGAAATTTTTGTAAGGGGAGAAGAATTGTGACATCCTGAATTCCGACCCACTTTCGAAGCTATGAATGAATGAAATATCTCATTGATGTATTTCGGTCTAATCTCACTCGGAGTTGATCCCTCTCGAGCGAGACTAACCAAATGGGAATGGCTAGCTAGGAAAATCAAGTACGTGGACCTAAGAACTTGATCCTGGATTGACTCTTTGGCCATGAAAATTGTCGAGGGAATATTCTGGACCAATATAGGCCGATCCTAGAATGATTAAGGAACGATTTGGATAATACCCTACGCTTGGATCACGGGTGATTCCGTTTGACCTCGTATGGGTTCCGAACGTCCCTAAATTATTTTCTAACAATCGTGCCCATCGGGACTAGTGATTGACCCTCATAATTGAATGACAACCAAAGTCACCATGGCTCGAGAAATTCTTAAACGTGATGTAAATCACGGGTCGATACGCGTAACTCCTAAAAGCCGCCCGTTAGTTTGAGATACGCTGAAATTTCAATTAATCGAGATTGATCGCGAATTTACCTTCGAAATTAGATGTCGGACCTTCAGGGGTTCCAATAATAATATTTTGGACGTCGCCTCATCCCAAGCATGTATATTTCAAAATTCGCCCCAAAGTGTTCGAAAAGTGAAATCCGGGACTGGATATGGGAAAGGAGATGAATTATTGGTGGGACCCACAAGTCTTTGTCTCATTATTTCTAAGACCAAGAATTTTAGTCAAACTTTTCATCCCAAAATATCCTAGCCTAGCTTATCTATCCACCTATCTTCATCTCCTTCATTTGGACAAACTTTTCTCTCACTTCTCTCTCTCGCCCAACCCGCTGCCCTGTCCCGACAGCTCCACTGTTCCGGCCATAACTTTTTCGTCCGATGTCGGTTTGAGGTAAGACCACTTCCATTTGAAAGCTTATTGTCTTAGCTTTCCAGGGACATATTATAAGCTCGATTTGGCCCGGTAGTTTTTCCCGTAGGTCCGTTTGAAGGGGCAAAGGTCCGGATGAGACAAATCTGACCCGGTTTGAGAGAGGGAGTTTTTGCTTCGGTTTCCAGCTGATTTTCACCAAAGGATTTGGCTAGAAATCAAGTAAGTTGGTTTCTAAACCTTGATTAGGTATCTAGGTTGCTAAGGGACTTGAGATTGAGTAGATTTGGGTGAAAAATTGGTTGTTTTTGGCCATTTTCATGCCTTGGCCGAGAATGAAGGGGAGGAGGAGAGAGAAATCATGTTCTTGAAGTGAATAGTGAAGTCAAGAGGATTTGGGTATGGTCAAAGTTGGACCATGGTTACTTTATGCCTAACTCTAGTTACTTTATGCTATTATTTAATCATGGTTAGGTTAGTTATTGACTCTAGTTAATTTTGAACCATGGTTAGATTATATTCTAACTATAGTTACTTTTTATGTGACAACATGTTGTTATGCCACGGTGTTAATTAAATATGGTATTACTATAGTTTAGTACTATAGTCGTGAATTAATTATACGTTAGTCTAATTCCGAACATACGGTCGTTAGTAATTGCTGCGTTAGTAGAATTAATTTTGTGTGGCGTAGATTAATTATTGCGGTAGCATAATTAATCTTGTGGCCCGATTTGGCCATTGGTCTTGTATGATCTAGTCGGGTGGTCCCGATTTATTAATTCTCTAACGTGAGTGAATCACGTGGTCCCGATTTATTAATTCTCTAACGTAGTAATCACGTGGTCCCGATTGAGTGTTTAGCGGTACAATTTAATCGAGTGGTCTCGATTGGGCAATTGAGAAACATTGGAGAGATCGCATGGTCCCGATCTTTTATTGGAGAAAATTGGTGAGACCGGATGATCTCGATTTGCTAATCAAGGAATCTAGCAGGATCACGTGGCAAGGATTGATCGATCGGAAGTATTTAAAGGATCGTGTGATATCGGACGAGTGATCGGGAAATTATTGTGGTATATGGTCTTAAGTGGAATGAAAGAGAGGAAATGTGAAATTATTACCCCGAGGCGTTATGACGCGGGTTTGTACTTTATAAGACCATATGTTGCCCGAGACGTTATGACGCGGGCTCTAATGTTGGATTGAGGAATTATAGCTTGAGGCGTTATGACGCGGGCGTTACTATTATTATACCCCGAGGCGTTAAACGCGGGGTTATGAGTATTATAATATCCTCGAGGCGTTAAACTCGGGATAGTGACCTTAGGGCGTTATTACGTGGGTCCGTCTATTCTCGAAAGTATGAAAGTCGTGTTCAATTAAGTCGTCCGAGACCAAAGTGAGTCGTGTTCGACTAATTGTCCGAGACTTAATCCGGTCGTGTTCCTATGTGTCCGAGACCGAGATTTATGGGTCGTATTCAATCAAGTCGTTCGAGGCCAAAGTGAGCCGTATTCGTCGATTGTCCGAGACCGGGAAAGTATGATGGTCGTATTCAATCAAATCGTCCGAGGCCAAAGTGAGCCGTATTCGCCTGATTGTGCGAGACCGAGAAAGTGTGAAAGTCGTGTTCAATTAAGTCGTCCGAGACCAAAGTGAGTCGTGTTCGACTAATTGTCCGAGACTTAATCCGGTCGTGTTCCTATGTGTCCGAGACCGTGATTTATGGGTCGTATTCCTATGAGTCCGAGACCCTAGTATGTATATATGTGGAGCCGTGTTCCATAAAGGTCCGAGGCTCAATGTTATGAACTTGTATGAAGTCGTGGAGTAACGTGGAATATTTTCGGAGTAACGTGGAATTTTAGACGATAGCCTGAGGCGTGAAACGGGGGCTTTAGAGCAACGTGGGTTATTGTTATTCCAGTCGAGATATGAAATATCAATATGAGGGTAACGTAGAATATTTGAGAAGGTGTGGAAATTTTCGGAACAAGTATGGAATATTCCGGGATTTATTAGTTGAATTATTAAGATGAAGAAGGATATGTTGAAAAGTTGCTGTTTTTTAAAACTTGTCTGGAGGCACTAGAGCCCTAACCTAGGGTTAGGGGCTAGCTTACTTGGAGATTTTATCTCACCCCATCGTGGGTTCGTTGTTTTTCGAGATACTCCGCATCAGCAATGAATAATCCGCCCAAGAGATTCGATATTCCCCAAGGTCATGGTACCAAGAGAAGATGGGGAGGTTGTAGAGCGATCGGATGCGGAATAGCCACCTGAGATTGACGAGGATGAGTTGGAGGCGAGAGTCGATATCGTACCGGATAGCGATGACGAGGCCTAGGGTAGTTGGCCTCTTGAGCTTTTGTAGAGTATTTTCTTTTGGAAGCATAGCGGGCTTCGGCCACGTAATCTTTTGTTATAGGTGGTCACAGGCTTGTACAAGTGGCTTCAAAGCCCTAGGTTTAAAGGTTGTAACAATTGTGTATATGTACATAAGTTGTTTTACCGTCCCAAGTCATCGTGATGTTAATTAATTTCTGTACGGGAATTGTTTACGCTTCCGCAAGTGTTATATCTGTTGGCCTTTGGATCCCGGAGAAGCCTACTTATTTGTTGGCCAGGTGGGATGTCGACGGCTCGTAGGGTTCGGGACGTGGCAGGGGAAGATAAGGTATACTATCGGTGCGCTCCCATGATTTGGGTGGACGTGGGAGAACTTTCTTGGAAGCCCCATACGTACGTGGCGTGGACGTACCGCCTGGGGATTTGTAAGTGGGTCCTTTGTGGGGTTTTGATATTCCCTATGATGGAGTTGGGGAATGGGACCCCACTCAGGCTGCACCTCCTGACGGTGTAGTGACGAACCCGGAAACCGGCCTTGAGAATTCGAAGTCCAACCCGGAAGGACCCGGTGCGAGAGAGGATGTGGAGATCGTGGAGTCATCCGATGCGGAAGAGCCACCCGAGGTTGATGAGGATGAGCTAGCAGTTTGTAGATGAGATAGTTGATGATAGCATTGATGGGGCCTAAGGTAGTTGGCCTCTTGACTTTTATTGAGGGTTTTCCCTTTTGAAGTGTAGCGGTTTCAACCACTTGACCTTTTTGTTGTAGTGGTCACAGTTTATACGGTGGTCTCCGAAATCTTAGGTTTGGAAAGTTGTAAAGAATATGTGTATATGTACATAAGCTTGTTTTTACCATCCCAAGTTATCGTATCGCTGTTGTTTTCTGTACGGGGATTTGTTTTTTCTTCCAGTGCAAATTTGTTGGCCTTTGGATCTTGGAAAACTGTACGATAATATGGCCAGGTGGGATGTCGGCCGGCTCGCAGGGTTCGGGTCGTGACATCCCCATTCGAGTGGTATCGTAGCAAGGTCGCTCGATCCAAGTTTGGATGGGATATGGAGTGATAAGGAGCGATGACTTTGGGATGGTTAGACAGAGAGACCCTAGGTGTTTACGCAAGTTAAACGCGTTATGCGAGGCATTTGAATGTGCGCCTATGATTTGCATGATTGATTGGTTTCGTGCGATTGTTTGATGTTGTTTGTTAAATCGTTCTACCGAGAAATGATTGTTAGCTTTGTGCTAATTGTTGTATTAAGCAAGTGTGAAGCTACTAGACTCGAATAGGTGGCTTAGGTCTCTAATTCCTTAATGAAATTATTTTGATTTAGGTGTTGTGAAAGTTAATGGAAATGGACAACGAGGTAGAGGTTCCAGAGGAGGTTCCAGGGGCACTTCTAGCTCGAGGACCACGATTAGGGAGGATCCAAGAGTGAATGGAGTCCTTAGGGCTCTAGAGGAAATTGGAAACTTAATGGGTAAACAGACTCAAGAACGAGCTGCCGCTATTGCTCAAGCCACCGAGAGGCTAGCTGTTCTTGTTGTTGTTCTTTGCCCATGGGGTAAACATGAACCAAGGGAATGACAATAGGAATAGACAGATGCATCAGCTAATAGAACAGTTTCCGAAGTTGAAACCGACGAAGTTTACTTGGAAAGGGTGATCCCGAAGTTGCACCTCGTTGGATAGAGGACTTGGAGAAAGCATTTGCGGTGCTAGGGTGCATAGAGGAGGAGAAAGTGACCCTAACAGTATATCGCTTCTGAGAACACGGCCGGTGATTGGTGGAAGGCCACCAAGGGAAAAACATTTTCGGAGGGTATAGCTACGAATTGGACCGTCTTCACTAAAATCTTCAATGGAAAGTATTTTTCTAAAACCGCTCGGGAGCGAAGATGTTAGAATTTCGGTAGGCTGCATCGAATCGAGATGACTATTGATCGAGACGAGGCTGAATTTTCGAGATTGTCAAAGTATGTACCGAGGATGGTGGAGAATCCTCTCCGGACAAAGCGAGAAGGTTCCGAGACGGATTGAAACCGGAGCTTCATAGTCGGTTGATCCCGCTGAACCCGAGGGATTATGTCGAGCTTTATGAGCCGGGGTCGAGATGGTCGAGCGGGACATGAAAGAGAGGGCTGCCGCATTTGGATCGCGGTTTGTGCCAAAAGAGACAACCGCCATTTGGCAAGAGGCCAATGATGGGAAACCGGCACTTCGTCCCTCCAGTTTGAAGAAATAATGGGAAATCGGTATATCAGTCCAACCGAAATTGCCGACTCTGTGGAAGGAGGCACGGGAATGGGCTTTCCCCGAGCAAGACGGGGCGTGTTTCAAATGTGGCAAGTTTGATCATCGATAAGAAATTGCCCGGAGCAAGCCCCAAGGCCTCATTTTCAACCCCAAAGACCCTAGACAAGACCTCGAGATTGGAGCAGTTCCGCAGAATAATCGGTTCGGACTGCCAGCGCAGGGAAAGTGTAAGTAGTGGCGCGCAATGAGGGCGAGAAATGCGCCCGACGTGATTACAGTGCACGGTCTTCTTATGTGATCATGCTGCATATGCTTTATTTGATTCCGGAGCGTCGCACTCTTTTGTGTCTGCACGCTTTGTGGAATTAGTCAGGGTTGAGTTAAAACCGCTAGAAGTAATGCTGTACGTAACTACACCCTTAAAGGATAAGGTAGTGGTTACATTAGGGTGTTCCGAAATTAAGATAGTCATTGGTGGTAGAGAAGAATTTGTAGACCTAGCGGTTTTGACTATGCATGATTATGATGTGATAATTGGAATGTATTGGCTGGGAAAGCAAAGAATTGTTTTTGACTTGTGGTAACATGGTGATCCAATTTAATCCGATTGGTCATCCTAGATATGAATTTGTGGGAAGTCGAGGAGGAATCTCGATTCCCCTAATCTCGATCACTGGAATGACTAAGTTATCAAACGAAGGATGCCAAGGGTATTTGGCTGCTATGGTGGATTCATCAATTGAAGGACCAAGGCTAGTGGATATAGCCGTGGTGCGCGATTATCCCGATATCTTTCCTCAAGAATTACCGGGATTGCCACCGAAAGGGAAGTAGAGTTCGTGATTGAGTTAGCACTACGGACGGAACCGATCTCCAAGGCACCCTACGGAATGTCCCTCTCCGAGTTGAAGGAATTGAAGGTTCGAGATGCAAGAATTGCTGGATAAAAGATTTATCCGCCCCAGATGCATCACCATGGAGAGCGCCGGTGCTATTTGTGAGGAAAAAGGATGGGTCATTGCGATTATGCATCGACTATCGGCGATTGAATCAAGTAACCATCCAGAACAAGTATCCATTGCCAAGGATAGATGACTTGTTCGATCAACTGCAAGGGGCTGCGGTATTTTCTAAGATTGACTTGAGGACGGGCTACCATCAACCGAGGATCAAGAAGGAGGAAATACCGAAGATTGCTTTCACGTACGAGATATGGGCATTACGAGTTTTCGAAGAGCCCGAAGGAACATGAGCACCATCTCGAACATCGTGCTATAGACCTTAAGAGAGCACTCTCTCTATGCCAAATTTAGCAAGTGTGAATTTTGGCTCGATCGAGTAACATTCCTTGGACATATCGTCTCTGCGGAGATGGGATCTCGAGTGACCCGGCGAAAATTGAGACCGTGGTGAATTGGCCAAGACCGACATCGATTACGGAGGTTCGGAGTTTTCTAGGCTTGGCGGGATATTATCGACGATTTGTGGAGAAGTTCTCTTCGATAGCTATTCCGTTGACACAGCTGATGAAGAAGGAAACTCGCTTTGAATGGACGAGATAAGTGCGATAGGAGTTTCCAAGAACTGAAGCATAGGTTGACGACAAGCACCAGTTCCGATGATACCATCTCGGTCCTGGAGGATTGAAATTTATAGCGATGCTTCGCTAAAAGGATCGGGATGAGTATTAATGCAACATGGCGGGGTGGTTGCATATGCGTCGCAACAGCTTGAGGCATCATGAATTGAACTAACCAACACATGATCCGGAGCTTGCGGCGATTGTTTTTGCATTGAAGATTTGGAGGCATTATTTATGGGGAGAAAAGTTTCAGATTTATATGCACCATCGAGTTTAAAGTATTTGTTCTCCCAAAAAGAGCTAAATATGAGGCAGCGTCGTTGGATGGAATTATTGAAGGACTACGACCGTGATATTTTATATCACCCTAGGAAAGCTAATAAAGTAGCGGATACTCTTACTTGGAAATCAAGCATTGCACATTTGATGGAGAAGGAGTGGACTTTATTTGAAGAGTTGAGGGATTCGTAGTTTAAGTTTGAAGTTTGCAACCTCTCAAGTCCGTTGACAACTACCGAGAATTGAGCCGAGAGATTTAGGCATAAACTAAGGCGTTGTAGTCGGTGGATCCCGACATCCAGAAAATTTTAGAGATGGATGCAATCAAGAGGAAACCTGAATTCCAAGTGGCCGAGGACGGAATCTTAAAATTCCGTGGACGTCATGTGTCCCTAATGATATAGAGCCTAAGGAGCAGATTTTGTTAGAAGCTCATCATAGTAGCTACAGTGTGCATCCGAGGTGGCATCAAGATGCATCGGAACCTGCGTCGGCATTATTGGTGGAATGAAATGAAAGTACACGTGGCTAAACATGTGGCTAAATGTTTGACGTGCCAATAAGTAAAGGTACAACATTGCAAGCCTAGAGGATTACTTCGGCCGCTAGAAATTCCCGAGTGAAAATGGGAGCACGTGACCATGGATTTTGTCATTGGGTTACCGAGGAGCCAAAGAGGGCACGATTCGATTTGGGTAGTTGTAGACAGGCCGACGAAGTCTATACACTTCCCGGCAATGCGAAAGGACTTCGCAATGGATAAGTACGTTGAGTTGTATATGCACCGAGATAGTTCGACTTCACGGAGTTCTAGTTACAATTAATTCGGACAGAGATCCCAAGTTCACCGCAACTTTTTGCAAGAGTATTCAGAATGCCATGGGAACCAAAGTGCGAGTATAGCACCACCTATCATCCTCGAACAGACGGACAGTTGGAGAGGACAATTCGGACACTTGAGGACATGCTGCGAGCATTCGTGATAGATTTTAAAGGGGGTTGGGAAGAACAGCTACATCTACTTGAGTTCGCCTACAACAACGGCTTCCATAAAAGTATCGAAATGGCACCGTTTGAATCGTTGTATGGTAGATCTTGCGGGACTCCAAAGATGTTGGGATGAAGTTGGCGAGAGGAGTATAACGGGACCGAGCTAATTCAGCAATCTGTTAAGGTAGTAAAAGTAATCGAGAGAAAGGCTAAAGACTACCCATAGTAGTCAAAAGAGTTATGCGGACAGACAACGCAGACCTTTGGAATTCCAAGTGGGAGATCACGTTTTCCTAAAAGTGTCGCCAATGCGAGATTTATCTCGATTTGGGAAGAAAGGAAAATTAAGTCCGAGATACGTAGGTCCATTTGAAATCCTGGAATGGATTGGGACCTTGGCCTATCGACTCGCCTTGCCGCCGAACTTGTCCCAAGTTTCATAATATCTTCCACGTATCCATGTTGAAGAAGTACGAGCCGGACCCAACTCATGTGTTGGATCATGAAGTGGTGGAAGTAGACGAAAGATTATCTTACGTAGAGAGGCCGATGCGGATAGAAGACGAGAAAAGAACAAGTCCCGAGGAACAAGACAATTCCACTTGGTGAAAGTGATCCGGGAGCACCATGGAACGGAAATGGGAATTTGGGAAAATGAAGAAATAATGAGGTGTCAGCACCCCCATTTATTTAAATAGTTAAGTTTGTCGTAAATTTCGAGGACGAAATTTTTGTAAGGGGGAGAATTGTGACATCTTATATTCCGACCTTTTTTTGAAGCTTTGAATTAGTGAAAGGTCTCATTGATGTATTTCGGCTAAGTCCAACTCGGAATTGATCCCTCTTGAGCGGACTCAACCAAATGAGAATGGCTAACTAGGAAAATCAAGTACGTGGACCTAAGAACTTGATCTTGGATTGACTCTTTGACCATGAAAATTGTCGAGGGAATATTTTGGACCAATATAGGCCGATCTTGGAATGATTAAGGAACGATTTGGGTAATACCCTACGCTTGGATCACGGGTGATTCCGTTTGATCTCGTATGGGTTCCGAACGTTCCTAAATTATTTTCTAACGATCGTATTCATCGAAACTAGTGATTGACCTTCGTAATTAAATGACAACCAAAGTCGCCATGGCTCAAGAAATTTTTAAACGTGATATTAATAACGGGTCGATACGCGTAACTCCTATTGAGTCCTTTGTTGGAGTTCGTGTAGTCTTGGCTTAAGTGGTTGGCCTCGATTGAGTCTCGATCTCCCTCTTAGTTGATGCATCGTACCTATTCGATGAACTATCCGGCTTGTACCATGTGGTTTTGGTTCATTTCTTGGATTTGGGTTGTCTTGAGCTCTTTGTAGTTATATGAGTTAATACCACCAAAAACTCCAAACCGATACACCTATGACAAATGTATCCCAAATTGGTACAGTTGTGATCAATTTACCCTTTATTAGTTTCTGTTAAATTTCTCGACAAATTGCTAAGTTTGGAAATTTTTATGGTCAAAAAAATAGTTTTTGGTAGATATATCGAAATGTACTTTGAGGTTTTTTATGATATTAACTCTAGTTATATTGCCTTTATTCATTGCTGTCCTCCTTCCTTGTATGCCATTTGAGGTAATTTTTTGGCCACCAATCGAACGGCAGCCCCGGGTGAGCCAAGGCAAACCAAGGGCGTACTTTGGACCTCGACTAAGCCTTTGGCCTACGTTAGGTGGTCTCTCAAGCGTTAAGGTAGGTTGCTAGGGCTAGGTAGAGCTGTCTAGCGACATAGGTGATGTTCGACATGGGTCCGGCGGCGAGAATACATCCAAAGGGAGCCGTGCGAAAAGGAGCTTGCATTTGAAAGAACCACGTCGGATTGGTCGGATCAAACCTGGGTACGCGGCACTATGACAGTTGAACCTAGATCGCGGAAGGAGAGGCCGGGTAGTGGGCTTCGCGTGTGTCCGGGCTACGAGTTGTGCTGGGTTAGTGGCAATTCTACTCCATTCACTAGCTGGGTGGTTGAGGGATAGGGTTGAGTTGGGCTTCATCTTGAGCTGCAGGTGGGCTTCGCGCAAGGGATGGCCCTCAAGGGTTCCCTTGCCCCAAATTAGAATAAACCTATGAGCCTAACCCAGTTTAGGCTTGAGAACACGACTCGGGCCCATTCTATAAAATCTAAAATAAAAGAAAAAAATGTTAAAAAAACATTAATGAATCAGAAAAATCCCAAAAAAAAAATTTGACAAATGGAAAATGCTTTGAAAACACCTTTCTTTGCCTTTTTAGCCTAACTAGGTTTTTTTAGGTACTCATTTGGCGATGGTGATAGATCGATGTCTGATCCGATCTCTTTTTTGTACACCAGATCATGTCTTGGGTTTATGTTTGGGATTGAAAATAAACATGTGTCGGCTTGCATGTTTGGTGTATAGTACATAAATAGGTGCTCTCAATACTTGCATGTTTATTTACTATAGTATATTTGGAAATTTGAATGTTAATCGCTTTCCTAGAATTAGGTTAGGATTAGATAAGTATCTGCACGAAAATGCCAAAAAAACATATGCAAGATCCTTTAGCATTAGTGATACCTTTCATAAAAATTGCACTCTTGTAACCCATGTAAACCAATCCGTACACAAAGCCCTCTCCCTCCCTCTTTGCCCCTCGGGCGTTCATTCTCCTGGAGGGTTTTTCTTCCGACATGGGCTCTCCCATATCTCCTTGTTGGAAGTTGTTGGGATTGGGATTCTCCTCAATTAGTTGGGTGAACCAAAGCATTAAAGCTTTGATGACTACGTAATCCCAATGCAACAACCTCGCACAGGAAAATGAATTCTCGTGGTTCCATGCATTGGAAAGATGCTTGTCATCTTTGTAAATCGCCCTTATTAATTGGTGAATCTTCTAGAGCATGGAAGAGAGGTCTCTTGGCCATCTATAAATAGGGGACGAAGAGATGCGTTCACAAGAAGAACTGGTCGAGAGAGGTCGGACGGTTTCGACAATTCGACAACTTGTCGACAACTCGACATTCGACAAGAGAGATCCTCCAAGAGAGAGAGAGAGAGAGAGAGCCACCATTGTGTGAAGAGTTTGAGAGATTCTCGAACTAGAGTGTATTTCACCATAAAAGTGAGGGCGATCCACCAAATTCGGTGAGAAAATACTGTTGTAATCCTATTATTATAGTGGAAGACTTTCATGATTTTTCCCTTTCGTTTTCGAGGGGTTTCCACGTAAAAATCCATTTGTCTCCGCCTCTACATTTTTTTATTTTTCTCTTGCCCATCTTGATCACATGAAGAAGGAGAAAGCGTTCGCTTATGCATACTCACCGTTTTCCAATAGTGGTAGCAAAGCTTGGTTCAAGGGCATTGTGTGTTTCAAGATGGAGGCTACTGTCACCCATGATGGTTACATGTTCAAACTCACCTGCAGAGAACTATCCTATTGGAAGCCCATGATGGAGGACCACCTTTATTGCAAGGACTTGTACCAGCCAATCCTAAATGAGGAGCAGCGGAGGAAAAGAGCGATAAAGAGTGGGAACTCTTGAATCGCAAAGCGATCGCCATGATCTACAAATATATCGATAAAAGTTTGTTCGAGCATGTGTCAGCATACACCAATGCTCATGAATTTTGGAAGAAGCTAGAGTCCATGATTCAAAAGAAGACGCTTCGCAATGCAGCTCACCTAGTGCGACGATTGGTGACCGGAGTATAAGGATGGTCAAAGTATGATTGAGCACTTAAACACTTTTAAGGGGCTCGTGAATCAATTGAAAAAGATTGAGATGAAGATTGATGATGAGTTGCAAGCCCTTCTACTCTTGAGTTCTCTACCAGAAAGTTGGGATACGTTGGTCCTTACTCTAAGTAACTCGGCTCCGAAAGGGAAGCTCACCATGCATACCGTGGCCGATAGCGTATTAAATGAAGAAGCTAGGAGAAAAGAACGAGGCACTTCCAGCCAATATGAGGCCAACATCGTCAAGAATCATGGGAGAAGTGAGACCCGTGGAACAAGTAAAAGTTGCGATCATGACAAGTTTAGTGGGCGATCTAGATCTCGCTCCAAAGTAACTTGTTATTATTGCGGGAAGCCGGGTCACAAGAAGTCGGATTGCCGAATTCTTAAGAGAGATCATAAGGCTGGTAATGTCAAGCCAAACCATGTAGACCCAAAGAAGAAGGAGGAGAAGAGCCCTATGGCCGTCACAACAACTGAAGATGATGATGTCTTCCCAATTGGAGAAGACAACTTCATCAACGTTGCCTACGAGGATTGTTCGTGGATCGTTGACTTAGGTGCGTCCTTCTATGTTACTCCACATGAAGGCTTCTTTTCATCCTACCAAAGTGGCGACTTTAGTATAGTCAAGATAGGAAACCGCATCACCAGCAAAATTGTCGAAATTGGTGAAGCCACTTTGATGACCAACGCGAGATATAAGTTAGTATTAAAAGAGGTGAGGCATGTTCCGGATATGCGTCTCAACCTTATCTCAGCTGGGAAGCTAGATGATGCTTGGTTGGTGAATCACTTTGGTGCGAGCAAATGGCAACTTGCCAAAGGGAGTGTGGTCATCGCCCGAGGAAAGAAAGAAGGTTCCTTATACGTCATTCAAAGTACAATATGCAGTGGAGAGGCTAACGTTGCCCACGGTGACTCAAGCTTGGAACTATGGCACAAAAGGCTTGGTCACATGAGCGAGAAGGGGTTACAAGTCCTCGCCAAGAAAGAACTACTCTCCGATGTGAAAGGCCAATTGCTTGGAGCCATGCACTCACTGCTTAACCGGCAAACAATGCCGAGTGTCATTACAAAAATCAAATCATTCCAGGAAGGAGAAAGTATGTTCTCGATTTGGTCCACACATATGTCTGTTCCATGACAGAGAAATCTCTCGGCGGTGCATACTACTTCGTCACCTTTATCGACGATCACTCTAGAAAAGTATGGATGTCTTTGTTGAGCACGAAAAATCAAGTTCTCCAAGAATTCAAGGAGTACCATGCCATGGTAGAATAGGAGACAGGGGAGGAAATTAAAGGGCGTGTGAGCCGATAATGGTGGTGAGTACCATGATCCATTCGAAGCATACCGCAAGTCACATGGTATTAAACTAGAGAATACGCCTCCAAAGACGCCACAGCTAAATAGTGTAACCGAGAGGATGAACCGAACCTGTAACATCCTGTATTTCGACTCGTTTTCGAAGCCTTGAATAAATGAGAAGCCTCATTGATGTATTTCGATCTAATCTCACTCAAAAATGATCCATTTTGAGCGACTAACCAAATGGGAATGGCTAGTTAGGAAAATAAAGTACGTGGACCTAAGAACTTGATCATGGAATAACTCTTTGGCCATGAAAATTGTCGAGGAAATATTTTGGATCAATATTTTGGATCAATATAGGCCGATCCTAGAATGATTAAGGAACGATTTGGATAATACCCTACGCTTGGATCACGGGTGATTCCGTTTGACCTAGTATGGGTTCCGAATGTCCCTAAATTATTTTCTAACAATTGTGTCCATCGGAACTAGTTATTGACCCTCGCAATTGAATGACAACCAAAGTCGCCATGGCTAGAGTAATTCTTAAACGTTATATTAATCACGGGTCGATACGCGTAACTCCTAAAAGCTGCCCGTTAGTTTGAGATACGCTGAAATTTCAATTAATTGAGATTGATCGCGAATCGGGCTTCAAAATTTGACGTCAAACCTTCAGGGGTTCCAATAATTAAAATTTTGGACGTTACCTCATCCGGAGTACAATTACTTCGCGGTTCGCCCCAAAAGGTTCAGAAAAAATAAAATTTGGACTGAAAATGGGAAAAGACTCATTTACCCTTGGAAAATATCCAATTTTTCACTTTGGCCAAAGGGCATTTTGGTCAATTTATCCCATGGCCGAAAATTGACTAGTCAATTATGAGGAAATTATTCAATTTCCCTTCTTGACTTTGAAGACCCCAAAAATATCCACCCCAAAAATTATCCTAACCTTTGTTAATTAATTTTTAGTCTTTTTCTTCATAAATTTCCCCCAACTTTCTCTCACCTCACTCTCTCTCTACCTCTCTTAGCCAAACTCACCCTTGCTCTCTCTCCTCACTGAAAAGTTTCCAAGCTTCCACCGGTGTCGCCTTGAACCGCCGAAGCACAACTACCACCGTGAGCTACTCGGAAATGCCGGATCTTTGAGGGTTTTAGCCGATCAAGAGGAGTCGCCGGAGCCGCCGGTTGGGGTCAAAACTTCCCTCGACTTCTCGCCGCAAAATTTGCTAGATTTGTGGTAAGTTGGTTTCTAAACTTGGATTAGGTATCTAGGTTGCTAATGGACATTAGATTGAGTAGTTTTGATGAAAAATTTGGTGGGATTTGTGTTAGAACTTGCTATGGCCAAAAATGAGAGGGAGAGGAGAGAGAAAAAGATGTGTTCCTGCATGAATAGTGATTTTTCATGATTAATAATGGATGGCTAGGATTTAATCTAGCTTGATCTTGCTTTATTTGGACGGTCCACGTTGAATCTTGCTTAGGAAGATTAATCTAACGATCGAGATCAAATCCTGCTATATTGTAGATTAATTGTGTGGTGGAGATTAATTGCACGTTAGTATAGTATATTTGTACGGTACGTGTTAATTGTACATTAGTCTAATTCGATCGTACGGCGAGTTATTAATTACTACGTTAGTAGAATTAATTTTGTGTGACTTAGATTAATTTTTTGCGGTAGCATAAATTAATTGTGTGGCCCGATTGGCCATTGGCTCATTGCGATTTAATCGGGTGGTCCCGATTTATTAATTCTCTAACGTGAGCGAATCACGTGGTACCGACTGAATATTTATTCCGTATAATTAAATCGAGCGGCCTCGATTGAGTGAAAGGGAAAAATTAGAAAAATCGTGTGGACCCGATCTTTTATTGGAGAAAATTGGGAAGATCGTGTGGTCTTGATCCGCTAATCGGGAAATTTAGCGAGATCGTGTAGTGAGGATTTATCGATCGGAAGGAATTCGGAGATCGTGTGGTATTAGACGAGCGATCGAGGAATTATTACGGTATATGGTCTTTATGTGTATAATTGAGAGGAAGTGTGGAATTTTTACCTTGAGGTGTTATGACGCGGGGTCCCTATTTTATAAGACCATATATATTGCCCGAGGCGTGATGACGCGGGCTCTGTTATTATTTTATCCCGAGGCGTTAAACGCGGATATTAACCTGAGGCGTTATTATGCGGGTTCTGATGACTCGATGTGTTATTACGCGGGTGCGGACTATATAATGGCCCGAGGCGTTATTACGTGGGTTTGTCCATGTATATGTTAGCTTGATGCGTTAAACGCGGGCATATGAGCAAGGTGGGATATTTATATTATAGCTTGAGGCGTTAAACACGGGCTCGGAGTACGTGGAATATTTTATTGACAATCCGAGGTGTGAAACGCAGTTATGGGAGCAACATAGAATTTTCGTGAAGGTGTGGCAATTTTTGGAGAAAGAATGAAATATTCTTGAATTTATTTAGTGAGTTATTGATTTAAGGATGATTTGTTGAGAATTGCACACATAGAGCGTGTCTGGAGGCACTAGAATCCTAACTTAGGATTAGGGACCGGCTTACCGAGATTTATTCTTACTCCGTCGTGGGCTCTCATTTTTCAAACCCTCCGCCTCAATAATGAATGACCCACCTCGGAGGTTCGGCATTCCCCGGGATATGGAAACGGTAGTGACAGTACCCGATTGGAGAAGATCGGGTGTATTATAGGTACGCAACCACTATTTAGGTGGACACAAGAGAGCTCTTTTGGAAGACCCATACGTACGTGGCGTGGACGTACCGCCACGGGGATTTGTCGGTGGGCTCGCTAAGGGGCTTCGATATTCCCTACGATGGTGTTGGGGAATGGGACCCCACTAGCGCCGCACCTCTAGATGGCATAGTGGTGCACCCCGATGCTGGTCCCCGAAGACGTGGAGCCCAACCCGCAGGTCATAGCGCTAGAAGAGGACGAGGAAGTTGTGGAGCCTTCCGATGCGGAGCAACCGCCTAAGATGAATAAAGATGAATTAGTAGAGGTAGAGGATGTAGTAACGAGATGTGGAGGACGATCCCTAGGTAGTCGGCCTCTCGAGCTTTTGTATAGTGTTTACTTTTGGAAGCATAGTAGGCTTCGACCACGTAATCTATTTGTTATAGGTGGTCACAGGCATGTACAAGGGCCTCCGAAACCCTAAGTTTGAAAGCGGTAACCATTATGTATATATATACATAAGTGTGTTGTAAGTTTATTTTTTTTTCCATCCCAAGTTATCGAAGTGTTGTTGGTTTATGTACGGGGATTTGCTTATGCTTCCGTGAGATTTTATTTTTGTTGACCTTTGGATCCCGGGAGAACCGTACGCAATCGTGGCTAGAGGGGATGTTTTCGCACTCGCAAGGTTCAGGTCGTGACATTGAACCATTGAAGAGAGAGTCATATGCATGTTATCTCATGCCAAACTACCCAAATCTTTTTGGGGTGAGACCGTGAAGATTGCAGTTGATATAATCAACTTGTCACCATCAAAACCTTTGGAAGGAGAAATCCCGCAGGAGGTTTGGACAAGAAAGAAGGCATCATACGATCATCCGAAAGTATTCGATTGCCGAGCTGTCGTCAATATTCCTAAAGACGAACGATCTAAACTTGATGCAAAGACCAAGGAGTGTATTTACCTTGGTTCACCAAGAGATGAGTTTGGTTATCGATTATGGGATCCAATCAAAAGGAGGATTGTGAGAAGTCGTGATGCTGTATTCTTTGAACACCAAACCGTTGATGACGTCAAGAAGCCCAAGACCAAGGTCGTTACCCATTCCGATCCTATATTATCTTCTAAGGAGCGTGATGATTCAGGGGAGAATCATCGCAAAACAATGAAGAAGTTGCTGATGGCAATGTCAAACCACCAACAGAGGAGCCCGTCGAGACCGTAGAGACAGAAACAAACCAATTGGAGCCTGTCCAACTAGAGCCTCAAGTTCAACCTCAATTGAGGCAATCCACTAGAATCAAGCATCCCTTGACCGGATATCCTGCAGATGATTATACAATTCTTGCGAGAAGAGGGGGAGCTTCAAAGCTATGAAGAAGCTATGACCAACAATGAGAAAGAAGAATGGGTGAAAGCCATGCAGAGGAGATGCAGTCCCCGCATGAGAATCATACCTATGATCTAGTTGAGTTACCGAAGGGAAGGCGAGCATTGAAAAATAAGTGGGTGTATAGACTCAAAACTAATGAAAACAACTCGTGGCCGAGGTACAAAGCTCGAATTGTTGCCAAAGGATGCAACTAGAAGAAGGGCATCGATTTCGGAGAGGTATTTTCTCTGGTGGTGAAGATGTCATCAATCCGAGTTGTCCTTGGTATAGTTGCCACCCTAGACTTGGAGATTGAACAACTCAATGTGAAGAGTGCCTTCCTTCACAGAGATCTAGAGGAAGAGATCAACATGGAGCAACCCGAGGGTTTCAAAGTTCCAGGTAAAGAGCACTTGGTGTGTCGTCTAAAAAAAAAGCTTCTATGATCTAAAACAAGCACCAAGACAAGTGGTACAATAAGTTCAATTCATTCATGGCGCAACATGACTTCAAGAAGACTCACGCCGATCACCGTGTGTTTATTAAGAGGTATGCCAGTGGTGATTTCGTCATTCTTTTACTATATGTCGATGATATGTTGATAGTCGGGAAGACTCGAAGAAAATTGCTGCCCATAAGAAGGCCTTGAGCCAGTCTTTCACTATGAAAGATCTTGGCCCAATGAAGTAGATCCTTGGGAAGAAGATCATTCGAGATCGTTCGAAGAAGCTGTTATGGCTATCCCAAGAGAAATACATCGAGAAGATTCTCGAGAGATTCAATATGCACAAGGCCAAATCAATAAGTACTCCTCTTGTTGGACATTTCAAATTAAGTAAGAAACAGAGTACATTGGCTGAGAAAGAGAAAGAAGAGATGATGAACGTATCATATTCATCGACGATTGACAGCCTCATGTATGCAATGATATGCACCAGGCTCGATATTGCTCATGCTGTCGATCTTGTGAGTCGATATCTTTCAAATCCAAAGGATAAATTTTTGTTCTGAATGATAATCCTTTACAATGACTTAGGTGCCCATTTATAGAGAGGGCGCCCCCTAGGAAATAATCAAATAATAGAATAAAAGATAACATATTCAGAAAAAGGAAAATCTTCAAAACACAACCGAAATCCTTGATCTCGCAATAATCAAGGGAAATGTGTGAATCTTCAAAATGCATCAGAAATATTTGATTTCGCAATCCTCTTTGGTTTGATATGTTGCCCACTCTTACAATGCTCGAAAGTTTCCATACATGCATTTGCCAACTACTCTACATCATTTTTTCTAAAGAAAACTAAAAAAAAAAAAATCGACGAGAACTGTGCTTTAATAATGTCCCCATAACTTGCTCCTTAAGGCAGAGATATACGTGTTATAAATGTTTTAAGAAGTTGTACAGACATATTCCTTACTGGTCATGCATGTGGGTTGTGGCAGTTTGGGCGCGAACGAATCACGATATTCCCTCAAAAGTTTGTCTTCATCGAACAAACCAAACATTGAGCCATTCTTGTCGAACCATCGTATAATATGAATCCATACCTGAAAAAGTTGTCATGATAAGCTTCTCATCTTCGCATCATGAAGTGGTTGGGATCTCTCCGTCGGACTTCCATAAACCTTCACAAGCCAAAATTATGTATTCTCAGCTTTTTTTTGGTTTGTCAAGTCCGAAATGACAGACTAATTATTGCCATCTTATGTTATTTAAAGTAGCATATTTATCATCATTCTCGTTTTTTTTTCTATTAATATATATTTAGTATCAATTTATTGAGATATTAAAGCTGGACCAATTTTCATTTGCAGTTTGTCGGTGGGCTCTTACATAATTTGGAAGTTGATAAATTTCGTTGTTCATCATTTACAGTCTTTAATAGATTCATTATTATTCCATTAGTGCTTCAGGCCATATTGTGTAAGGACTTCATGTAGTAGAACAGTATAATATTGTTATCCCTATTAATCACGAGAATTGTTGCTTGAGAATGCAGTAGTTAGGGTAATGAAACATTTTTAGATTCCTACATAATAAATTGGCCATCTTATGAATTAACAAGGTTGATTTTCATTGAATCCTTTCAGTGTCTCTATATAAATAAGCTGTGACCATACATGTACATAAATTTTCTGTTGATGGAAAAGTGTTTTCCGTTGACTAAGTCATTTTCGGCGAATCAAACGGGTGAAAGTTAGCAAAACCAATTCCCAGAAAATATTTTCCCTCGAACAAACGCAACCTTACTTAGTTATAATCCTTCGTGTTTGAAAAATAAAGTCTTCCTTCCTCATCTTCTAGATGACTGGTGGCTCCGCCCAATAAAAAAGAAGAAACGGTTAAAGCAAGGCCGAGTGGTCCAATTCGGAGTGCTTTGAACTTTGAATGATGAAGGACTGCCGAACTATCAACTTGCCTATAAATACCAAGTGATTCTCTTCACTATCTTCATCAGCTCAAGCTTCTTCAATAGCAATCGCACCAAATCCTTCCATTTCCTACTTGAGTTCATTTCTCATTTCTTCTTACAAACATGGGTGTTGTCACTTATTCTCAAGAGTTCACATCTGTCGTCGCTCCATCAAGGATGTTTAAGGCTTTGGTCCTTGACTCACACAACATCCTTCCCAAGATTGTCCCCGAGGGCATTAAGAGCGTTGAGTTCATCGAGGGAGATGGTGGGGTTGGCAGCATCAAGCAAACTAACTTCGGCGAAAGTAAGTCTATAATAGATGCTTTTACATGGTGTGAAGTTTATTTATCGAATGTAAAACCCAGCATTAATTTTTTTACTCTTGGGAATTCATTCCACAGGTGCTCACATCAAGTACACGAAGCACAAGATTGACGCTCTTGATGTTGAGAACTTCTACTGCAAATATACGTTGATTGAAAGTGATATCAAATTCGACAAAATTGACTTCATTGTCTATGAGGTGAAGTTCACATCAGCTGGTGGTGGATGCGTCTGCAAAATGACAAGCGACTATCATGTTAAGGAAGGTGCAGAGCTAAAGGAAGATGACATCAAGCACGGCAAAGATAGGGCAATGGGATTGTTCAAGACAGTTGAAGAGTACCTCCTGGCAAACCCCACTATTTGTGCTTAAATTATCTTTTCAAAATCCTTCGGAGTGATAATTACTGGAGGTCGAGTGATTTTCTTTCGTGTGTTCCTTTTGGCTCTAGCTTAGAGCTTTTGCGTGAGGAATGGCTTTTCTATTGTCCTTTAATTTTCTAATGTTTTTCACATTCTCCAACCAAGCAACACCAAAACAAAGTCCTCTGTTTTTCTTATGCGCTCCAAATTTTTTTAGCTATGCTTTTTCTAATCGAGAAGCATCTCATTCGCAACGATTCTGTTGGACTTTTTATAAGTTTCAAGGCCGCAAATATTCCAAATTCATTAGTACAGGAATATGTAGTATAATCCTTCTTCTGGGGCCAGAAGGAAATTTTTGATAGCTTAAGTAACTAATGTAGATAGAATAAGTTCACAAACATATTCAACTAATAATCAAGAGAGATCTACTTGAAGGATATAGCCAAGGTAATGCATCAAATATTTAATTGCTCATCGATCTTTCAAGTTTTATTTTGACGTGACCTTACACACAACCGACAAATCCTTGAGAACATAGAAGGACACTAGAGAAAACCATTCCTCATGCAAAAGCTCCAAGCTAGAGCCCAAAGGAAACATACAACAAAAAAAACTCAACTTCCAATAAGAATCACTCCAAACGATTTTGAAAAGATGATTTAAGCACAAACATCAGGGTTTGCCGAGAGGTACTCTTCAATTGTCTTGAACAATCCCATAGCCCTGTCTTTGCCCTGCTTGATGTCATCTTCCTTAAGCTCTGCACCTTCCTTAACATGGTAGTCGCTAGACATCTTGCAAACGCATCCACCATCAGTTGATGTGAACTTCACCTCATAGACAATGAAGTCGATTTTGTCGAACTTGACATCACTTTCAATCAAAGTATATTTGCACTAAAAGTTCTCAACATCAAGAGCGTCAATCTTGTGCTTTGTGTACTTGATGTGAGCACCTGAATTCCGAAAGCAAAATGATTAATTCTGAGTTCTACATTGTAATAAATAAACTTCATGCATAGATAAACATCTATCATCCGACATACTTTCGCCAAAGTTGGTCTGCTTAATACTTCCAACGCCACCATCTCCCTCAATGAACTCAACGCTCTTGATGCCACCGGGGACAATCTTGGGGATGATGTTGTGTGAGTCAAGGATCAAAGCCTTGAACATCCTCGATGGAGCAACGATAGATGTGAACTCTTGTGAGTAAGTGACGACACCCATGTTTGCCTTGTAAGAAGCAAAGAGAAATGAACTCAAGTAGGAAGTAGAAGGATTTGGTGTGATTGCTATTGAAGAAGGCTTGAGCTGATGGAGATAGTGAAGAGAATTACTTGCTATTTATAGACAAGTCGATAGTTCAGCAATCCATCATCATTCTAAGTTCAAAGCACTCCGAATTGGACCATTCGGTCTTGCTTTAAGCGTTTCTCCTTTTCTTATTGGGCGGAGCCACCTGTCATCTAGAAGATGAAGAAGGAAGACTTCATTTTTCAAACACGAAGATTTATAACTTCCCGATGTATGTGTTCGCAGCTTACATCAATAGAGACATCGAACATTCAAAATTATCTTCTATGATTAGTTATCATGTTGTGAATATGATCGTCTTCTAAAAATGTTGATTTATAAGATGCCCAATTTGTTTCATCGGATTCTAAATATATTCATCATCCTCACTACTACATTCTGATAATAAAATGATCAACAACGAAATTGGTGATCTTCCAAATCATCACCTTTCAATACTAGGCCCTTACAGTATGTTAATATCCAAATGTTACCCTCATGTGTAATTTTCCATTTCATGACAGACAATGGCAATCACAATCCACAAGATAGACAGATAATACGTAAATCTTATGGTTAATTTAACTCTTAAAACACATTGATTCCCTCTGAATTTACATCTACGCTCACCCTCTATCTTAATGAATGAAAACTACATTTCAAACCAAAAAAGAACCAAGAAAAAAGGAGAGGCGAGCATGGTCCCCTCAATAACTTCTACATGACATCCGATGGGGTTTTCGTTCCCAACTACACCAAACCAATTTTATTTATCTTCTTTAAACTCGGGAACATAAACTCTGGGGAGACCTTTTTCTTATTAACATGGACAGGCGCATCTATTTTCCACAAGATTGATACTACAATTGTTGCTTTCTACACTGTACGGATGGTCATCTATTCCTAGAAGATGATGAAAAGTACTTTGATTTATGAGAAGGGAAATGTCAAAGACGACCCAACTTTCAGTGCAATAAGCTATTGAAACAGTCGTCGTCGAACGCAAGCTGAGTTTTACATGAGTTTTCACTATCATCGTGGGCCTACTACAAAAAGTTGGTCAAGAGGGAATATTTTTCCTGTTTTAAATATTGTCTCACCGGCGTTAAAAACGTGAATGATAATTCAAGATGTTACCTATCGAGTATAGACAACGTTATGAAAACATCATTGGCAGCCGTAGGGCTCCTTAATCCTTTGACGGTGTAGAGGAGACTTTGGAATTCGTCTCTCAACCATCCAACTATAAACTTTTCTCCAGGTTGAGTAGGAACCAAAGAAGAGCTCCCCGTCAATATTTTACACTGAATGATGCTCATCAAATAGGTTGAGGCCCATCTTGTTCAGATGTGTATCAATGGAAATAGAATCGCGCACTGAATAATTGAGTTATCGATTGATTCCCTTGGTTCTAGTTTTTGAACTGAAACTTTGTCTAATTAGGCATGTCAATGGGCTCAGATTTTGATTTCCTTTTGGTGATCTACCGATCCGGGTAATCGATTTGAAAGTTTCCTAACGTATATGTGACGGATTATTTCAAGAAAGGAATAACACGAATCCTCGGGGCTGCCAAGTGAGAATGGCAGCTACCGATGTGTTTTGTGACATCCCGAAATTTTGGGTTCTATAAGAAAAAAAAAATTCGATGGATTTTAGTCTGGAATTATGGTCTAGTGAATAAGATAAGATGTTTTAGATTTAAGGGACAATGGTTGGGCGCAATTGTAATTGATCCGAAAAGGGATTTGGATAATCCAAGAGTATTGGTCGAGAAAATCAAGTCGGGACAATTGAACTAAAGTATCGAGACCATTCGCGCCCGAGCATTGCCCGACCAAACCATGGTTGTGAAATTACCAAATTGCCCCTGGATATTATTCATAAAAGACAAAATTCATTGATGGGGAATTGACCGGTGGGCCCCACCTTTTCTTCTTCCCCAAGTTGGCCATGACCCTCTCATTTCTCTCTTCCATTTTCGTGAGAAATATTTCCCCCATCCCGAGAGCCCGTCTTCTCGGATTTCTGTGCGCGCCTGGGAGGAAATTGCTCGTTTGAGCTCATCCGGAAGGCGAATTGAGCTCCGTTTTCTCCTACGTGACCGTAAGATCAAGGGCTACTTGAATATGGGGGCTGATTGTCAAATAAACCCTGTAAATTTCGTGGGTTGGAGCAGAACAGAGGCTGGTCGTCCGTTCTTGCTTCGATTTGAGCTCCGTCAAGCAACAGCAGCACAACCGGGTCTGTGTAGCTGCTGTTCGGTGGTCCACGGTGGTTCCGTGTTGATTTCAGACCAAGCCACGCGTAGCCCTCCCCGCCACCGAGGCGCCGGTGCTTCCGGATTCGAAATCGAGTGAGTTAACCCATAATCTTTGATTAGGTCGTTAATTACGTTTATGAATAGATTAATTTATGTTAATTGTGGGTTAGTTTAATTAATGATGATTGGATTAAGTTAATTGATCACGGTTGGGTTAGTTGACTGCGGTTGGGTTAGTTAATCCTAGTTAGTTAAAGTAACCGTAGTTACTTTTTACTAACCGTAGTTACTTTTCGTTAACTATAGTTACTTTATGTTAACCATAGTTACTTTTTATTAATCATGGTTAGGTTAGTTAACTTTGGTTGATAAGCTATCGATTTTGATGATAAGCTATCGAGGTTTGGACGATAAGTTATCGAGGTTTGAGCGATGAGCTATCAAGGTCCGACGATAAGCTATTGAATTATTATTTTATTAATATTATTGTGTAGTTTTAATACTCATCTTTGAGTGTTCTATACTTGAATTGTGATGTCAATGTTGGGAACAGCCAAATAAATTGGCTTATATAATTAATTATATTGATCGAAAATCCTCAAGAATGTTTGAATATGAAAGTATGCCGAGTTTGGTAGTTGAATCATGTGATTAACGTTTGACTATTGGGATGTGTCTAATCCTGTGATAGTTAAAGCGTAGCGCTAATCGCACGCTATTGATCCGTTATCGACTGATTGACTGTATGTTTAGGCCGTCCGAGCGAATCAGCGCCCTTCGGACTTAGGCGTTGACTCACGGAGATTTTATAGCTCACCCGTTGTTATTAACCATTTTTCAGGTTCTTAACTCGTGGAGTAGCGAAGAGGAGGACGTGGATGTTGGTCTCTTTTTGGAGTAGCTTGGGTAGTGTTAATCCCGACCCCGAACCGGCATCTTTTGTGTAGTTAGGAAGTGGCCCTGAGGTAGGGCTTGTATAAACGTATTTCCCGGGGTTAACGATATAATTAAATAAAATAATTATTTTTTCATAAGTTGATTGACTTGATTGCCTACTATTCTATCCCTACTGTTTTTAATATTGTCCGGGGAAATAGAACGTTCCGCATGCGCTTAATTAAAATATATAACTAATGGGTCGGTGACGCATCCTAGGGCGTCACAACTTAACGACCAAGAAGGGATGTTAGCGCGCCCGCGGGTGCGGGGCGTGAGATCCCCGTTTAAGTGGTATCGTAACAAGGTCGGCTCGAACCATTTGGTCATGGCTTGGAGTGATAAGGTGCGCTGGGAATTAGGATAGTTAGTAGGATCAAACCCCGTCCTTGTGATTGTTGAGTGACCTTTGGGTTCTTGTTCTTGAGTTCTCTTGGTGTATCAACTTTGGTAGATCGGGGTTCCGTAAGGTGCCCGCAAATTGAGCAACCGTAATACAAGAGTGCCTAGAGAAAGGGCAACTCAATTGGAACTTGGAATGGACGAGATTTTACAGGAGTTGGAGGCCTTAGGAGATATAGTAAGGTAGCAAGTGAGGAACCAAGCTGCATATCGCCGAACCGACGAAGTTTGCGCTAAGGATGGTTAAGGACCCTATGGATAGGGTAAGAAGATTTCGGAAATGGATTGAAACGCGAGATTGGGGATTAGGTAGTGCCACCGAATCTCAAGTATTATAGGCTTGAACTTGTGTTGTATTCTAATGGTTTTAGTATCGACTTTAATTGACGATTCCGAGTGGTGATATGATTGAGATTCTCAAGGAAGCGAACGACAATCGAGAAGTTTCAAGCGTAGATTTGAGCTAGTAAATCTGCTTGAGATTTAGTAGTTTACTTATAAACAAAGGGCCAATTAGACTTTATGAGTGTGATCCTAGATTGTCAATGATCGGGCATAAGGTTATAGATTGATCTTAGGCAATTGATCTTTGAGATGTGATGGTTGCTTGTGGAATTATAAAGTTTCGATTGATAAGGATTAATGTGGAAATAAGTATTATGCGATGAGTAGTAGCGAGGACGATCATGCATTGCACGTGTTAATTGCATTAAAATGAAAATTGGGAAACGTGCACGCATGAGCATATCATTATTTTAGCGGACTTGATAAACCGTCGCCTGTTATGGGACAAGCTATACGGGATGCCTACAAACCGTAATGAGATGTGGTAAGGGACATGTCGAATGGGACCTTCTTAGTAGGTGCCTAACTTGGGGATGTCCTGTAACGACCCGATCCGACGAGGGCGGGGAGTGATCGCCGGGCAAGAAGGCCCGGACAAAGAGCGGCTCCCGGCGAGCTTCTAGGATGGCGTTGGAAGCGGGAATGAACCAAGTTACATATTGAAAAGTCGGTCTAGGCGTTGTGCTAAGTCTAACTTTATTAAAAGATACATTGCATTAAAGTTGATTCTCAAAGTGAAAAATATTTATTTTGAAAATTCATAGCATTGCATCTCTAAGATTGGAGTGGCGAATGACAAAACAATGAGTGGATTGAAGTGCCATGGATAAGGATGTGAAAATGCCTAGACTGTGACATTCGAAATTCCTATCCTTTTGAGGTTCATGAATGAGAAATGATCTATCAATGAATTTCGGTTGTATTTCGCTCGAATCCGATCAATCATGGGTTAACCGACCAAAAGGAAAGGCTAACGCGCGACAAGGTACGTGGACCTAGGAAACTCAAATAAGAATTGGCATTTTGACCATAAGGATTGCAGAGGGGATATTTTGATCCAATAAATGACGATCATGGAACGATTATGGAATTCATTGCTAGTATTGTGCGATTGGTACGTGGGTGACTCCGCTTAACCAATGTACAATTTGCGAATTTTTCCTAAATCGATTTCGAAGATCGAAACCTATGGACTAGTGATAAACCTTAGCAATTACATGACAATCAAAATGGCCATGACTGGAGTACGCCTAAGAGTGATGAAAATCACCGAGTCGATACACGTAACGTCGTTGCAAAAGCCGCCCGTCGGTTTGAAATGAACCGAAATTTCAATTGATAGAAAATGAATCAAGAAATGAAATCTCAAAATTGGAACAATGGAATCAAAGAATTCAAGTTTTGGATATGGATTTGACGTAGTCTCATTGAGAGTAATCTGTGGTGGAAAATTCGAATTTTCAGCCGTCGAGAGCGAAATGACCGTTTTACCCTTTGAGGAGTAAATTCGGTTTAATATCACAAAAGGGAAATTTGATCTTTTGGATCCTTATCCCAGCTGAATATAGCAGAAATGAAGAATTATTGGGGTCAATGTTGGTCAAATAAGGGTTGAGATATTATTTGCTCAATGACAAGTGTCATTAAGGTGTGGTAACTCATTAATTACCCTTCTAGAAGCCTTTTGGAGGATAAACAGCCTTTTATTTCTTTCCCTCAGCCATTTCACGACACCACCATCTGCATCTTCATCTCCATCTTCATTTTTCTCTTCACCTTACACGAGCGGAATTGCTCAGTCCCGACCAGAAATTGCCACCGGATTTGATGCCGTTCCGAGCTCCAACCGTCGGCTTCCAGCCACCAAGCCGACCACCCTCACCTTATTCATCCTCTTGCCGAACTATTTCAAGTGAATTATTGGAGATTCGAAGTTTTCTTAAGTCTTCCGCATGCGAGTCTCATTTTAGTTGGACCGTGAGATTGTATCCCGGGTATGTTTACGGCAAAGGCGGATGTGGCGCGCTCGAAGTCGGAGGTGGGATGTGACAACTCGTATTGGTGGTATCGGAGCAAGGTCCGCTCGATCCAAGTCGATTGAGGATTGGAGTAATAAGGAGGAATGGGATTCGGGATGAGTGAATAGTGAAACCGTAGGAAGGGTTTGTTAGAATTGAATAAGAAATGCATAGCATATGAGTTGACGCATGTGATTGGCATCATGAAAGTGGCATTTTGTGACGATTAGACATGATCGAACTTCGTACTTAGCGGGCGCTTTGATTGTGAATGCTTACTTGTTGAAGCATTGTGTACTCTGTTTGAGCTTGTGGCACAACTCGCACTATTACTTGTGGTGTTCTTGTGATTATCTAGTGAATGATCATTTTGAAATGATGCTTGCTTGATGGGTAGCATAGAACCACTAGATTGGAATAGTTGAATTAAGTCTCTAATTCCGTGGTGGAATTAGGGTGGCACATGCAGTACAAAGATGAGCGATCGACTTGTTAGACGCAGAAGACCCAGCAGTAGGGCTGCTAATTCAAGGCCGTCGGCGGTAGAGAATCCTCGGAATGGGTGATGTGTTGAGAGCCTTGGAACGAATTGGAAATCTAATTGATAGACAAGCTCAAGATAGAGATGCTTTCCATAACCCAGTGTAGCTGCCTTGATCGCTGTTAATGTAACGACGGGTAACAATGCAGAGAGGCGGAGGTGGTGGCGGCGGTGACCGGGGCGCCGGGGCTAGTAATGCTCGAGCTAATGCGAATGCTGGCCAAAGTGTGGGAGTTGGCAATGTACCAGGTAATGTTATTGTCCCTCGAGATATGGGTCAATTAGTGGAACAATTTGTGAAGTTAAGGCCACCCCGGTTTAATGGAACGGGTGACCCAGGTTGGCACCCAGGTGGATAGAGAAGCTCGAGAAAATTTTTGGAGTTTTGAGATGTACGGATGAAGAAAAAGTACTCCTGGCAGTGTACCAACCGGATGGTACGACGAATGGACCGGGTGGAAGGCCACAAAAGACGGAGTATTCCACGAAGGCACCGTTCGAACCGGACTGTGTTCACCGAGGTCTTCAATGATAAGTATTTTTCGGAGACGCACGAGAAAGTAAGTTGATAGAGTTTCGAATTTACGTCGGGGTCAAATGATTATTGATCAATATGAAGCAGAATTTGCAAGGTTGTCGATGTATGCACCACGTTATGTGGAGGACCCGCTAGAAAAGATGCGAAGGTTTCGAGACGGACTACGGCCCGAGCTTCGCGATCGGATGGTGGCTATGAATTTGAGAACTTATAAGGAAGTTTATGAACGGAGTCGATGATAGAACGGGACATGAGAGAGAGGTCAACCGCATCGGGATCGCGGTTCCACGTACCTCGAGACAACCGTCAATTGGGTAAGAGACCGATGATGAGTAATAGGCGTTTTGTTCCGCCCGTGAGGAGGACAATTGGGAAACCGCCGCACCAGTCCAACTTTAACCGTCGTCACGGAAGAAGACATGGAAATGGACCTTGTCCGTTTAGAAACAGGGCGTGTTTTAAGTGGGGACAGTTGGGCCATCGGAAGAAGGATTGTCCAAACCAAGTTCCGGGACCAAGATCTCAAGGACCGAGACCACAAGCGGGATCATCAACTCTGGTCCACGGAATGATTTGATTCGACCACCGGCGCAAGGACGAGTGTATCTTGTGGCTCGGGCGAAGCGAGTGCGCTCGGTGTGGTCACTGTGTATGATTTATTTGTGCGGACAAGCTGCATATGCTTTATTTGATCCGGAGCGTCGCATTCATTTGTGTCTCGCTCAATTCGCCGATATGGTTAGTATGGACTTAAGGCCGTTGAATGTTACCTTGCATGTTACTACTCCGCTAAAAGATAAAGTGATAGTTTCACTAGGTTGTGCGGATTGTAAGATCGTCATTGAGGGTAGAGAGGAAAGAATAGACTTGGTGGTATTACCTATGTTCGACTTTGATGTGATCGTTGGGATGGATTGGTTGAGTCGACAAAAGGCTGTAGTCGATTGTGGCGATGGAGTAATCTATTTTTATCCGAGATGATCGCCCTAGCTTCGAGTTTAAAGGGAGTCGCGGGGGAATTTCTATTCCTTTGGTTTCTTCGTTGGAGGCAACCAAGTTGTTAGATGAGGGATGCCAAGCTTATTTGGGCTACGGTAGTGGATATGACGATTGGAGAACCGAAATTGGAAAACATCACGGTGGTACGTGAGTTTCCCGATGTGTTTCCCCAGGAATTACCAGGATTACCTCCCGAACGGGAGATTGAATTTATAATTGAATTAGCTCCTGGTACTGAACCAATTTCGAAGGCACCCTATAGGATGGCGTTATCGGAATTGAAAGAGCTGAAAGTACAACTGCAAGAGTTACTTGATAAAGGATTCATTAGGCCGAGTGCGTCACCATGGGGAGCCCCAAAGGTTATTTGTGAGGAAAAAGGATGGATCCCTACGTTTGTGTATTGACTACGAGCAACCGAATCAAGTGACTCGTTAAGAACAAGTATCCATTGCCGAGGATTGATGATTTGTTCGATCAACTGCAGGGAGCTTCGGTGTTCTCTAAAATAGACTTGAGAACAGGGTACCATCGATTAAGGATTAAGCAAGAGGATATTCGAAAACGGCTTTCCGAACAAGATATGGGCACTATGAGTTTACGGTGATGCCTTTCGGATTGACGAATGCCCCAGCTGCATTTATGGACATGATGCATCGAGTGTTTAAAGAATACCTTGATCACTTTGTCATAGTTTTCATTGACGATATTTTGATTTACTCAAGGAGTAACGAAGAGCATGAAAAGCACTTGAGAATGGTTTTACAGACTTTAAGGGAACATTCACTCTTTGCCAAGTTTAGTAAGTGTGAATTTTGGTTGAACAAAGTGGCTTTTCTTGGACATGTGATATCCGGAGAAGGAATTTCCGTAGATCCTGCGAAGATTGAAGCAATAATAAACCGGCCTAGACCTACGACGGTCACCGAAATTCGGAGTTTTCTAGGATTGGCGAGTTATTACGGACGCTTAGTAGAAAAGTTTTCGTCTATAGCTATGCCATTGACGCAGCTGACTAAGAAGTTTACGAAGTTCGAATGGACGGACAAATGCGAGCGAAGTTTTCGCGAGCTTAAGCATCGTTTGATGTCTCGCCGGTTCTCACGATACCTTCGGGCCTCGGGAGGCTTTGAGATTTATAGCGACGCGTCGTTGAAAGGATTGGGGTGTGTACTAATGCAGCACGGAAAGGTAGTAGCTTATGCTTCGCGACAACCGAGGCCTCACGAGTTGAATTATCCGACGCACGATTTGGAATTAGGCTGCGATTGTTTTCGCTCTGAAGATATGGAGGCACTACTTATGTGGTGAAAGATTTCAAATTTATACGGACCATCGTAGTTTGAAATATCTGTTTTCTCGAAAGAACTAAATATGAGACAGCGTCGATGGATGGCGTTACTCAAGGATTATGATTGTGATATCTTATACCATCCCGGGAAGGCGAATAGAGTTGCCGATGCACTTAGTCGGAAGTCTAGTATCGCACATTTAATGGTCGAGAGGATGGTCAATACTCGAAGGATTGAGGGACTCGAGTTCAAATTTGAAGTGAGTCAACCGACGAGTTTGATAGCGACTTTGAGAGTTGAACCGAAAATCCAAGAAAGGATAAAAGTTTCACAGTGCTACGGATTCCGAAATCCAGAAAATTCTTAGTATGGATGCGATGAAGAGAAAAGACGATTTCCAAGTGACCGAGGACGGAATTTTAAAATTTCGAGGACGTCTTTGTGTACCTAATGATGAGGAGCTTAAAGAAAGAATCTTGTCGAAGCTCATCGGAGTAACTACAATATCCACCCGGGTAGTACGAAGATGTACCGGAACCCTGCGTCGGCATTATTGGTGGAGAGGTATGAAAGTGGACGTAGCTAAGCATGTGGCGAAATGTTTAACTTGCCAACAAGTAAAAGCGCAACATTGTAAGCCTCGGCGGATTGCTACAACCTTTAGAAATTCCGAAATGGAAATGGGAGCATGTCACGATGGATTTCGTTATGGGATTGCCGCGGAGTCGGAGAGGACATGACTCGATTTGGGTGATTGTTGATAGGTTGACCAAGTCTGCGCACTTCATCCCCGTGAGAAAGGACTTTGCCATGGATAAGTACGCTGAGTTGTACTTGCGACAGATCGTACGTTTGCATGGAGTGCCTTTAACGATAACGTCGGATCGAGACCCTAAATATACAGCAAATTTCTCGGAAGAGTCTTCAAGATGCTCGGGAACCAGGTGCGGTTTAGCACGGCGTACCATCCGCAAACCGATGGACAATCGGAGAGGACAATTCACGCTCGAGGACATGTTACGAGCCCGCATAATAGATTTTAAAGGTGGATGGGAAGACCGTTTGCATTTGGTAGAGTTTGCGTATAATAACAAATATCAACGGGGTATTAGAATGGCACCTTTCGAAGCACTCTATGGCGAGCTTGCCGAACTCCATTATGCTGGGATGAGGTAGGAGAAAGGAGCATTACGGGCCCGAATTGGTGGAGTAGTCGGTTGAAGCGATGAAAGTAATCCGAGAAAGGTTGAGAACAAAGACAAAGTCGCCAGGAAAAGTTATGCGGACAAGCGACGTAAGCCACTAGAATTTGAAGTTGGTGACCATGTTTTTCTCAAGATATCGCCAATGCGAGGTGTGTCCTGGTTCGGAAAGAAAGGGAAATTGAGTCCGAGATATGTAGGTCCATTCGAGATTTTGGAACGGATTGGGACTTTGGCATATAGACTCGCTTTGCCACCGAGTTTGTCCCAAGTGCACAATGTGTTTCATGTGTCGATGTTAAGGAAGTATGAACCGGATCCAATGCATGTTCTAGATTACGAGACTTTGGAAGTGGATGACAAAGTTTCGTATGTAGAAAAGCCTATCGAGGATTGAAGATCGCAAGGAACAAATTTTGAGGACTAAGACGGTTCCACTTGTCAAAGTAGTCCGGGAACACCATGGAACCGAAGGCGTAACGTGGGAGAATGAAGAGACAATGAGACGTCAATACCCCCAATTATTTGAATAGTAGGTTTGTACTAAATTTCGAGGACGAAATTTTTATAAGGGGGAAAGAATTGTGACATTCTGAAATTCCTATCCTTTTGAGGTTCATGAATGAGAAATGATCTATCAATGAATTTCATTGTATTTCGCTCGATCCGATCAATCATGGGTTAACCGACCAAAAGGGAAAGGCTAACGCGCGACAAGGTACGTGGACCTAGGAAACTCAAATAAGAATTGGCATTTTGACCATAAGGATTGCAGAGGGGATATTTTGATCCAATAAATGACGATCATGGAACGATTATGGAATTCATTCCTAGTATTGTACGATTGGTACGTGGGTGACTCCGCTTAACCAATGTACAATTTGCGAATTTTTCCTAAATCGATTTCGAAGATCGAAACCTATGGACTAGTGATAAACCTTAGCAATTACATGACAATCAAAATGGCCATGACTGGAGTACGCCTAAGAGTGATGAAAATCACTCGAGTCGATACACGTAACGTCGTTGCAAAAGCCGCCCGTCGATTTGAAATGAACTGAAATTTCAATTGATAGAAAATGAATCAAGAAATGAAATCTCAAAATTGGAACAATGGAATCAAAGAATTCAAGTTTTGGATATGGATTTGACGTAGTCTCATTGAGAGTAATCTGTGGTGGAAAATTCGAATTTTCAGCCGTCGAGAGCGAAATGACCGTTTTACCCTTTGAGGAGTAAATTCGGTTTAATATCACAAAAGGGAAATTTGATCTTTTGGATCCTTATCCCAGCTGAATATAGCAGAAATGAAGAATTATTGGGGTCAATGTTGGTCAAATAAGGGTTGAGATATTATTTGCTCAATGACAAGTGTCATTAAGGTGTGGTAACTCATTAATTACCCTTCTAGAAGCCTTTTTGGAGGATAAACAGCCTTTTATTTCTTTCCCTCAGCCATTTCACGACACCACCATCTGCATCTTCATCTCCATCTTCATTTTTCTCTTCACCTTACACGAGCAGAATTGCTCAGTCCAGACCAGAAATTGCCACCGGATTTGATGCCGTTCCGAGCTCCAACCGTCAGCTTCCAGCCACCAAGCCGACCACCCTCACCTTATTCATCCTCTTGCCGAACTATTTCAAGTGGAATCAAGGCATTTGGCCAACTGAGGAATTCTGGCCATCGATTCTCCCGCGAGTCGCCGGAAACTGACTCAACCGGAGGTAGGCTGCTGTTGGTATTTTATTGGACCACCAAACGGACGAATTTTGAGCTCAAATTTTGGTGAAGTTTAGTAGACATGTATATGATGTTGCTGTAAATTTTTGGGCGAAAATGAATGAAATCGTGACCTTGAACCACTGTTGTGTTCAAAGGAGCAGAAACTGTCCAATGGCGGATCAGAAGGAACTAGCGCCAAACGAAGACCAACCGGTGTCACCTTGAGCCAAAACTTTCGGTGAGGCCCCTTAATACATATAACTTGGTGTTAGCAAGTATATTGATGGATAAATTGAAGGATTAGGTTGAGTTGTGGACTGTTTGAGCTGGATTGAAACAGAACAGGGGGTACCCTGTTTCTGTTCTGTTCTTACTGAGTTAGAGGGGGCTGTTTGTGATGGAATTGAGATGTAATTTGATCCGTTGTTGGGACATGTTAGGGAGTCAAGAAGGTTGTTATTGAGGTGTACTAGTTGCGGGGTTGAAGTTTGATTAGTTATTTAGTCGAAATTGTCGAATCGCCGCTGAGTATATTGCTGCCCTGTTTTTTTTGGACAGCGAAGTCTTGTGCCGAAATCAAGTCGATCAAGAGGCTTTTGGGATTATTTTGCTATTGGGAATTGAGGTGAGTGACCCCTAACCTTTTATTAGGAAGTTCGGACGCTGACTGGATGTTGTCCTTGAGATGTTAAGCTCGAGGGTTGGACTATCGATCGATCTTGAGTGTAAATGAATCGTGTGTGTGCTTGCTGCGTTATAATTGCTATGTTGGCATGATCATGATGATGTGCTAGTAGATTATTTTGATTGCCTATATGGTAGTGCGAGACCGATTTTAGAGCCTCTGTTGTGTGAAAGCACGTCATTCCAAGGTAAAGATGGGGATGTTCGATTACTAAATGTTCCTCATGTTGTAAGCAAGTAAATAATTGTTGTGCTACCTCATTTGTCTGGATTCCTTGAGGAAGAGCATTATAATAAGGAAATATCCCGAGGCGATGTAATCGCGGTTCCAGGATTTGTGATATAGAGAAATATCCTGAGGCGATATAATCGCGGTTCCAGGATTTGTTAAATAAGGAACCATCCCGAGGCGATGTAATCGCGGTTCCAGGATTTGTGAAATAAGAAAATATCCCGAGGCGATGTAATCGCGGTTCCGGGGAGTTGAGAAATGAGAAACACCCCGAGGCGAGGTAATCGTGGTGCTAGGGGATGTGGAATTGAGAAACACCCTCGGGCGATGTAATCGCGGGGTCGTGATAGAACTATCTTGCGTCATAAGTGACGAGATAATGCATTTTATTAAGCTGGTACGAAGGTTTGGCCATGCATGCCATTGTTGTTTGATTGTTATAAGAGCGAAAGCTCGATTTGATGCCTTGAGAAAGTATGGTGCCTTGTTTTCGTATGTTGAGTGCGCATGTTTATGCTTGTTTTGTTCGGTGGGACGAATAGCCTAATCTAGGGTTAGGATAGCTCGGCGAGACGTAAGTCTCACCCCTTTATGGGATCATTTTTCAGATCGCGAGGACGAAGATGCTTTGCTCGTTTTGAGCGATACATAGTGGACTTAGAGGTTTGGGGACTCTTGAGCAATCTTTTGGGATGTGGTTCTCAACCTGGACTGGTTATAGTCTTTTGTAGTCTTATGTAGTCCGTTCTGTAATGTGGTGTTAGGCGGCGTTGTTAGTAGCCCTATACATTTTTATTTTTTTTTTGGTTGTACCAACTAGCTTGGTGTGTATGTAAATGTTTTATCCCGTTTTCTCATTGCGTGTTGGAATTATTGGAGATTCGAAGTTTTCTTAAGTCTTCCGCATGCGAGTCTCATTTTAGTTGGACCGTGAGATTGTATCCCGGGTATGTTTACGGCAAAGGCGGATGTGGCGCGCTCGAAGTCGGAGGTGGGATGTGACAACTCGTATTGCCTGGTGGGAAGTTGGTGAAAGTCTATTGTGATACCTCCGAGGTTGTTGCCGGAGAAAGATCCTGTCTGCATTGGACGGATGTGTTGTTTATATGTGTCTGCAAGTGATGTGTCCCGCGAGAGGTCTAAATTGCATCACGGAATGCCCGGAGGTTGATTCCCGAGATCGATGATTGCGTCAAACTTGTTTGAAATTGTGTTTTGTGCGAAGACCATAACCAACGGAACCACGGGCAGGCATGTTGATCAAAGAGTTGTAAAAACGAACGTGAATGGTTCGTAATGGCAAATTTTGAGTGTATGACATATTGTAGTTTGCCACCTGAATCTATGAGTTACTAAGGTCGGTAATTACCCGGAATGAGGTTAAGATTACGAGATATGGCAATTAAGGAAAATAAGTAATCGAGTGCGTAGCGAAAGCGTAGTAAGGCCCTATAGTTAAGTGAAATGATGACCATAAGGGTTTTACATTTGATGAGGAAAGAGTTTAAAGGCCAAATTTCGGGGACGAAATTTCCTAAGGAGGGGAGATTGTGACATCCCGAAATTTTGGGTTCTATAAGAAAAAAAAATTCGATGGATTTTAGTCCGGGAATTATGGTCTAGTGAATAAGATGAGATTTTTTAGATTTAAGGGACAATGGTTGGGCGCAATTGTAATTGATGCGAAAAGGGATTTGGATAATCCAAGTAGTATTGGGTCGAGAAAATCAAGTCGGGACAGTTGAACTAAAGTATCGAGACCATTCGCGCCCGAGCTAGCCCCGACCAAACCATGGTTGTGAAATTACCAAATTGCCCCTGGATATTATTCACAAAAGACAAAATTCATTGATGGGGAATTGACCGTGGGCCCCACCTGTGACGCCCCACATAACATTTGCGAACGCGTCGCATCCGTCAACACCATAAATACTCCCGGGATAATAACCATAGCGTACATATGAAATGATGCAAGCATGCGGAAAGTAAAAACAACTCCATATGAAAGACAAAAGGATAACTTGAGATAACAACTATATACAACATCAAACATTCGGTTCATCTACAATAGTCGGGAAAAGAGTAAACACCGGTACACATTAGGGTCGGAGGAGCTGAGGACCAAATCCAAAAGGGTGCATTAAGGTCCTAACAAAAGAGATCTATTCCCAAAAGACATCTTGAAAACCCTTAAGGTCACTAAGTCGAATCGCTGGCTTCGTCGTCATTTTCCTCATCGTCATTATCGGGATCATAGTCGGAGAAGGTCTCGCAGCGTACCTCTACCGAATCGTCATCCATATCGTCTTCTAAAGCGAGATATCTCAATCACCTCGATACTCTCCTTAATCGTCGAGGTTTTCTCGGAAACATTCCTCGAACCAACCATCGAAACCTCTACCTCTATCTCGTCACGAACCGGATGACACCAAGAAGGTACGACACCCTTAGGGACCTCGGTAGCCTTCGGCGGACCGAGTAGTACTATCCCCGGACGCGACGAAACCATGCTTCAAATCGATGAGGTTTCCAATGCTCTCCTCCCTCATCGACCCAGACAGTAGTACATTTTCTAACAAAAACTACACCACGACCATTTGGGAATTCATCAAAATAGGCATTCATCTCCTTGGGATCGCCTAGGCGTATAGGTAGCATCTTCAAGGTTTAGGATCTGAAAAAAAACAAATCCCACGAAGGGGTGAGACTTACTTCTCGGCAAGCTAGCCCTAAACCTAAACTAGGTCGTCGGTCCCACGAGACCACACATTAAAGACCGCGAGCAATGATTCATCGGACTAAGCAATACATGATATCCAAATATCAAGGTATTTATGGCATAATTGGTATATACCAAACCACCAATCACAAGGATGTAAAACACGTGAGGTTACATGCCAATCAAATGCATACATCAATAATTCGGCCATAAAATTAAAGTTTTACAGCGTAACAAATGCACATGGCTCAATCCATAACCAATTCATTCGGCCCTCATCAAATTGAACAGTATAAATATTCCCATTCATCAATTCAGCAAGCAACTCGTCCGAGTAGCGTCCTAACGTCCTAATATAAGTTTAAGGGTCACTTACCCTTAGATTGAGCTAGAAATTTCCAAATCGCACGACCCTTCTAGGTCCGCAACTCTCGGCCAAAACAGGGATCAAACACCGTCCTAGGAAAAAATCACATTTTCCATATTAAAACTTAATCATTTCTCAAGTCCCTTGTGCCAATACCTTAATAACATCTCATACAATGACTTATGATGTCTCACTAATCATTTCCAAGCCAAATTACCTCTTATTTAACCCCCAACAGATTCAGTTTTTAACAGAGCACCCACAGGGCAAAACCGGTTCCGGGTTAATCATGCTAAGCAGCCCCTTAAACCTCCTTTATTCCTCAATTTATCACATAATCTCTTCATTAACACCTCAATACATGAGTGTAGATGTCTTACCGTGAATTTGAACTTCAATTAACAGCCCAAATGGCTTCACACAGCTCTGTTTCCAATCGGTCTGCAAGAAGACAGAATCTGTCTTGTGAAATTCAACCTAAACCAGCCATAGAACCACATCCAAAACCAAATAAATTCTCAATCTCAGATCATCAAACCCTAGTATTATATGTTGGGATCAAGTCACCGAAAATTTGGGACTATTTGAGCTCTTAAAGCCCACTAAAAGCTCAACAACTCATGTCAGCTCGAATTCTGACCTTCGTCCATTTCAACTGCTCTACCGGAAAAACTACTGGGCCAATGTTTGCCCATAATATGTCCCTGGAAAGCCAAGACAATTATCTTTCAAATGAAGGTGACCTTACCTCAAAACGATGTCGGACGAAGGAGATATAGCCGAAACAGTGAGCAGTAACAGTTCTGTCCGGCGAGAGAAAAAAAGAGAGAGAATGAGCAGAAACTTTCAGAGTAAGGGGAAATGGTTATCCACGAGCAGAAGGAGAAAGAAAGGGATTATATTTGGTCTTCCTTAGTCAATGGCCAATGGGTCAAAAGTGAAATAGTTGGCTCTAATTATTGATGGCAAGAAGGGCTCTTGCATTGACACTTGGCATCCACAATAAAATATCCACAAAAAATTTCATATTTTCTTATCATTTTCTGCCAACACATAAATAAGGGATGAAATGACTAAATTTCCCTTATACTATCTTATTACAAGCGCTAACCTTGAGGGCAAAAATGGTCACTTTACACTTTGTCCAAAATTTCATTCCCTCGATGAGGCGACGTCCAATACGTATCCAATGTTGAGATTTTTCATTTTTCAATTCAAGATCCCATTTCGTGATCGATTTTCCGTCAATCGTAATTCCAGTTTATTTCGAACTAACGGGTGGCCTTTGCAGGCGTTACGCGTATCGACTCTGTGATCCTCATCACACTTAGGATGACTCAAGATACGGCGACTTTAATTTCCATGTAATTTCGAGAGTTTATTACTAGTTCCGACGGTCTCGAATTGGCAAAAATTTCAGAATGTCACAACTCTTTTCCCCTTATAAAAATTTCGTCCTCGAAATTTACAATAATTAACTATTCAAACAAATGGGGGTACTGATGCCTCATCGCTTCTTCACTTTCCCAAGTAGCGCCTTCGGTTCCATGGTGCTCCCGAGATCACTTTGACCAATGAAATCGTCTTAGTCCTCAAGACTTGCTCCTTTCGATCCTCGATTCTGGTTGGCTTCTCTACATACGATACCTTGTCGTCTACTTCGATAGTTTTGTAATCCAACACATGAGTCGAGATCTGGCTCATACTTCCTCAGCATCGACACATGAAATACGTTGTGTACTTGAGCTAAACTTGGTGGTAAAGCAAGCACATACGCCAAGGTTCCAATCCTTTCTAAAATTTCAAAAGGTCCTACGTACCTCGGACTCAATTTTCCTTTCTTTCCGAAACGTGACAATCCCCGCATTGGTGATACCTTGAGGAAAACATGGTTTCCAACTTGAAATTCCAATGGTTTGCGTCGCTTATCGAAGCATAACTCTTCGACGACTTTGTGCCGTCTTCAACCTTTCTCTAATGACTTTTACTTGCCTCAACGGACCGTCCCTACTAACTCTGGGCCGGTTATGCTTCTTTCTCCGACTTCGTCCCAACAGATATAGGAGTTCTGCGAGGCTCTGCCATACAATGCTTCGAATGGAGCCATTTTGATACTCTGTTGATAGGCTGTTGTTATATGCGAATTCCACCGATGCAATTGGTCTTCCCAACCACCTTTGAAGTCTATCACACAAGCTCGCAACATATCCTCGAGGGTCCGAATTGTTCTTTCGATTGTCCATCCGTCTGTGGATGATATCTTTGTACTATATTGTAATCTAGTTCCCGGGCGTCTTGGAGACTTTTCCAAAAATTTGCCGTAAACTTAGGATCCCTATCGAGCGTAATCGTTACCGGCACTCCGTGAAGTCTCACTATGTGATGCATATACAACTCGGCGTACTTTTCCATTGTGAAGTCCTTTCGCACGGGAATGAAATGTGCGGATTTTGTCGATCTATCCACGACTACCCAAATCGAGTCATAACCTCTTTGACTTCTTGGTAACCCCATTACAAAATCCATGGTCACGTGTTCCCATTTCCACTCGGGAATTTCCAAAGGCTGTAACAATCCGCCAGGTTTGCAATGTTGTGCCTTTACCTTGTTGGCAAATCGGGCATTTTGCCACGTGCTTAGCCACGTCCACTTTCATTCCATTCCACCAATAGTGTCGACGCAAATTTTGATACATTTTCGTACTACCTAGGTGAATGCTATAATTGCTTCGGTGAGCTTCAGACAGAATCCTTTCCTTAAGCTCTTCATCATTAGGCACGCATAAACGTCCACGAAATTATAAAATTCCGTCCTCGGACACATGAAATTCCGATTTCCTTTTCGTTACATCCATCTCGAGGATCTTTTGAATTTCGGAGTCCATAGACTGCAAGGCCTTTATCCTTTCTCGGATTTCGGGTTCAATTCTCAAAGTTGCCATCAAACCCGACGGTTGGCAAACTTCCAACTTAAATTCAGAATCTCTTAGCCTCTCGAACATGGACCATCCCCGACCATCGGACGTGCGATGCTTGACTTCGACTAAGTGCATCCGCGACCCTATTTGCTTTCCCGGGATGATATAAAATGTCGCAGTCATAATCCTTAAGTAATTCCATCCATCGACGCTGTCTCATGTTCAATTCCTTTTGGGAAAACAAATACTTTAGACTTTGGTGATCCGTATAAATCTGAAATCGCTCACCACACAAGTAATGCCTCCAAATCTTGAGCAAAGACAATTGCAGCCAACTCTAAGTCGTGTGTCGGATAATTCATCTCATGAGGTCTCAATAGTCGTGACGCATAAGCGACAACTCTCCCATGTTGCATTAACACACGCCTAGTCCTTTTAACGAAGCATCGCTATATATCTCATAGCCTCCGGATCCCGAAGGGATCGTTATACAGATGCGGTCGTCAATCGATGCTTAAGCTCTTGAAAGCTCCTTTCACATTTATCCGTCCACTCAAACCGGGTATCTTTCTTGGTTAACTTCATCAATGGCATAGCTAAGGACGAGAACTTTTCCACAAAGCGTCTATAATAACACGCCAACCCCGAAAAACTCCGAACTTCACGTAATCTTGGGTCTAGGCCAATTCATTACCGCTTCAATCTTTGAAGGGTCCACGGAGATTCCTTTTCCCGGATATCACATGGCCAAGAAATGCCACCTTATACAACCAGAATTCGCATTTACTAAACTTAGCGTAGAGCGAATGCTCCCTCAAAGTTTGCAAGACAACCCTTAGGTGTTTCTCATGCTCCTCATTACTCCTTGAGTAAATCAAAATGTCATCAATAAAAACAATGACAAATCGATCCAAATATTCCTTAAATACTCGATGCATCAAGTCCATGAATGCAGCTGGAGCATTAGTCAATCCAAAAGGCATCACTTAGTAAACTCATAATGCCCATACCTTGTTCTAAAGGCGTTTCTGAATGTCTTCTTTCTTAATTCTCAACCGATGATAACCAGGTTCTTAGATCTATCTTAGAAAATATAGAGGCTCCTTGCGAGTTGATCAAACAAATCATCGATCCTTGGTAACGGATACTTGTTCTTGATAGTTACTTGATTCAATTGCCTATAATCAATGCACAAACGTAAGGATCCATCCTTCTTCCTTACAAACAACACCGGCGCTCCCCATGGCGACGCGCTCGGTCGAATGAATCCCTTGTCTAACGGTTCCTGCATTTGAACCTTTAACTCTTTTAACTCCGATAAAGACATTCTATAAGGTGCTTTCGAGATTGGCTCCGTTCCCGGGGCTAATTCAATCACGAACTCAATTTCCCGCTCCGGTGGTAATCCCAAAGAACTCCTTAGGGAAGACATCGGGGAATTCACACACCACGGGGATACTTTCCAATTTCGGTTCTTCAGCCGTCGTATCGACCACCATAGCTAAATAAGATTGGCATCCTTCATCTAACGACTTTGTCGCCTCCAATGACGAAATTAAAAGAATCGAGGTTCCTCCTCGACTTCCTATGAATTCAAATCTAGGGCGACCATCCGGATAAAAACAGATTACTCGGTTGCCACAATCGACTACAGCCCTTTGTTTACCCAGCCAATCCATCCCAATAATCACATCAAAGTCAAACATAGGCAACACAACCAGATCTATCCTTTCCTCGCTACCACCAATAACTATCTTACACTCCACACAACCTAGTGAGACTATCACATTATCCTTTAACGCGGTGGTAACATGCAATATCACATCCAATGGCTTCAATTCCATATCAACCATATTAGCAAACCGAGCGAGACACGAAAGAATGCGAAGCTCCAAGATCAAATAATGCATAAGCAGCTTGATTGCACAAATAAATCATACCCGTGACCACACCGGGCGCATTCTCCACTTCGCCTCGTGCCGCCGTACACTCGTCCTTGTGCTTTGGTGGTCGGTTCAATTCGTTTCGTGGAGCCACAGTGGTGGTCCTGTCCGAGGTCGTGGCCCTTGCGGTTTGGGTCCCGAGGCTTGGTTCGGGCAATTCCTAATCTGGTGGCCCAACCGACCACACTTGAAACAAGCGCCCATTCGATCGGACAAGGTCCACTTCCGTGCTTCCTACCACAAAGATAACAATTCGTATTCGTTTGGTGCGGTAGCTTTCCAATATTCTTTCTTCTTGGTGGAACAAAACGCCGATTGCTTATCATTGGCCTCTTACCAGCCGCCGATTATCACGAAATGAAGTAAATCGAGATCCAAATGCGGTGGCTCTTTCCTTTATGTCCCTCTCTATCATCCGACTATGCTCATAGATTTCCTTATAGGTTCTCAAGTTCATAGCCACCATTTGACTGCGAAGTTCGGGTCTTAATCCATCTCGAAATCTTCGCGCCTTCTCCAATGGGTCTTCAACGGACCGTGGTGAATACCTCGATAATCTTGCGAGTCGGCTCGTGCGATCCACCGTCGAGATGATTCCCACGTAACTGCTGAAATTCCACTTGCTTCCTCTCTCACGCATCTCCGAGAAATATTTGTCATTGAACGCAGCGATGAACGCAGCCCAAGTTAAGGCGGTGCCTTCAGGAAACACTCCTTCTTTGGTGGCATTCCACCGATCATTAGCGGTATCTTCTAGCTGGTAAATCGCCAAGAGTACTTTCTCCTCGTCATTACATCTCGGAACCCCAAAAGCTTTCTCGAGCTTCTCAATCCATCTGTGTGCCAATCTCCGGATCTCCGGTGCCATCAAACTGGAGTGGTTTTAACTTCATGAATTGTTCAACTAATCGACCCATCTGCCTAGCCGTATTCCCTTCATTACGAGCATTACCTAACTCAACGCCCGGTCATTATTCTCGTTAACCTTGAGCATTACCGGCTTCAACGCCCGACCATTGTTGTTATTGGTCCCGTCACCTCCAATGTTATTATTTGTTGCATTGACAATGACCATAGCAGCTCCACACGCCTGGGCAATAGCGATATCTCTATCTTGAGCCTTGCTGTCTAATAAATCACCAATTCGTTCCAAAGCTCTCATGACTCCATCCATTCTAGGATCCTCCGCCCTATGCGGTCTCGAACTAGAGGCTCCACCCCTAGGTCTCCTAGGTCCAGGCTGGTTGCTCATTCTTGCTAACTCACGATACCCGAATCACTATAATTCGCCCACGGAATTAGAGACCTAAGTCATCTACTCAACTCTAGTAATTCTACGCTACACAACAAGGCAGCAATCACAACATAGCAACCAATCACCAGTTACATTCAAGAGTACATCAATTTAGAATTTCACGATCATACCTCAAGTCCCTTCGTATACGCAACTTCGTATAATCAAAAACAATTATTCACTTCAATTCATGTACTAGTGTGATACTTGGTCATCATCACCGATTCACCACAATCATGCTAATTCAAGATGTCAATCACATGCGTCAATTCATATGTCATACATTTCATGTCTAACTCTAGCGAACCTCCTAGGGTCTCGCTACCCGATCATCCCAATTCATCTCTCCTTATCACTCCAATCCTCAATCAACTTTGATCGAGCTGACCTTGCTCGATACCACTCAAACGAGTGCGCGACGCCCCACATAACATTTGCGAACGCGTCGCATCCGTCAACACCATAAATACTCCTAGGATAATAACCATAGCGCACATATGAAATGATGCAAGCATGCGGAAAGTAAAAACAACTCCATATGAAAGACAAAAGGATAACTTGGGATAACAACTATATACAGCATCAAACATTCGGTTCATCTACGGTAGTCGGGGAAAGAGTACACACCAATACACATTAGGGTCGGAGGAGGGGAGGACCAAATCCAAAATGGTGCATTAAGGTCCTAACAAAGAGAGATCTATTCCCAAAAGACATCTTGAAAACCCTTAAGGTCACTAAGTCGAATCGCTGGCTTCGTCGTCATTTTCCTCATCGTCATTATCGGGATCATAGTCGGAGAAGGTCTCGGAGCGTACCTCTACCGAATCGTCATCCATATCGTCTTCTGACGAGATATCTCAATCACCTCGATACTCTCCTTAATCAGAGGTTTTCTCGGAAACATTCCTCGAACCAACCATCGAAACCTCTACCTCTATCTCGTCATGAACCGGATGACACCAAGAAGGTACGACACCCTTAGGGACCTCGGTAGCCTTCAGCGGACCAAGAAGTACTATCCCCGACGCGACGAAACCATGCTTCAAATCGATGAGGTTTCCAATGCTCTCCTCCCTCATCGACCCGGACAGTAGTACATTTTCTAACAAAAACTACACCACGACCATTTGGGAATTCATCAAAATAGGCATTCATCTCCTTGGGATCGCCTAGGCGTATAGGTAGCATCTTCAAGGTTTAGGATCCGAAAAAAACAAATCCCACGAAGGGGTGAGACTTACTTCTCGGCAAGCTAGCCCTAAACCTAAACTAGGTCGTCGGTCCCACGAGACCACACATTAAAGACCGCAGAGGCAATGATTCATCGACTAAGCAATACATGATATCCAAATATCAAGGTATTTATGGCATAATTGGTATATACCAAACCACCAATCACAAGGATGTAAAACACGTGAAACCAAGCTACGAAATAACACAAACAATTCGTAAAATGAAAATTTTTCCGTCATCTCATCATAATTCTCAACTCAAAGATTTAGTCCGCGTTCGGACGCCTCGGACTATAACGGTTCTTAAACCCGCGTTCGGACGCTTCGGGTTTCTAGTGCCATTTTAAGGCTTATGTCGACATACATTAGCTAATCCCGCTTTACGACGCATCGGGATAATTTCAATTCACCACCCCATGTTTCGACACATCGGGGTGCCATGAGCCCTTAGACTTGACACCTTCGCTACTCAAGGCCTAAATCTCGTACGACCACTTGAGGTTACATGCCAATCAAATGCATACATCAATAATTCGGCCATAAAATTAAAGTTTTACAGCGTAACAAATGCACATGGCTCAATCCATAACCAATTCATTCGGCCCTCATCAAATTGAACAGTATAAATATTCCCATTCATCAATTCAGCAAGCAACTCGTCCAGTAGCGTCCTAACGTCCTAATATAAGTTTAAGGGTCACTTACCCTTAGATTGAGCTAGAAATTTCCAAATCGCACGACCCTTCTAGGTCCGCAACTCTCGGCCAAAACAGGGATCAAACACCGTCCTAGGAAAAAATCACATTTTCCATATTAAAACTTAATCATTTCTCAAGTCCCTTGTGCCAATACCTTAATAACATCTCATACAATGACTTATGATGTCTCACTAATCATTTCCAAGCCAAATTACCTCTTATTTAACCCCCAACAGATTCAGTTTTTAACAGAGCACCCACAGGGCAAAACCGGTTCTGGGTTAATCATGCTAAGCAGCCCCTTAAACCTCCTTTATTCCTCAATTTATCACATAATCTCTTCATTAACACCTAAATACATGAGTGTAGATGTCTTACCGTGAATTTGAACTTCAATTAACAGCCCAAATGGCTTCACACAGCTCTGTTTCCAATCGGTCTGCAAGAAGACAGAATCTGTCTTGTGAAATTCAACCTAAACCAGCCATAGAACCACATCCAAAACCAAATAAATTCTCAATCTCAGATCATCAAACCCTAGTATTATATGTTGGGATCAAGTCACCGAAACTTTGGGACTATTTGAGCTCTTAAAGCCCACTAAAAGCTCAACAACTCATGTCAGCTCGAATTCTGACCTTCGTCCATTTCAACTGCTCTACCGGAAAAACTACTGGGCCAATGTTTGCCCATAATATGTCCCTGGAAAGCCAAGACAATTATCTTTCAAATGAAGGTGACCTTACCTCAAAAAGATGTCGGACGAAGGAGATATAGCCGAAACAGTGAGCAGCAACAGTTCTGTCCGGCGAGAGAAAAAAAAAGAGAGAGAATGAGCAGAAACTTTCAGAGTAAGGGGAAATGGTTATCCACGAGCAGAAGGAGAAAGAAAGGGATTATATTTGGTCTTCCTTAGTCAATGGTCAATGGGTCAAAAGTGAAATAGTTGGCTCCAATTATTGATGGCAAGAAGGGCTCTTGCATTGACACTTGGCATCCACAATAAAATATCCACCAAAAATTTCATATTTTCTTATCATTTTCTGCCAACACATAAATAAGGGATGAAATGACTAAATTTCCCTTATACTATCCTATTACAAGCGCTAACCTTGAGGGCAAAAATGGTCACTTTACACTTTGTCCAAAATTTCATTCCCTCGATGAGGCGACGTCCAATACGTATCCAATGTTGAGATTTTTCATTTTTCAATTCAAGATCCCATTTCGTGATCGATTTTCCGTCAATCGTAATTCCAGTTTATTTCGAACTAACGGGTGGCCTTTGCAGGCGTTACGCGTATCGACTCTGTGATCCTCATCACACTTAGGATGACTCAAGATACGGCAACTTTAATTTCCATGTAATTTCGAGAGTTTATTACTAGTTCCGACGGTCTCGAATTGGCAAAAATTTCAGAATGTCACACCACCTTTTCTTCTTCCCCAAGTTGGCCATGACACTCTCATTTCTCTCTTCCATTTTCATGAGAAATATTTCCCCCATCCCGAGAGCCCGTCTTCTCGGATTTTTGCGCGCGCTTGGGAGGAAATTGCTCGTTTGGGCTCATCCGGAGGGCGAATTGAGCTCCGTTTTCTCCTACGTGACCGTAAGATCAAGGGCTACTTGAATCTGGGGGCTGATTGTCAAATAAACCCTGTAAATTTCGTGGGTTGGAGCAGAACAGAGGCTGGTTGGTGAGATCCGGTCCGTTCGTGCTTCGATTTGAGCTCCGTCAAGCAACAGCAGCACAACCGGGTCTGTGTAGCTGCTGTTCGGTGGTCCACAGTGGTTCCGTGTTGATTTCAGACCAAGCCACACGTAGCCCTCCCCCCCGCCGAGGCGCCGGTGCTTCCGGATTCAAAATCGAGTGAGTTAACCCCTAATATCTGATTAGGTCGTTAATTACGTTTAGAGATAGATTAATTTATGTTAATTGTGGGTTAGTTTAGTTAATGGTGATTGGATTAAGTTAATTGATCACGGTTGGGTTAGTTGACTGCGGTTGGGTTAGTTAACCCTGGTTAGTTAAAGTAACCGTAGTTACTTTTAGTTAACGGTAGTTACTTTTTACTAACCGTAGTTACTTTTCGTTAACTATAGTTACTTTATGTTAACCATAGTTACTTTTCGTTAACTATAGTTACTTTATGTTAACCATAGTTACTTTTTGTTAACCATGGTTAGGTTAGTTAACTTTGGTTGATAAGCTATCGATTTTGATGATAAGCTATCGAGGTTTGGATAATAAGTTATCGGGGTTTGAACGATGAGCTATCAAGGTCGACGATAAGCTATTGATTTATTATTTTATTAATATTATTGTGTAGTTTTAATACTCATCTTTGAGTGTTCTATGCTTGAATTGTGATGTCAACGTTGGGAACAGCCAAATAAATTGGCTTATATAATTAATTATATTGATCGAAAATCCTCAAGAATGTTTGAATATGAAAGTATGCCAAGTTTGGTAGTTGAATCATGTGATTAAGGTTTGACCGTTGGGATGTGTTTAATCCTGTGACAGTTAAAGCGTAGTGCTAATCGCACGCTATTGATACGTTATCGATAGTTGACTTGTATGTTTAGGCCGTCTCGAGCGAATCGGCGCCCTACTCGGACTTAGGTGTTGACTCACGGAGATTTTATATCTCACCCGTTGTTATTAACCATTTTTCGGGTCCTTAACGTGGAGTAGCGAAGAGGAGGACGTGGATGTTGGTCTCTTTTTGGAGTAGCTTGGGTAATGTTAATCCCGACCCTAAACTGGCATCTTTTGTGTGGTTAGGAAGTGGCCCCGAAAAATGGGCTTGTATAAATGTATTTCGCGGGGTTAACGATATAAATAAATAAAATATTTTTTTTTTCATATGTTGATTGACTTGATTGCCTACTTGTTCTATCCCTACTGTTTTTAATATTGTGCAGGGGAAATAGAACGTTCCGCATGCGCTTAATTAAAATATAAAACTAATGGGTCGGTGACGCGTCATGGGACGTCACAACTTAACGACCGAGAAGGGATGTTGGCACGCCCGGCCGGGTGCGGGGCGTGACATGTTTGGCAAAAATATTGCTGGCAAAGGTTGTCGATGTGGGTGATGGTCGATGGCTTATGGAGGACGAAAAATATTTTTCCGCATCATTTATTTTTCGCAAAACAAACGAAGCCTTGGCTATATTTATCGTGAACTGCTTGTTTAGGTGAGTTATGTCGGCTTATATACTACTTTATCACTAGTCAATTTACATAAATTTTTTAGTATGAGACCCCCACGATATCTCTTGTATGCATGTTATGATATTTAGCAAATTAATCCAAAAGTTCATCAAGGAAAATGGATTTACTTCCGCTCTTCTTTCTTTTTTCATAATTTAGACGCATGAGCATTGAAGCTCGAATACCTAAGGGTTCGGGGAATATCCCTGCACGTCCCATGCAAGTGTTTCGTTTGTGAGGCATAAGGACACCTCAAGTGCCAATATTTATATACAGCAGTCAATTGGGTGCGAATAGTTTTTTGGGATCACTTAAGTGCCAAATCGGAGAAAAAACGATCACATTAGTGCCAATGGCGAGAAATTCCGGTGACCTCGCTAGAGTTGGCACTTAAATAATTATTTTTCAAAAAAAAATAGCACTTAAGTGGTCCAAAAAAATGATCACTTTAGTATTAAATCGGAGAAAAAGCAATCACTTTAGTTCTAATGGTAAGAAATTCCGGCGACCTCACCAGAGTTGGTACTTAAATAATCGTTTTTAAAAAAATTAGCACTTAAGTGATCCAAAAAAAATATTGGCACTAAAGTGAGCGCCGTACATAAATATTAACACTTAAGGTATTCTTTTGCCCGTTTGTGGAGGTGGCTCTAATCCTGAATTGTTTGTAAGCAATCCATAACATTTGACTAGATGGATTCCCATTCGGATCTGAAATCAGCTTACTAGTCAATCCAAGGTTTAAAAAATTAGAATGGCTATTGTTAATACCGAAAATGGCCAATATTTTGAGAAATAATGGTCCTATGAAGTTTTCTTGATGTCAAGCAAACAATTTGAAGGCAGTGCTAACACATCGATTTGTTCTACGGATTAATTGTCAAAATGTCGAATCAGCATCTCTAAATGTTTTTTAAGGAACATTATGTTCACTTTTACACTATTTTCTTTTTCTAGATGTCTTTTTTCACATTCTCCGACCAAGCAACATGGAAACGGAGTCCCCTGTTGCTCCAGAATTTTTTCAGTTATGCTTTTTCTAGTCCAGAAGCAACTCATTCGCTTCTAATCCAGAAGCAACTCATTCGCATCGATTCTGTTAAATTTTTATGAGTTTCAAGGCCACAAAAATTCCATTCATTAGGATAGGAACATGTGGTATTACTCTTCTTCTGGGGCCAGAAGGAAATTTGTGATAGCTTAAGCAACTAATGTAGATATAGAGTAAATTCACGAACTGATTCAACTTGTTAAATGATAATCAAGAGAGATCTACTTGAGGGAAATGGCGAACATAATGCATGAATTATTGAATTGCTCATCGCTCTTTCAAGTTTTACTGAGCTGACCTTACTCACAACCAACAAATCCTTTAGAACATAGAAAGGCACTAGAAAAATCATTACTCACACAAAAGCTCCAAGCTAGAGCCCAAACAAAAAAAAAAAAGTCACTCAACTTCCAATAATAATCACTCCAAAGGATTTTTGAAAAGATGATTTAAGCACAAACAGTGGGGTTTGCCAAGAGGTACTCTTCAACTATCTTGAACAATCCCATAGCCCTGTCTTTACCCTTCTTGATGTCATCTTCCTTGAGCTCTGCACCTTCCTTAACATGATAGTCGCTAGACATCTTGCAAACACATCCACCATCAGCTGATGTGAACTTCACCTCATAGACAATGAAGTCGATTTTGTCGAACTTGACATCACTTTCAATCAAAGTATATTTGCAGTAAAAGTTCTCAACATCAAGAGCATCAATCTTGTGCCTCGTGTACTTGATGTGAGCACCTGTTACATGCATTCACGAAAGTGAAAAGATTAATTCTGAGTACCACGGTCTATGATTGAACTTGACATGGTAGATAAACATATATTATCCAACTTACTTTCGCCAAAGTTGGTTTGCTTAATGCTACCAACTCCACCATCTCCCTCGATGAACTCGACGCTCTTGATGCCCCGGGGACAATCTTGGGAATGATGTTGTGCGAGTCAAGGACCAAGGCCTTGAACATCCTCGATGGAGCAACGACAGATGTGAACTCTTGAGAGTAAGTGACGACACCCATGTTTGTAAGAAGCAAAGAGAAATGAACTCTAGTAGGAAATGGAGGGATTTGGTGTGATTGCTAGTGAAGAAGCTTGAGCTGATGAAGATAGTGAAGAGAATTGGTTGATATTTATAGGCAAGTTGATGGTTTAGCTGTCCGCCATCATTCAAAGTTCGAAGCACTCCGAATTGGACCATTCAGCCTTGCTTTATGTGTTTCTTCTTTTCTTATTGGGCGGAGCCACTGGTCATCTAGAAGATGGAGAAGGAAGACTTCATTTGTCAAACACGATTAAAATCAACCTTGTATTATGAGTTATTATGTTGGAATCTCATTATGCCCAGGTTGTTGTGTAGGAATCTTAAGATATATATCATCCTTACCACTTCATTCTCAAGCAATTAATTGTCGCGAGATTTCAAGACTACCAACACTACACTATTTTGTAGGACAAGAAGTCTGCATACAATATTTACTCTGGCCCTGATAGAATAATTAGACTTTTAAAAAATTGTGGTTGATGAACAACAAAATTGGTCAACTTTCGAAAAGCATCACTTTCGTTTAACAGCATGAATACATAATTTTTTTTTTTATCTACGGCAATTCATTGAATTGTTTTTCCCTGGTTATCATTCAAAATAGTCTCAGGCGCCTGCAAGAGTCGTCGCTGAAGCTGGGAAAAGTCGGTAGGAGTTGATGGGTAATGGAGCGATTCGGCCCGTTCACACAGATCTGGGCTCCTTATGTATCACTCCTTAACAAAACTTTTCTTAAATTGTATATCCCACTATATAACATAGTCATAATTTTAAATGTCACTAATCATTAGGAGCCCATTTTGTACAATCGTGGCTGCACTGTAACTGTACTTCGTTGTACTGTGCCTGTGCTGCAAAGTACTGCAAGTTATGCGTTTGGCAATGAATGTTATAAAGTTTGATCTCCTCAAAGTCGGGCGAAACTAATAGAGCATAAAATTGCCGGGTGGCCCGAAAACCAAGAGCAGAGTGGCCAATCTTTTCGGGGGGGCTTGAGAAAATAGCATAGAGGATTTTGAAAAGAGCACTTAAGCACAAACACTAGGATTTGCCAAGAGGTACTCTTCAACTGTCTTGAACAATTCCATAGCCCTGTCTTTGCGCTGCTTGACATCATCTTCCTTGAGCTCTGCACATTCCTCAGCATGATAATGGTTGGTCATCTCACAGAACATCCTTCATCAGCTGATGTGACGAACTTCACGTCATTGACGATGAAGTCGATTTTGTCGAACTTCAAAGTATATTTGCAGTAAAAGTTCTCAACATCAAGAGCATCGATCTTGTACTTTGTGTACTTGATGTGAGCACCTATCACATGAATTCATGTAAGTAAAAAGATTAATTTCGAGTTATGCTCTCTATAAACGAGCTCGACATTGTAGATAAACATCTTTTATCCAACTTACTTTCGACGAAGTTGGTCTGCTTAATGCTCCCAACTCCACCATCTCCTCGATGAACTCGACGCCATTGGTTCTTACTATGCTTTCTGGTAACAAGCAACTCCTAGTGGGTCAAAAAAAAAAAAAATCCTTTGCATATATACAATGCGACAGTTAAGGCTCACAATCTCACCCCTAATCACAACCTATCGCTTTGCCGACACTGCTAGAAAGGTTACAATGTTAAGGCTCACAGAATACCAATTAAAGTATGCCAAACCCTTTCGAAATTAGGAATTATGAACTCTTGATCTCTCTTCTTCTTGGAAGTCTTGATCTCCTTTTGTACTCCTTAGCATCAAAACTTCCCGTTTGACAATCTTCAAGTGGATTAATATCCCAACTGATCATCGTACAATTGTTGGGAAGATAAATTAGCCATTGAAATCAATCAATCAGAATTCCCGTAAATTTGGTCAATCATACAATCAAATCTTGGTTGCCAAAAGTAGGGTAGCTCGGTAATGGAAAGTATCTTGTCTTCAGGACGGTAGACAATCAATCAATATCTCACGTGATTTTTGGATATTTCGCTTAGATAACCTTGGTTAATCAAAATCTTATATAAGGAATCCATAGCAAATCACCAGCTACCAATGGATAAGATAAAAATATCTCAGAATAATAATCTTGAAGCTCGTGACAAGATTGACCTTGCATGTAGTATAAGGGCTCTGCTTATATCCAACATCCCAAGCTCCTGCTTATATTCAGCCTTACTGATATCTAAGAAGTACACTGTTGACATTCATGCGGTACACTGCTGAAATCCTCGCATCACTCTGCCTGTATCCATGCAATATGCTTGATCTACTAAAGACACTTCGAATACGATAGTAATGTAGTTCCTGTAAACTTAACTCCTTGGTGCATCCAAATTTATGTAATCTCCAGAGTCCATTGGAATCTTTTCACTGATCATATATCATGGGTGCATTTAATGGCGGCGGATATTACCTCAAAAACACAGACAACTCTTGCATTTGTCTAGATCAATATAAACCACGAATAGTTTCATTAAGTTCAAAATGTATTAGAAAGTTTTCTCAACATGACTTTCGTTTAATTTAAATTTTCCAGTGCACACAATTTGATGTTTTTTAACACGAAACATCTAAAACTTTCATAATGTATTTAGAAAATTTTTATCGAAAGGTCCTGAACGATTGGCCAAATATACAATCAACTCCTAGACATTTGAATTTGTGCAACTAAATCCTAAACGTTGCTTATCGAGTGCAATTGGATCCTCGGGGTCATGATCATCATTTTGATAATATGGCACGCTGGAATTTGACGTGACAATTGTAAATACATATCTAGAAAAGAATGGCATTGCTTCAATCTTACTATATAGAAACTATGAAATATCAAAGTTCTCCGTATTAAGGTGGTCATGACAAGTATGCCTCATCTGCAGGCTATTATATTTAATATTGCAGATGTTACTCAATCTCTCAAAATGTCATTGTATAAGTTTTTCCTTCTAGAAGTAGGACCAGTCCAAAGTGGAGTGCTCTGACCCAAAAAAACAAAAAAACAAAAAAGTGGAGTGCTACGGATAGACTTTGAGTTCTTTGTCAGCTAAAACAAATGGAATCTATAAATACCCATCCGTTGTGCTCAACATCTTCACAGCAAACTCAATAGTCTATTTCTACTTTCAAGCAAGCCTTCTTCACATCACTCCTTCATTTTCAGATCTTTACTCTCCGAAACAAGCTTGGGCATCACTACCTTTATCCAAGAATTTGTAACTCCAATTGCTCCTTCAATATTGTTCAAGGCTTTGATTCTCGATTCCCACTCTCTCATCCCAAAGATTGCCCCACAAGGCATCAAGAGCATTGAGTTCATTGAAAGAGATGGAGAAGTTGGAAGCATCAAGCAGACTAATTTTGTGCTTTTTGCCGAAAGTTCTTATTTTCCTTAATCAGTGATGCACATACCCGAATTCATCCTTCTTCTTGATTCCTATTGTAGTGATTATAAGGGAGAGCACAATCCTAAACTGCGTCAAGGGAGAATATTCACAAAATAAGTCACCAAATTAAAGCTCTTGCTTAGAATCACTACAAAAGGATTCAATAAGTAGGATGAATTCGAGTTTGCTTATCATTGATTAAGGATGATAGATACCTTCGGCAAAGTTAGTCTGCTTGATGCTTCCAACTCCTCCATCTATTTCTATGAACTCAATGCTCTAGATGCCCTGAGGGGCTTTCGGGGATGGGCCTGTGTGAATCCAGAAACAAAGTCTTGAACATTCTTGACAGAGAATTGGGGTTGTGAATTCTTGGATAAAGGTATTGAAGCCAATGTTAAAAATACTTTGTGCTTTTTGATATAGTGGAGCCTGTAGAGCACTCCAAAACGGACTCGTTATTCGTTAGCCCTCATCCTCCGGGTCGACATAGCATATGGACCCAGGTCATACAGCGACGCAATGACCTGAGGATAGACTTTGACCTTCGGTTGTGTTGATTTTTCCACCGGTAAAAGTTTTTTGGTCACTTTGTTATTTTAAAGTGACAATTTCAATGTGAAGATTGAAACAGGTCGTCTGATATTGACATATTGATTACGGAAAACCATGTTTTTACCAAATGAGCTGTGAAGTTACTTATTCCATTTTCATCGAGTGCTTTCCATAGACATGACAAGAGCACGTAACTCTTGTCGCTTTCTAAACTGTACGGACCGTCACTTATCTAGAAGATCATGAGAAGCACGTAATTTATAAGAGGGAGAACAACTCAAAGAGGACCCAACTTCTAATGCAAAGAGCCCTTGAAAGAGTTAGTTGTCAAATGGACGTTAAGGGCCTGTTTGGTAACGTTTCTATTCTAAAAAAGTAATTCGATGAGAATCAATTTTTTTGATTGTCCCTTGAATGAGTTTTAGAAGATCGAGTTTATTTGGTAAGCGCATTAAATTTTTGTTTCCGAAATAGAAACGCGTTTGGTAACTGCACAAAATTTCTGTTTTGGAAAATTATTTCTCTTCCCAATTTGTCATTTAAATCAAATAATTGCATAATCACATTTGATGACATTCCTCAAACCCCACAATTACGATCCTCTTGCACCATAACATCTTTTTGGCCAAAATAGGGATGGTTTAGATTTGTTCCTTGGAAGGATAATATGCTAAAATTGTTGTTTTCCCATGCTTCTCTTAAGGCTATGCATATGTCAAGGATGAAAGATGTGACTCTAATTTTCTTTTATTGCTCAAAATGAATAAAATCGATCTCTGCCACATAGATGGCTTAGTTTTATCCTTGGATACTATGCGGGTAGTCGGTGATGCAAAGCAAAGTACTCCAACAAGAAATTAGGTAAGGCTCAGGAAAAATCAAAAGGCAAAATCACCAAAAATAGGGTTAGCCAGTTGAATGGACCCATTTCCTACTTTTTGAGATTTGTTTTTTGGAATTTTTGGGATTTTTAGAATGACTTGCCCATGAGGGGCAAAATCGTCATTTGAGAGAAATCAAAAGGAAAAATCATCAAAAATAGAATTGGCTAATTCATCTCCTAATTGTTGAGATTTTTTTAGAATTTTTGGAATTTTTTGCTGATTTTTTCCAATTTTTTATATTTTTTTATGAATTTTTCATTTTTTTGAATCGTCATTTTCTGATTTTTTTGTCCGAAAATTTTATTTAAAAAATTATCTGGACCGGGTCGAGTTGACCAGGCCCAAACCTTGCGGGCGCCCGACAAAAGTGAAAGAAAACTAATTTTTCCGTTTTTATTCTCAAAAGTGTTTTTTTTTTTTGAGAAGCAACTTTTTTTTTATTTCTTATTTTTGGTCCAAAAGTGTTCCTAAGAGCGGAATCGAATCGAATCATTTGTAATACCAAATATGTTTCTGATTTTTTTTTGTTTCGGGAACAAAAATAAAGGAACAGAAACTTACCAAACAGGCCGTAAGTTTCCTACAAGTACTCATTGTATATTGTGGGATTACTAGAGAGTTGGGCATATCCCGTGGATGGGGTCAAGAGAAAAAAACTTCTTTCAAATCTTCTCATCTCAATATGGATGATCTTCTATAATATTTTGCCTCACCAACAAAACAAAAAATTAACTTAAGATATCAGCTTAGATCTGTTAAATTGGGTGATAAACCTATTTCTTAACCCATACTGTAAATGAGTCATAAATAAGTTTAAAATGATAAAGCCCAAAATATTATGAGTGTTAAATGGGTTCACAGCCTACTTAGGCTCAACCCACCTCTACGACTCTCTCTTCACCCTCTCTAGGCCTCACTCGAGTCTCACACTCGCTCATTCTTCTTTTTTTTCACCTCCATTTGAGTATCAATTTGCTAGATTATGTTATATATGAAAATGTTTTAGCAATACGGGTTAGGCCGGGTCGAGTATATCTTGAATATGAGTTGGATCAGGTATGGATCACTAGATTCGTATTACATAAAACTGAATTGATCTAACTATAGAGTATATACATCAGCTAGATTCGTATCACATAAAGTTGGATCAGCTGGATGAAGCGAAGTTGCTCTGTAGTTGGCCTATGACCGTTCGAAGCAAGTACCCGTTTGTTTTCCGAGGTAGACTACTAATCTTGGCCTAAACCCCGAGGTTAAGGAAGGGGGAAGGCTTGCTAATTATATCGGGTTGAGAATGATTAACTAGTCCATGCGTGAAGCAGGCAGCGTAAGCGTGCCGAGATTAAGTTCCGGAAGCGGACGTCGCGAGGGTTAAGTCGATCAAGAACCTGAATTAAGCAAAGTTTAGTTCTTTGGAAATACTTTTGAGACTTCTTACTCTTGGTCAATAGATTTGGGCAAATGGAGTGAACCAAATTTATTTGCAGAAGATAGGATTAAAAAGTTATCTTTTCAAGTATAATAACGACTTGTAATTGTCCATTGAGAGCTTTAAATAGTCACATTATATTTTTCGTTGAGAATGATGTATGAATGGAATATATTCATTTACAAATTCGACTCGTACCAGTGATAATCAACAAAGGGAGATCTACTTCTGTAACTTTGATTTCCACGTTAATCGCTCCCACAATAACCCGTTTAACGGATCTAGCTACGATTGACAACGTTACGAAAACATAAGTGGTAGGGCCACTGATATTCTCACCGTGTAGAGGAGATTTTGGAATTCGTTTCTCAACCCATTCTAACTTTCAGTGCAGAAGACTTTGGACACAACTGAGGAAGAAAAAAATCAACAAAATGATTCCCTTTTGCGGATTAATTGTCAAAATATCTAATAAATTTTTGTCTACGGCAATTGGCGGAATTTTGTTTTTCTGGTTATCACCAAATATGGTCTTAGGCACCGGCAAGAGTCATCGCTGAAGCGGGGAAAACAGTCGGTTGAAGCCGATGGTTGACATATCTTAACTTATGTAAGTTACGAACTCAGAATCATTCTCTTGAAGCTCCTCCTGTGTAACTCAATGAGAAATTTCCTTACATGTCCAAGACTTTAGTCGTTGGTCTCAATCAGGTGGTCTGCGGAAAGCTTGAGCTTGATGCAAATGGCCAAAATATTCACCGGCATATGTCACTACACCTGTGTTTACCTTGTATGAAGAAAAGAGAAATGAAGTCAACTGAAAAATGGAAGGATTTGGTTTGATTTCTTAGGTGAGGGCAGCGACCCTTTTCGGCCACTCACAGTTGACTCGAGCGCCATGATCGTCATCGCCATCGGCAAGGGCTTTCAGGCCCTCACCCCATTGCCAATGGCCCCCACCAGTACTTAACAATAAAAAATAAAAAAAAATTCACTTCGAGTGTCGGTCGTGCCACCTAAGACCACCGGCGTACACGTTATCAATTTCCAATCAAAATTAGCCGGGATGGAAGAAATTGGAAAATTGTCAAAAGGTTTAGATTAAATTTTCTTAATTAAAAGGTTTATGACTGAAATGGCACAAAAACAAAAAAATTAGGACTTTTTTGGTAATTTTTACTATGAAATAAAGTTTTAAATTCTTGGTAAATGTTTATATAACCATCTGTTGCTGATAACAAATAGTACCTTTACATTGCTGGCAACAATTGTTCCCAACATTCGTTAACTTTAAATTTTCTGCCCTTCACATTTTTGGTCCAAAAATCAAGAAAGGACCCTTCAACCTTTATCTATCAGACTAGTTTGTTCAATTCGAAAGGTGTTTCACCCTTTTCGTTGGAAAGTGTTGCAATCACAGCCCTTGTCTTAGAGAACTCCTATGCAAAATCATGATTAAGGATGCTTGGGGAAAAATTTCATGACAAGGGAAAATGCTTTTTGGAAAATCATTTTTTAGAAAAATGGTTAATTTTCCTATGTTTGGTGATGTGTGATCACAAATATTTTCTGGTGTTTGGATCTCATTTAAAAAACAATTTCAATCTCAGGACTTTGTCTCACGCTAAACGGAGATCTACTTGAGGGACATGACTGTATGCAAAGCAGCAAATCGGAAATCATTCCTCACACAAAAGCTCCAAGCTAGAGACAAAAAGAAACAAAACAAAACACTCAAGTTCTAATAATTATTCACCACAAAGGATTTTGAAAAGAGAAGTTAAGCACAAATATCGGGATTTGCCAAGAGGTGCTCTTCAATTGTCTTGAACAATCCCTTAGCTCTATCTTTTCCCTGTTTGATGCCATGTTCCTTTAGCTCTGCACCTTCCTTAGCATGATAATGGCTGATCATCTTACAGATAACATCCTTCATCAGTTGATGCGACAAACTCCACCTCATAGACGATGAAGTCAATTTCGTCAAACTGGACATCACTTTCAATCAACATATATTTGCCGTAGAAATCCTCAACATCAATAGCGTCGATCTTTGTGCTTTGTGTGCTTGATATCAGCACCTGTCACAAGAATTCATGGAAGTAAAAAACCTTAATTTCGAGTTCTGCACTCTATAAACGAACTTGACATTGTGGATAAACATCTATTATCCAACTTACTTTCGCCAAAGTTGGTCTGCTTAATGCTACCAACTCCACCATCTCCCTAGATGAACTCGACACTCTTGATGCCCCCAAGGACAATCTTGGGAATGACGTTGTGCGAGTCAAGGGCCAAATCCTTCGGCATCCTCGATGCAGCAACGGTAGATGTGAGCTCCTGAGAATAGTTAACAACACCCATGTTTTCCTTGTAAGAAGCAAAGAGAAATGAACTCAAGCAGGAAATGGAAGGAATTGATGTGATTGCTATTGAAGAAGGCTTGAGCTGATGAAATTATAGGCAAATTAGTCGTTTAGCAGTCCATATAGGCATTCAAAATTCAAAGTGCTCCGAACTGGACCAATCAGCCTTGATTTTACAAGGTGCAGAGCCACCCGGAATCGAGAAAATTATGGAAAAGGACAAGTTCAGTACAGATCAAACATGAAGGACTATATTCTTTGTTCATGTCGGGTTCACCAATATGGAGGGCGCAGTACAATTTAAATTGGTGACATTAATGGAGATATCAACTCCACAGGTGTGTAGAATTTCATTGAAATTATCTGTCATGCCGACAATGTATTCTTATATACATTAGTTGCTCCATTATATAAATGTTCAGATTCATAAATTTGTAAGATTCTCCAAACATTCAATCATGTTTAACTACTCCATTCTCAAGTCACTATCCACATTATCTGAATATATCGACAAAAGATATCACAGCTTTGATTCTGTCTATCCAGTATTGCGTTAAAGGAAGAATTTATACTACGGCCTCCGGTTGTGTCGATTTTTCATTACTAATGAAATTCCACAAAAGAGTCCAAAGTCTAACTCTAATTCTGATCTCTAAAAAGGAATTCATTACTAATGAAATTCCGCGAAAGAGGAAAAACATGTATATTAATTAATCTTTAAACACGAATCTAATATCAATGCAATGAGATTTTTACTTTTTCAATTTAATTTTTTTTCTACATTGTTTGAGGAGATATTTTATTTGAATTTTTCGAATGAATCCGAATTCTAGATAGTTTTTTTCGCAACCACCTAATCTTTTTGTTGCCAGGAATCTCGTTGTGGCTGGCCTGCTAGACTCGCACTTCTTAATTTTTTTGTTTGAAATAGTCCTTATCAGTTATCACTACCAGATTTTCCAGTCTCACCCTCTCACTAGATCACCGATTCCTCTTCATATATATCCAATCCCGCGTCGAACCGTGCCCTATAATAGATGTATCAGTGATGGATATCCAGGTAAGCCTCCTTGACATCGTCAAGCCAGAGCTCAGCTTCCTTCTTAGAAGAGTTGTAGCTCCTGGCGAGGACGCCATTCGCATCAGCCACGCGTCCCCACATGACGAGCCATCGGGGGGATTCTGGCATGGCGAGGATAGCCATGGCGAGCAGGACCTAGGAAATTGTCCCCTCGCATACATGAGACGCCACCCGCTCAATTTGATCTCAGAGAATAAGTAATTGCAGCTATAGCCGACAACGATGCCGACGCGGACATCGATGAACACAATTTTTCGTGGCTTGTTCACTGCCCTCCCTGAGGTAACTAATCGTTTTTTTTTTTTTTGTATCATCTTTCCCAATTTTTTTACATATGTTTTGATGGTTTAGGTGTTCATCAATGTGGGCATCCTTGTCGGGTGGCCTCTCCTGATCTGCGAGGGAGCTCGCCATCGCGCTCCTCGCAATGCCGGAATTCTCCAGTGACTCATCGTGCAAGGACGCTGGGCTGATGCGAGTGGCGTCGTTGCCAGGACATGAAGGAAGCCGAGCTTCGGCTTGCGACATCAAAGAGGCTTTTTAGGAGGAGGGTGACCTAGGCATCAAGGTCCTTCAACTGGCTTAGCATGTCGGCGTTCACACTTCTCCCTTCGCTTGCGTGCCTTGGTCTGGCTGATGCAGAGAGAGGCCAGGCTTGGGACACTTCATGGCCCCTATGTGTATCATAATTCGAAATGTTGAAGTATCGTCATTTGTGTAGAGAAGTTTAGGCTCATTTTTTTTATGGGCAGGCGGAAATTTGGCTAATGATGAATGAATAGAATAAATTCGTTTACGAATTCGACTCGACCAACAATAATCACAAAGGGAGGTCTAATTGAGGAAAAAATTGAAGGCAATGCATCAATCATTAGATTGCTTATTGCTCTTTCAAGTTTTATTTCAAAGTTTGAAGCACTCCGAATTGGACCGGACCAAACTACTTTCAAGCCTTTCATGTTTTCTTCTTGGGAGGAGCCACCGAGCCACCGATCATTTGGAATGTTAGGAGAAAGGACAAGTCACGAACAAAAGCATTTTTCGTTGTAACATTTTTTTAGGTCGAATTGGAATACTCACATTGGCAAAGCCTTATTACATGTAAAAGAGATTAAATACCTGATTTCGAGCTGAAGAAACCGACGACGTTCCAATTACCATTCTTTAGCAATCACATACGTATATTTCTTTCCTAACTAATTCTCGAACATAGAAGTGATCGTGGCGCTATTAGACCGCTATCACTTAATCTCCGACCCCACCAGAACCAAAGCTTAAAATGGGCGAGTCTAGATAAGTTAACCCCCTTTTCGACTACAAGTTTGCCTGGATACTATCTTCTTCCCAAAGGAAATTTAATTATTCATGTTATGAACTGATTTAGACACGAATTTTATGCCTATAACAGACAACCATGACCAACATTGCTATGTTAATGATTCAAAGTTCGTTCGTTGTGCCATCAAGAACAGTCGCCGGGCGATTTATTTTTTTCCTGTTTCCGAAATGCAATTTGCTAGTTTGACTTTTCAATTGCCATTATGGCTACGTCATTGGATCGGAATGACTGTACACCAAACTGTTCTGCCATTTTTTTTCTAGTCAAATTTTCTCTCTCTTCCTTTTTGCAATTCATCTATAAGTCAAGTGCAAATTCACCTTCATGACCACAAAGGGAGATCTTTTCTTGGGCAAAATCCATAACTCATTGGATTGCTCATTGCCCCCTTCAAGACTTATAATTATTTATTATTATCATTCTTCTAAAATCCTTAATGACGTAGGAATCACAACATAAAACCTTTTCCTCACCCAAAAGCTCCGAGGCAGAGCCAAAGGGGAAACAGAAGATACAACACACACTTTACTATATCACTCAGAAAGGATCTTGGGAAAAGAAGCATTTAGGCGCATACATCGGGGTTGGCCACGAGGTACTCCTCAACAGCCTTGTACAATCCCATAGCTTTGTCTTTACCCTTTTTGATGTCCTCCTCCTTGAGCTCACAACCTTCCTTCACATGGTACTCGCTGGTCATCTTGCAGACGCATCCACTGCCAGCCGCGATGAATTTTACTTCTTCCACAACGAAGTCGATCTTGTCGAACTTGATGTCGCTTTCGATCATGGTATATTTGCAGTACAAGCTATCTTCGTCGAGAGCCTCGACCTTGTGCTTCGTGTACTTGATGTGGGAGCCTGTTACGTAAATTCATCAAAGCGAAGAAGTCAATTCTTAATATGAATGTCTATACATAGACTTACACAAGGTAAAAGTACAAGTATGATCCTACTTACTTTCAGCAAAGTTGGTTTGCTTGATGCTTCCAACTCCACCATCTCCCTCGATGAACTCGACGCTCTTGATGCCCTCGGGAACAATCTTGGGTAGGACATTGTGGGACTCGAGGACCAAAGCCTTGAACATCCTCAATGGGGCAACGCTGCTTGTGATCTCCAGCGAGTAGGTAATGACTCCCATTTTGGCCTGGTGAGAAACGAAGAGAACTGACCTCAAGAAGGGTGGTGGAAGGGTTTGGTCTGATTGCTAAAGGAGAAGGCTTGAGCTGATGAAGATGATGAGGAGAACTGCTTGGTACTTATAGGCAAGTCCATTGCTTAGAACTCCGTCCTCATTCAAAGTTCAAAGCACTCCTGTTGACGCCTAAATTTTGACTAATATATTTTTGCATAAAAATTAGAACTAATTTTAGTTCTAAACAAAAATCATCTCACATATTCATTTAGCATTGGCATATAATTTGAGCTTAATTTAATAGGGGTCTGGACTAGGCATGGGGTGGAAAAATGCACCAAGAAGATTTGGATTTGAAAGAAATATTTTCTCGGGGACTCGTATTGCAAATACTCGAACTTCGGGGATCAGATTGCAAATACTTGAAACTTCAGGGACTGCATTGCAAATACCAATGGAAGATGGAGAAATGAAGGTGAAGAAGAGAAGATGAAGATGAAGAAGAGAAGATGAAGATGGAGAAAAGAAGATGAAAATGGAAGGTGGGGAAATGAAGATGAAGAAAAGAAGATGAAGATGAAGAAAGGAAGATGAAAATGGAAGGTGAGGAAATGAAGATGAAGAATGAAGGATGAAGAACTTTGCCTATAAAAGAATAAGAGTTCTTGAAGAGAGAGAGGAGTCTTTTTTTTGGGGAGTAGGAGAGAATTGGGAGAGTTTTTGGGGTGAAAGAGAATTGAGAGAGTTTTTGAGAGGAATTCTTTAGAGAGAAAAAAGAGAATTCTTGAGAAAAAATTTGGAGAGAGTTTTGAGAGGGCTTGAGTGTTTTGAAGCTCGGTGCTACCATTGCCAATTTCTGCACCCATCAACACAAGCCACAAGTTCATCACCATCGTTCAAGCTCGCCGCAAAGAAAAGAAAGTTAAGTGATTCCCTAACTTTCTTTAATTTCGAATACAAATTAGCTCGATTTTCTACACTCGATTTTTTTCTCTCTACGTTTTTATGTTAAATAACAATTGCATATCAACGATGAGACATCAATGGTACAAGAATAGAAGGAGAGCAAAAGGGAAAAAATATCAACGCCCAGATTGCGCTCTCATGAAATTCTAGCGATATGAGAAAGAAGCGTGAAGGAGAGATAGGACCAAGAGATTTCTCGGTCTAACGAGTCACCAAATCGGTCCAATGGTCAAGACAAGCCCGAAGCACGAGTTTGGTGCACGAGTTCAAATTGGGGAGTAACCTTGAACCTATTTCTTCCTAATTTCATGTAATTTCTTTATTTCAAAAAATGTCATGGGAAGAAAAATCCAAAAAAATTGATTCTTTATCTTCAAGTAGAATTCATCAAATTTGTCAAATCCATTATTTGTTTCATGAATTTTAAGGTACCGAAAGGGCATTAGTTAATGTAACCAAGTCCCCGGACTCTTAATCTCCGGTTCGCAGAAATAAGATAGTTTTCTCCCGCTATTTTATTTAGGTTTCTAATCGACCTACCGAAAATGATTAGTGGCGACTCCAAATTCAAATCACATTGCATGTTAATCATTCGAACCTTAAGTTGCGATTTGGTATGGACTTGGGAGAGTCCGAGTTAGGTTAGTTAATTAATTAACCTGATAATCCATTAGCCCGAAAAAGATGACTTGTTTATTTTTTTTTAGGTCGCGACACTTAGCGACTCATTGGAGACCCAAAGAGGACTTAGGCCGATAAGTTCATGAAAAGGAAAATTACTTGATTTGGCAATCTTGGTTGAATTTTAATCCCTAGGTGTTAAATGGTTTTGCAGAAAAGGGAGTTATAAGGGGATGAGTGTTTGCTAACCTTTTTGCGTAGGTTGAAGGAGATTGTGTATGGTTCATATTGAAGTGTTGGATGCTATGAATCGCCGCGCATGTTTTTACTATTTTTACATTTACACTTAGCACACACAACCCGCCATTGAACCCGAATGGCTAGGCTTAGGATGGTACTTGATTAGGGATACTCCGGCCATCGTCGTCTGGCCCGAGTCGCTCTTCTCGAGTCCCGAACTATTTCAAATCGGTGCTAAGAGTTAACACCTCCATCATTCGCCGTGTGATGTGGGTCGTTACTTGGCCGAGCCGGATGTCTATGGGGGATCTTGGTTCAACCGCAAGCCGATGTGGTTTAGTCTGGATATCCCCGGGGCTCCACTTTTGTCAAGCCATGCTAGATAGAAATCGAATCTCACGAGCATTTTCATGCGCATGTCTTTGTGGTTAATACTTTCTCTCCAAAGGAGGTAATTTCTTGAGCTTTATCACTGATTTTTCTTATCTTGTTTTGGGTCAGCCCATGATCTAGGTTGAGTCATTTGGCACACGAATGGGTCGCATTGATATCCCTTCACAATTGAAAGAACTTGTCTTCATAAAAAATGTTCGGAAGATCATAATCTCTCATGACAAAAACTTTTGCAGCAATCCGGTGCATTTTCCTTTTAATAAGGAATTAATAGCCGAGATGGAGCAGGCTGGAATTTCACATGTTTTCAGACTCCAGATTCATTTTACAATTTAGAACTACAAAACGTGCCTTTTTGTGGAATTACCAAACATGAAAGTTCTAGATCGTTGTTTCAACTAATAGCCTGCAAAATTTCAGTCTTTAATTCATTTTTTAAAAGGTCTTCCGTTCTTTTGTTGGAAACCGGATAAAAGCAATTTTCTGGATAAATTTGTTTAACGAAGTATTAAACTGCATTGATCCGTGTGGAACCCGCTGTAGAGTAAAACACAAAAGTTGTTCGTCGGTATGTCATCTGTCAGCTCCTAAATTTTGGCATTGTTTTGACCAATGTACGAATTAAGATGGATTTTCTCGTAAAAATCGACGAAACTGAAAATTGCCTGATGCGGTCTTTTGGTCATGTCTAGTTCGTTCATTGAGTCTAGAAGGAAGTCATGGACCGGCCCTCTATCCTCGCTCATTGTACTTACTCTTGGCTTGTCGTTTTTCAGGAAATTTATCACGGATCCTCCGCATATTACTCTATTGGTGGCGAAGAGAATGGACGACATTAACGCCGCTGTCCATAAGACTTTGAATGAACAGCTTCGGTGCTCTAACCGAGCGATTTGAAGGGATGATGTCTCACAAGATGATGGATAACTTCATAGCCAAGCTTCACCGTCCCACTCAAGCCCTCCGCCGCCATTGTGCCAACTTTAATTCCCTCGGCAAGTAATTCTAGCAAGGCCCCTAAGGTGTTCCCTATCGGCTACACCGCTGGAAGATATTATTATAACAGGCACGATTTCGAGCGTACCACCCTCGATTCCAGCTCCTCAAACCAACCCGATGACGATAACCAACGACCAACAAGTTTGTCATCATGGGGGATACATGAGGAGGGAAACCTAGTGGATTCAAGTATACGACCTAGATGAGTTCGGTTCAGATTATGAGGAAGTTCGTCAAGATTTCGAACGACATGAGGAGATCAAGCCCTCGACCGGTGAACAAACTATCTCGGTCAACCTAGGCAATGCGGAAAACCCTAAAGAAGTTAAGATCGGGCAAGCCTTTCCTCGAAGTGTCCGAACGCCCGATTAGGCTCTTGAAGGATTACTAGGACGTTTTCGCCTTGGTCTTATGCAGATATGCCCGGTCTCGACCGTTCCATCGTCGAGCATTGTTTGCCGATCGATCCTTCGACTAAGCCGGTTGTGCAAAAGTCAAGGAGGGCCAGACCGGAATTAGTGCGAAGATCAAAGAGGAGGTCATAAAGCTTCTCGATGTAGGATTCATTGAGACTACGAATATTCCGATTGGGTCGCTAACATAGTCCCCGTCATGAAGAAAGACGGCCGCATTCGGGTTTGTGTCGATTATCGAGACTTGAACAAGGCCGATCCTAAAGATGATTTCCCCTCCCGCATATCGACGTACTTGTTGACGATCGCAGGGTTTGAATTGTTTTCATTCATGGATGGTTTCTCCGGGTACAATCGAGATCCCGATGAATGTCAATGACAAGTTGAAAACCACTTTCACCACACCATGGGGAATGTTCCATTACCGGGTAATGCCGTTCGGTCTCGAAACGCTGGAGCCACTTACCAACTAGCCATGGTTGCCCTTTTCCATGACATGATGCATAATGAGATTGAGGTTTACGTCGATGACATGATAGCAAAAACAAGGCATGGAGAAGATCACGTCGAAACGCCGAAGAAATTGTTCGACGACTCCGAAAGTATAAGTTACGTCTTAACCCCGCCAAGTGTGTTTTTGGGACCAGCTCGGGCAAGCTACTCGGATTCGTGGTAAGGTAAGGGCATTGAAGTCGACCCTTCGAAAGTTAAGGCTATTCGTGAGCTTAAGCCATCGACGACGCTTAAAGAAGTTCGAAGTTTGATGGGTAGGCTAAACTATATTGCTCGATTCATCTCTCGCTTATCGAAACCGCTAAGCCATTCCTCAAGCTATTAAAGAAGAATGCGCTAGTCCAATGGGATAGCGAATGTGAAGAAGCTTTTGGAAGACCAAGCAAGATCTCATGAATCCACCCGTGCTTGTTCCTCCAACACCGGAGCAACCTTTAATCCTCTACCTCACAATCCTTAGTGAATCCTTGGGTGCTATGCTAGCCCAAGAGAAGCAGGAGGACGGAAGAGAACGAGCCATTTATTATCTCGAGCAAGAAATTCACAACTTCGGAAATGAAGTACTCCGAAGTAGAGAAAACATGTGCGGCGTTAGTAAGGGTACCGCACGTGCTTCGGCAATATACCTTACATTACCAAGTGCTTCGGTGACAGAATGCAATCCCATCAAATATTTGCTTAATCAACCCGCCTTGATTGGTAGACTTGCTAAATGGCAAATCCTCATCTCCGAGTTTGACGTTCAATATTTGTCCCAAAAGTCAATCAAGGGACGAGCTATAGCAGATGTCCTAGCTGAAAACCGGGGCAAGATGATGATGCCTATCATTCGAGGATCGAATCATGTCGATGGAGGATTACATCCGGACTATGTATTTTGACGGAGCTGTCAATTTATCGGGATCGAGCACGGGCGCGGTTCTTATATCTCCGGTGGGTCGAAGATTATCCTCGTAGCAAAATAAATTGGTATTCCCTTGCACAAATAACATAGCAGAATATGAGGAATGCATCCTCGGTGCGCAGGCTGCAATTGAAATGGGGATAGCCCGACTCAAGGTGTTCGGAGATTCCGCTTTGATTATCCTTCGGATCGTTGGAAAGTGGAAGACGAGAGACGCCAAATTGCTACCCTACCATGAGTATCTGGATGAATTGGTAGAAGAATTTGAGGATATCTCATTTGAGTATCCGCCCAGGACTCATAATCGATTTGCTGATGCATTGGCTACCTTGTCTTCAATGTTACAAGTCGCCAATGGACTTGAGGTTGACCCACCGAAGATCGAGGTATTAAAAAACCCGGCATATTGTATGGCCGTGATCAATGAACCCGATGGTAAACCATGGTACCATAACATCAAGACTTATATTCAGAAGCGGAGTTCCCTGAAAAAAGTACCGCATCCGACCAAAAGTACATAAGGAAGATGGCCTCAAGTTCTTCTTGAATGGAGAGAATTTGTACAAACGGTCATTCGATTCTCGTCCTACTAAGATGCGTTGACTCGACCGGCAGCGGTTCGTCTAATAGTGGAAGTACATGAAGGGATCTCGTGGTCCACACATGAACGGTCACTTGTTAGCTAAGAAGATTATGAGGTTGGGTTATTATTGGCTCACGCTCGAAAGAGATTGTATTCAAGATGTCCTGAGTCAGTCACAAATGTCAAATTCATGGTGACAAGATTAATGTCCCTCCAAATGAGTTGCATCGATTATCCGAACCATGGCCGTTTTCTATGTGGGGCATTGATGTTATCGGTCCTATCAACCCTAAAGCATCTAATGGGCATCGATTCATCTTGGTGGCGATTGACTATTTCTCCAAATGGATCGAGGCCGCATCCTATTTAGCGGTTACGGCACGAAATATCGCAAAATTTATCCGCCGGGATATCATTGCTCGATACGGTTCACCTGAAGCCATAATCACCGACAATGGCTCGAACTTAAACAACAAACTAATGGATGAATTGTTTAAGGAATTCAAGATCAAGCATCTCGAACTCTTCCCCATATCGTCCTCAAATGAATGGAGCAATAGAAGCCGCCAACAAGAACATTAAAAAAATTTTAGCGAAGACGGCTGAAAATTATCGCGATTGGCATGAGAGATTGCCATTTGCACTTATGGCGTATCGGACCTCGATCCGAACATCTACCGGGGCAACCCCGTATTCTCTTGTATATGGAATGGAGGCTTGTTCTACCGGTTGAAGTGGAAATTCCTTCCTTACGTATACCGTCTCAAGCTAAGCTAACGGAAGCTGAATGGATCCAAAAGAGAACAAGCCAATTGAATCCGATCGACGAAAAAGACTCAAGGCTGTATGTCATGGCCAAGTGTTATCGGCGTAGGGTTGCTAAATCATTCAACAAAAAAGTTCGACCTCGATATTTTCAAATCAATGACCTGGTATTGAGAAAATTATTGCCAATAGTCCCACTCCCGGAAGGGAAATTCGCTCCAAACTATGGTGGTCCATATATAGTGAAGAAGGTACTCCCTGGTGGTGCTTTGATTCCGGCCGAGATGGATGGTCGTGTCTTTACCAATCCAATCAATTCGACGCCTGTAAAGAAGTATTATGCTTGATTCACTCGATGTTTTCATAATCGAGTTATAATATTAATACGGATTCACGAGTTGTTCACATTTGAGCATTCGTTTGTCTCCTCACTACTAATCTTTGCTTTGAAAGATTGTTTTGAATGTGGGAGCCTCTCTAGCCCATTTGAATTGACCATCGTGGAGCGTTGAGCATCACAAAGGAACGTAAAAACTTGCATTCATTTCATTCATCGTAAAGCCTTACAAATAGATCAACGGGGTGGGAACGTAAAGCCAAACCGAGCCCTAATGAGCATCACAAAGGAGTTTAACCGACTCTCCATACAATTGATGCTCCGCCTACACCGATCGCTCCGAGAATCGAGATCCGCCAACTTAAAGAGGAGGAGCTCACATTTCTCTTTGAGGTTGGCTACCTTGTCCTCGTGATGCTCAAAGGCGATTCCAGGTCATGGATCGGCATTCTCCCGCGGCTATATCCAGGGTCGATCGTCCAACCTTTCTTCCATCCATGTGCATTGAAATTTTAAAACAATGTTGAGCGGATCGAGCTCAAAGATGGTCTAGGACATGGCCAAACATCCCACCAAGTTTCCCCTCTCACGAATCGGCCAGGGAGACTTGTTCGTTGCCGTAGTCAAGGGCCTTCTTGTAATTGTCGGCTACAAGATTGGCCAACACTAAGCTATCCGACCGATCCTGATAGCGTGCCTTCACAAGGTGGGCCAAAGTAACATTTTGATGAGCAACATGGTAAGCCTCCAGGAAGTTAGTGAAGAGGGTGGGGAAGATCCTATATTCCTCCTCTAACTTGGTACCTTCAATAGAAGCGGTGTCCATATCCCTAAACATAAGACGAATCTCGCTTCGGCCTCGGATGGTTGGCTATATAAGAGTAGCCCTGGCCTAGGAGATTATAAAGTTTCTCCCATTTGGCCAAAACTTCACCGAGAAGGCATGTGGAGGAAGGAAGCCATTGCTTGTTGAAGGGATTAAAAAGAGTGGATGCAAAAGAGTGCTTAGAAGGTTGGAGATGAAGATATGAAAGTGATAATTGTCTCGGTGTTAAATCCCAATTTAAAGGGCAGGAAAAGCTCTAGCAATAATTGTTGTGGAGGCCGAGTTAATTATCCGGGCAAAACTACAGAGCGTTTCGTCCGTGAATCACGGATCTACCATCTCGAGCCTCACAAATCCGAAAAGTTACGAAAAGATTTGAGGACCCCACTATGTTGAAAACCGAGTGGGAGACGAGCATATTTTCTCGAGAGAAGAAACAACAATTCTTGCAGAGCCACGTTAGTTACTCGGGTGAAACTACATGTGTTTCATTCATTGGATCCTGGATCTATCGTCAATCCGTGATCTCGAGCCCCACAAATCCGAAAAGCTACGAAAGGAGTTGGAGTCCCACCGATTGAAAACCGAGTGGGAGACAAGCATGGTTATCAAGAAAAGAAAATCGGTGCGAGTGAATTCGGGGTCCATCACGTTGAAAAAATAAGACAAAGCGGGAAACACGAAATTTTGGGAAAAACGTCGGCTTAGTGATTTTCATCCGCGTTAAAAGGGAAGCTTTGGAACATACCCGATTACTCGAAAGAATTTGGAGAGAGTAAGCATACATCGGAGAATAGAGTGAACAAAAGGCGGTAAGAGGTATTTCAATCCAACATGTTTAGAGGCCATCGGCACTTACCTGGAGGTAACCAACCTAGACATCCCCGAAAGCGAACTGCTGGATTTCGAGACCGATCCAACGCCGAAGCCGTAAAACCCAACTCTCTTGGCAAAGAAATTCAAGATTTCGACAAAGAACAACAATGGCGGCGGCAAATGTAAATAACCCCGAAAAGAAAATATCAAATCAAAGTGTTCAAGCTGCCTTCAAGGAGTGCTCTTACGTGAATAGGAGACGCAAAAATGAATTGAGCCGGATGATAGGAATGGAGCCCTTGAAGGTCAAGTTTTGGTTTCAAAACAAGCGGACCCGATTGAAGGTTAAAAATGAAAGTCATGAACTTACGTTTCGAGGGAAGAAAGTGAAAAGCTTCGAGCGAGAGAACAAGAGGTATAGGGATGCTATCAACACCGCTTTTGCCATGTACGCGTAGCGGCCCCATCTCCTTTGGTGACATGTCCCTCGATGAGCCACATCTCGAGCATTGAAAATGCTCATTCACCGATTCATCCCCAGAGCAAGTTCTCGTACAATCCGATTTCGTTGGAGATATATCCCAGAAAGTCGGTCTTGCGGAAGAGCGAACCGATGCCCTTCGAGGGAAGAGACATGCATCACTACAATTGGAGTTTCCTTGATGTCACACCAATTCAACGCCGATGGAACTCCGAATGTGTAGCATACATGAAGCTTTAGTTTTTTTTATTATGGGCTCTCAAAATATCTCTTCTTTGAGCATTACTAGCCAGCCCTTACGAATCCTCAAGAGAAGTAGTGACATGTACGAATGAATATACTGTTTGTTACAAAATCCCCATGTGAGACATTCTTCTTTTAATCCAGGGGCAAAGAACAAGATACTATCCACGAACATCATCATGTTTAAATGCGTGAATTCCTCGCCGATTTGACTAAGCATTGAAAACCTTCACGTAAGTAAATGCGAAAAGATTTGAGGAGGGAAATAACGCCTTGTTAGTGGAGAAAGCGAAAAGATTTGAGGAGGGCAAATAACCGCCTCGTTCGTAGGAGAAAGCGAAAAGATTTGAGGAGGGCAAATAACTCGCTCGTTCGTAGGAGGAAGCGAAAAGATTTGAGGAAGGAAATAACCTGCCTCGTTCGTAGGAGGAAGCGAAAAGATTTGAAGAGGGAAATAACCGCCTCGTTCGTAGAGAAAGTGAAAAGATTTGAGGGCTCCTCCATATCGAAAAAGTAAAAAAAGAACGACGGATTGAGCGGGAGGTAAGAGTTATTACGAAATGGATTCAATGCACTAGGACTGAAAAGGAGAGAAAAGCTGTCCGCGAGACTAACGAATCGAAAAACGTTTATAAAGAACTTGAAGTCTCCATGCACCTCCGTAACTCGTCACGAAAGGCCATCGTCGCTTTTGTCTTTGCAAGTCCAAAGAACATCTAAAGCTCGGTCTCTAGTCGAAACACCCATTTTTCGGTCTACATATGGAAGGTTTTGAAACGAAAATAAGTATGCGTTCACTCCAGGGCGGAAGTATGGGAAGTTTCATATCCCGAGGATCTGCGAGTCATGGCCATTGATGGTAACCCCGTTTCCCTCTCGATCCTCGTTGCCATCTTGAGAAAGTGCATGTATAGGATTTCAGCTTATGTGAAAGCAACGGAAGCCTTAGAGGAGCCGAGATTCGACAAATATGATTTTGACATCGTCGTCACAGCCATGGTAGGGATCGATATGGACGGTCTCAATCTCTTAAAGATCATTGATTCCGAGTTGAATATACCGGTCATCGTCACATCAGCAAGTGATGATCGCAGCTCATAACGAGGGCCATATTGCATTGTGCTCGGGCATCCTAAAGAAGCCGATCTGCGTTCGAGTGCTCCAAAACATTTGGCAAAGCATGCTGTAAGGAAGCAATTACTCGAACAAAAGAACTATGGCCAAACTTACTACGACGATTTTGTCGGAAAGAAAAGGCCCCTTTGTCCGCCGAGCTTCATTCTATATTCATCGAGGCGGTTCGACGACTAGGAATCAATTCAAGACGACCAATGGCCGTACTCAAAATGATGAATATAGACGGACTCACCCTACGAAGTGTCACAAATCACCTTCACGGATTTAGAGATAAGTGGAAGAAGCACGATGTAGCTTGGAACCAAGGCGACCGGAGCAAAGTTGACTGGAAGATTAATCCCAGGAAAACCTACGGAGCAAAAAGTACCCGACCACTTCCCAATCAAGAATACCGGCCATACCGACCTTCCGCTGGTGGTTCTAGCAGAAGACCGAGTTGATCATCCCTACGAGTTCCCGAGCGACGGCGGAGGCTCAAGCTCAAGGAGTCGACCGCTCACGGCGAAAACAAAGTGGGAAATCTGTCGCCGGTGTTAAAAAGTAACAATACCCAATTCGAGTATCAATTGCTCGAAAAATCGAAGATTACTTTGATGATGAACTCACCGCCTTCATCGCCCGGTTCGGGCTGATGGACCTCCGAGTTGTGATCCGAAGCAAGTGATTATGGATCCTCAAACAACGATCATTGGTGTATGATCCAAGACAAAATCAGCCGATCATTGGAATGGCCAAAAAAAGAGGTGGAACCAATCTCGCATGAATACTCCTTTAATTCCTTGTATAGTTCCCATGCGTGGGATATTTTTTACTTTCTAGCTATCTAGAGTTAAAGGGCGAATTTTCTCCTCTTTTATCAAATGCGTAAGTTCATTATTAAGCTAGGCCTGGAGCAAATCAATTTGAGGACGATGCCCCGAACGCCCATAAAGAGAGATTCCGAATAGACTTACTTGGGAGAATGCAAGTAAAAGACCAAGCGGGCTCAAAGATGGGTAACTCCGTATCGTCCCAATTGGCTCTCGCTCGTTTCAAACTCTAAGTTAAGCTTATTTTATTCTCCACAGGAGATTGCCAACCGCTTTGAGAACAATATAACAAAAGCGAACCACCCGTGGACGCCAACAACACCGCAAAGATAGTGGTTGGGGGAATGACAGGTGGTCCGAGGCGTCCCAGGTCGATCCCGGATTTGGCATCAATGTACAAAGATTAATAAAAACTTTTTGCTTCGCAGATCGAAACTCAGCCCGATAGTTATAGAACCTAGAGAGATGACATTCCGGAATACAATCCGATCCAGATGAATCGATCTTTTCAATTCAAAGTTCGCGAGGAATACGTACATGGGTAAAGTGGTATCGTTTCAACTCTTTTAGAACATGAGGACATACATTGATGCTTTCCCTTTTGATTTTTACAGGGTTCACTACCCGTCCAAACAGAGAAGTATCCATTCTCCATGAAAAATTAATGAAATGAGAAATTCTTGGAGCCTTTGACAATCTCATGTCTCGAAGCGGACAATGAAGTTTTGCAACGCATTTGCATGAGCAAGGGCAACTCACGATCCACGCCCCTAAGAAATTTTTTATGTACTTGCGAACTTTGTCCGCCAAGATAAAAAGTCGCTACATTTTATATGCTCGAAAACACTCATACACCGCATAGTTTGCACATGATTGTTCCTCATGCTTAATTTACCAACTCGAATAAGGAACAAGAACTACATAAGATACATCGAATGTACGAAAGGGGCATGACAGGATGATGAAAGGCAATCCTTTCCCAAACACGTCCAATTTTTTCAGGCGAGATGAACGGTGGCAAATTCCGCATTCCCCGAGGTAAAAAGTTTTCTCGCGAAAGGTACGATAACCGAAGTGATGGAGGCATTCATTTCTCTACCCTAAACACTGCAAGTTATCCGTTGATCAACCCATTTGAGCGGAGATTTCACTTCCACAACCCTCGTCAAGAACCACCCCACATTGGGGCAAAACAGAGGTAATTCCATCAAGATCACGAGACAAATGGTTAGAAATCTTCTTGCTTGGACTAACATCAATCTTCGGGTGGTTCTTTGCATTGTACTTGCGCTTTAATTCAAGTGCCTTAGGGTGACGAAGAGCATTTCTTTTTCTATCCCACACATCTATATCCATTTGCACAATCCATTTGAGCCCGCAAATTCGTTTCTAAAAGCCCTTATTGGTGATCATTGTTGTCCCAAAACAAATATGGCCCATCTTTGAGTAGAAGGACCCGAAAAGCTGGATCCATAGAAAATCTCCCAATGAATTCATCAAGATACAATCGTAAAAGAAAGTTGGGAGTAAAAAAAAAAAAAAAGGAAAGGAGAAGAAAGAGGAAAAGCTGATTCCACAAAAAACTCATGGGCATTTAAAAAGCAAAGTGCCTACCAAAAGCAAGGCCAATGCCCTTTCAATTCATTGTTCATTTGTAGAATATTTCGAACTTGAATGCACAATTTTCCCGTATATCCTAAAAGGGTTGAGAGAAAAATCTCCATGAAGTGTCAAATTGCAAATGCAATCTTCAGTTCATACCATCCTCGAGCAATGATGGTATCATAGAAGGCCACGATCGGTGACAAGATTGTAATGATCACCAACATCAAGCCCCTTCTCAAATATCTTCTAAGCCAAAACGAACCCTTTCGTTTCTCACTCCCCAAATCATTACCTCCATTACAACCCTTTAAAAGCCTTTTCCGACTAGGGCACTTGAATTAATGTGGAGTTCCATGATTTTAAGCATCACTCGAAGAAGTTCGAGCAAGATTACTTCTCTCTCATTTTTGCAGAGTTCTTGACTTGTAAACCCGAGAGATGACGAAGAAATTCATTTCAGCGGACCTTGACTCAACTAGAGTCCCCTTTGTAAACCTTTGACCTAGCCCTCATTACGGTCCTAATCAAGACCTCCCGGATCGGCTCGGTCGTATCAATTGCGAGATTACTCGGATCCTTATCGAATGCGATGATGGAAAGATTGAGTGATTTCTTTTGAATCCTGCAGACAGGATAAATAACTTTTCTTGAGAGTGAGAAAAAACCCTTTCGGACCGAAGTCCCCCATTCAACTTCACATTCGAGGTATTCATAATGTGAGAACATCCCTGGACAGGATTGGTAACGCAAACTTGATAGAATGGTTATGCATTAAACCATGGTATGAGTGATTGCATCATATACATCATTGCAAGCTCGGTAGGATAGTTTTGCATGAACTCATTGTTGAATATGTTTGCGCATGTTGCCTTTGACATTTCTATGATGGGTAATACATTCCCGATGTTCGATGTCCCTCCCAAGGTCTCGAAATTCATCCAAGGATTATTGAATGAGTAAGTTCTCCTGGCAAATGCCTACCATGTATGATATGAGCGATCTGTTTCGTTCTTTGATTAATCGTTCGAAGAACCCGGGTAAGTTTTCCAACCCATTTTCAAATCAACAACTCCTCCGATGATAGTTGTTACGATTCAATTCGGGCAATATGCCTCTCCCGTCAGTCGTGTAGACATATGCACCGGCGATCTTGACATCTTATCATGACGACGTAGCTCTTATGATTTCGGTCTCGGATCACGAAGACATATGCACTTTGGTGATCTTGACCTTTAGTCGGCTCATAATGACATAGCTCTTATGATTTTCGGCTCCTTTATCAAATCACGAAGACATAAGCACCCGTGATTTTGATCCAAACCAAATCATAACGACGTAGCTCTTAAGATTTTGGTTCCCCTTTGTCGAATCGTGAAGACATATGCACCTTGGCGATTTCGACATTTAATCAACTCACAACGACGTAGCTCTTGTGAACTTGATTCTACTTCTTTCGACTCACAACGACGTAGCTCTTGTGATCCGGAAGGAGACACATATCTTGCGCTGTCTCGCATTAGGGAGAAGTCTACGATAACGAGATAGGCCAAATACCTTAAGGTCCTCGTGTTTGCAAGAAACTTGGAAATTAAGGCAATCACCAGCTTATGAGGTATTTGGTAAAACAGGTATTCTCGTATGCGATCCATGTGTAGGTTTCTCTAACATGGAAAAGAGAAATTATGACACATGTTATTTACTGATCTTGCATATCACGCATCACTTCATTACAAAAAATGGGATTAAAACTCCCGCAAAAAAAAAGTTCATCCATAATTTGCACCGTCAAAATTCAGGATTCATCTTGTCTTTGAGCGGAACCTCTCTACGAGCCTCCACTCAAAGAGGGGCAGCCGTTGACGCCTAAATTTTGACTAATATATTTTTTGCATAAAAATTAGAACTAATTTTAGTTCTAAACAAAAATCATCTCACATATTCATTTAGCATTGGCATATAATTTGAGCTTAATTTAACAGGGTCCTGGACTAGGCATGGGGTGGAAAAATGCACCAAGAAGATTTGGATTTGAAAGAAATATTTTCTCGGGGACCGTATTGCAAATACTCGAACTTCAGGGATCAGATTGCAAATACTTGAAACTTCAGGGACTGCATTGCAAATACCAATGGAAGATGGAGAAATGAAGGTGAAGAAGAGAAGATGAAGATGGAGAAAAGAAGATGAAAATGGAAGGTGGGGAAATGAAGATGAAGAAAAGAAGATGAAGATGAAGAAAGGAAGATGAAAATGGAAGGTGAGGAAATGAAGATGAAGAATGAAGGATGAAGAACTTTGCCTATAAAAGAATAAGAGTTCTTGAAGAGAGAGAGGAGTCTTTTTTTGGGAGTAGGAGAGAATTGGGAGAGTTTTTGGGGTGAAAGAGAATTGAGAGAGTTTTTGAGAGGAATTCTTTAGAGAGAAAAAAGAGAATTCTTGAGAAAAAATTTGGAGAGAGTTTTGAGAGGGCTTGTGTGACATTCTGAAATTCCTATCCTTTTGAGGTTCATGAATGAGAAATGATCTATCAATGAATTTCATTGTATTTCGCTCGATCTCGATCAATCATGGGTTAACCGACCAAAAAGGGAAAGGCTAACGCGCGACAAGGTACGTGGACCTAGGAAACTCAAATAAGAATTGGCATTTTGACCATAAGGATTGCGAGAGGGGATATTTTGATCCAATAAATGACGATCATGGAACGATTATGGAATTCATTGCTAGTATTGTACGATTGGTACGTGGGTGACTCCGCTTAACCAATGTACAATTTGCGAATTTTTCCTAAATCGATTTCCAAGATCGAAACCTATGGACTAGTGATAAACCTTAGCAATTACATGACAATCAAAATGGCCATGACTGGAGTACGCCTAAGAGTGATGAAAATCAACGAGTCGATACGCGTAACGCCGCCGCAAAGCCGTCCGTCGGTTTGAAATGAACCGAAATTTCAATTGATAGAAAATGAATCAAGAAATGAAATCTCAAAATTGGAACAATGGAATCAAAGAATTCAAGTTTTGGATATGGATTTGACGTAGTCTCATTGAGAGTAATCTGTGGTGGAAAATTCGAATTTTCAGCCGTCGAGAGCGAAATGACCGTTTTACCCTTTGAGGAGTAAATTCGGTTTAATATCACAAAAGGGAAATTTGATCTTTTGGATCCTTATCCCAGCTGAATATAGCAGAAATGAAGAATTATTGGGGTCAATGTTGGTCAAATAAGGGTTGAGATATTATTTGCTCAATGACAAGTGTCATTAAGGTGTGGTAACTCATTAATTACCCTTCTAGAAGCCTTTTGGAGGATAAACAGCCTTTTATCTCTTTCCCTCAGCCATTTCACGACACCACCATCTGCATCTTCATCTCCATCTTCATTTTTCTCTTCACCTTACACGAGCAGAATTGCTCAGTCCAGACCAGAAATTGCCACCGGATTTGTTGCCGTTCCGAGCTTCGACCGTCGACTTCCAGCCACCAAGCCGACCACCCTCACCTTCTTCATCCTCGTTCCAAACTATTTCAAGTGGAATCAAGTCATTTGGCCAACTGAGGAGTTCCGGCCATCGATTTTCCCGCAAGTCGACGGAAACCATCGCAACTGGAGGTAAGCAGCTGTTTAGGCTTCGTTGACCCTCGAAATGATTGAAATTTTCACTCAAATTTCGTGGAGGTCTAGGGTACTTGTATTCTGAGTTGTGGTAAAAATTTGGACCGAAATTTATAAAGTCGTGATCCTATTTGGATGCTGTGAATGAAGGGCAGAAACTGACTGGTTGAGGACTTGGAGGAATCGGCGTCGTTCATCGACCGTTTGTTGTCGTCTTGGGCTGAAATTTTCGGTGAGGCTTCTCAACCTATATAAATCTGTGTTAGCAAGTGTAATTGTAGATAAATTGAGAATTTAGGTTGAAAGATGGGCTAATAGAGTGAGATATGCACAGAACCGAAAATGCCCTGATTCGGTTCTGTGCATACCCAACTGTTGTGGGCTGTTCATGGGGGATTTGAGATTCAAATTCATTGTTAGGACATATTATAATGTCCATGGATATGCTATTAAGGTTTATGCTTGATGCTTTAAAGATTGGACGAAGGAAATTGATTAATTGGATTGGATTGAACAAAACCGATTCTGTTTGGTTAAAATTGTGCAAACCGGTTCTGTTTTAGGTTATATATGATGGAACCGAACTCTTGATCCGTTGTTGGGACATGTTAGGGAGTCAAGAAGGTTGTTATTGAGGTGTACTAGTTGCGGGGTTGAAGTTTGATTAGTTATTTAGTCGAAATTGTCGAATCGCCGCTGAGTATATTGCTGCCCTGTTTTTGGACAGCGAAGTCTTGTGCCGAAATCAAGTCGATCAAGAGGCTTTTGGGATTATTTTGCTATTGGGAATTGAGGTGAGTGACCCCTAACCTTTTATTAGGAAGTTCGGACGCGACTGGATGTTGTCCTTGAGATGTTAAGCTCGAGGGTTGGATTATCGATCGATCTTGAGTGTAAATGAATCGTGTGTGTGCTTGCTGCGTTATAATTGCTATGTTGGCATGATCATGATGATGTGCTAGTAGATTATTTTGATTGCCTATATGGTAGTGCGAGACCGATTTTAGAGCCTCTGTTGTGTGAAAGCACGTCATTCCAAGGTAAAGATGGGGATGTTCGATTACTAAATGTTCCTCATGTTGTAAGCAAGTAAATAATTGTTGTGCTACCTCATTTGTCTGGATTCCTTGAGGAAGAGCATTATAATAAGGAAATATCCCGAGGCGATGTAATCGCGGTTCCAGGATTTGTGATATAGAGAAATATCCTGAGGCGATATAATCGCGGTTCCAGGATTTGTTAAATAAGGAACTATCCCGAGGCGATGTAATCGCGGTTCCAGGATTTGTGAAATAAGAAAATATCCTGAGGCGATGTAATCGCGGTTCCAGGAGTTGAGAAATGAGAAACACCCCGAGGCGAGGTAATCGTGGTGCTAGGGGATGTGGAATTGAGAAACACCCTCGGGCGATGTAATCGCGGGGTCGTGATAGAACTATCTTGCGTCATAAGTGACGAGATAATGCATTTTATTAAGCTGGTACGAAGGTTTGGCCATGCATGCCATTGTTGTTTGATTGTTATAAGAGCGAAAGCTCGATTTGATGCCTTGAGAAAGTACGGTGCCTTGTTTTCGTATGTTGAGTGCGCATGTTTATGCTTGTTTTGTTCGGTGGGACGAATAGCCTAATCTAGGGTTAGGATAGCTCGGCCGAGACGTAAGTCTCACCCCTTTATGGGATCATTTTTCAGATCGCAGGGATTGAAGATGCTGCCTGTTTCGCCGTAGCAAGTACATAGTGGACTTAGAGGTTTGGGGACTCTTGAGCAATCTTTTGGGATGTGGTTCTCAACCTGGACTGGTTATAGTCTTTTGTAGTCTTGTGTAGTCCGTTCCTGTAATGTCGATGTTAGGCGGCGTTGTTAATAGCCCTATATATATTTTTTGGTTGTACCAACTAGCTTGGTGTGTATGTAAATGTTTTATCCCGTTTTCTCATTGCGTGTTGGAATTATTGGAGATTCGAAGTTTTCTTAAGTCTTCCGCATGCGAGTCTCATTTTAGTTGGACCGTGAGATTGTATCCCGGGTATGTTTACGGCAAAGGCGGATGTGGCGCGCTCGAAGTCGGGGCGGGTTGTGACGGCTTGAGTGTTTTGAAGCTCGGTGCTACCATTGCCAATTTCTGCACCCATCAACACAAGCCACAAGTTCATCACCATGGTTCAAGCTCGCCGCAGCAAAAGAAAGTTAAGTGATTCCCTAACTTTCTTTAATTTCGAATACAAATTAGCTCAGATTTTCTACACTTGATTTTTTTTCTCTCTACGTTTTTATGTTAAATAACAGTTGCATATCAACGATGAGACATCAATGGTACAAGAATAGAAGGAGAGCAAAAGGGAAAAAATATCAACGCCCGGATTGCGGTCTCATGAAATTCTAGCGATATGAGAAAGAAGCGTGAAGGAGAGATAGGACCAAGAGATTTCTCGGTCTAACGAGTCACCAAATCGGTCCAATGGTCAAGACAAGCCCGAAGCACGAGTTTGGTGCACGAGTTCAAATTGGGGAGTAACCTTGAACCTATTTCATCCTAATTTCTTGTAATTTCTTTATTTCAAAAAATGTCATGGGAAGAAAAATCCAAAAAAATTGATTCTTTATCTTCAAGTAGAATTCATCAAATTTGTCAAATCCATTATTTGTTTCATGAATTTTAAGGTACCGAAAGGGCATTAGTTGTAATTAATGTAACCAAGTCCCCGGACTCTTAATCTACGGTTCGAGAAATAAGATAGTTTTCTCCCGCTATTTTATTTAGGTTTCTAATCGACCTACCGAAAATGATTAGTGGCGACTCCAAATTCAAATCACATTGCATGTTAATCATTCGAACCTTAAGTTGCGATTTGGTATGGACTTGGGAGAGTCCGAGTTAGGTTAGTTAATTAATTAACCTGATAATCCATTAGCCCGAAAAAGAAGACTTGTTTTTTTTTTTTTAGGTCGCGACAACTCCGAATCGGACCGAGCCGAATTACTTTCATGCTTTTCTCGTTTTCTTGTTGGGAGGAGCCCCGAACATCTGGAAGGTCAGGCAAAAGCACAAATCACGATCAAAGCTCCTTTTGTTTGGCCATTATTATAACAACCTAACGTGAGGTGTTGGAATTAATGTGAAATTACATATTCATTCGCAGACATTGTGGGCCCATTACGATAGTCTATGCTTGGTATACCACATGTCTAGAAAAAGTAATTCAAATCAAATATTGTGGTCATGATGTGAATTATCGATTTTCGAAGGAACAAAAGCAGAAAATAGGTGAGTCTAGATAAGTTAATCCCTTTTCAGCTTCAAATTTCCGGGATGCAATCTTTTTGCAAAAAAAATTTGAATTTTTATATCATGAATTGATTTAGACGAAAATTTTAGGCTTGATACCTTGACAACCATGACCACCTTAGCTAAGGTATAATTCTATGTTCGTTCGTTGCGCTATCGAGGACAATCGCGGGAATAAGTTTAGGAGCCAATTCTCTTGGAGAAAGGATACGCTCATGTCTCCCATCCTCATATCAAGGGCTGAAATTGATGGTGCATAAAAAGATAACAAATGAATCATAGGTATTATTGCACGGTCGGCTGGCAGCTCAGTAGACGAAGCTTGGTCAAAATGAGAACATTGGAACTCGCCGATGGAAGTGTAAGAAGCAGCTCTTCTTCCCGCAATATGCTTAGTCCCTCGACATCCAGAAAGTAATTTTTAAAATGGATTGTAATGCCTTAATTGATGTCATCTAACAAAAGGGTCTGTATCCTCTGAGTATTCAACATTTGCTTATAGATTCTTGCATCCTACTTCACCACAATCCGGGTTGGAATGAGGCTTGGATCCGTAAACCACATAATGGAGCTAATCATGCTCTTGCAGATTGGGCTACTGATTAAATAGGAACCACATCTTCTTTTCTTTTTCACAATCTTCCATCTGAAGTTAAAAAATATTATACCGGTAGAGTCTTCTTTACTTAAATTCTTAGTGTAGGTTTTCCGCATCCTGTTTGTAATGCTTTGTTTGAAATGAAAGGTCAATTCAAGGGAAAAAAAATGGATCCGATTTATTTGTGCTTCTGCTTACGAAAGTCAACTTTTCTAGTTTGACTTTTCAAATGGCACTAAAGCTAAGTCATCAAATCGAGATGACCGTACTCTAAACTTGTGTTAACTCACAAAGAAGTTTGACTTTTCAAATGGCACTAAAGCTAAGTCATTGAATCGAGATGACCGTACTCTAAATTTGGATTAAACCCGCAAAGACAAATGTCGCTATTATGACCGTTCTTTTTCTTTTTCTTTTTATTTTCCTTTTTTCTAGTCAAATTTCCTCCACTTTATTTGGGAAATAAAGTTTGCTTTCCATGATTTTCGAAGAAGCACACTATAGCTTAATTCATCAACCTTAAGTTGCATAATTTTATTCTGGAAACAATTCTTGCTTTCCATGATTTTCAATGAAGCACACTATAACTTTTTTTTTTGGTCGAAACACTATAGAATTATTGTCCCATTAATTCCATTTCTTTTCATGACTATATATATCTTGCTTAGAGTATAATGAAATGATGCCCAATTTTTCCCTTGCACTTCATTATACCTTCAATCTCTTCTATTAGGGAGCCCAAAACCCGATACCTTTGGGTGGAGAGATTACCAAGAGGGAGTTGGACTCACATTTACTCAAAAGCTTAGGCCAATGAATTATGAGTCAACTGGATTATATTAACTGCTCTACACCACATCAATCCTCCGATGTAAGATTTTTCTAATCCAACTCACATGTGCATTCTAACATCTTCTTCATGCAATTCATATATAAATCAAGTGAAAAATTCACCTTCATGACCACAAAGGGAGACCTTTTCAATTCCATAATTCATTGGCTTGCTCATTGCTCCTTCAAGTTTTATTGTTTCGCATGTCCTTACACACAATCATCAAACCCTCTAGAACATAGAAAATCACACCACAGAAACCTTTCCTCAGCCAAAAGCTCCGAGGCAGAGCCAAAGGGAAACAGAAGGTACAATACACACTTTCCGCTCACTTTACTATATCATCACTTAGAAAGGATATTGAGAAAAGAAGCATTTAGGCGCAAACATCCGGGTTGGCCACAAGGTACTCCTCAACAGCCTTGTACAATCCCATAGCTTTGTCTTTACCCTTCTTGATGTCCTCCTCCTTGAGCTCACAACCTTCCTTCACATGGTACTCGCTGGTCATCTTGCACACGCATCCCCTGCCGGCCACGACGAATTTCACTTCTTCCACGACGAAGTCAATCTTGTCGAACTTGATGTCGCTTTCAATCATAGTATATTTACAGTAAAGGCTATCTGCATCGAGAGCCTCAACCTTGTGCTTCGTGTACTTGATGTGGGAGCCTGTTATGTAAATTCATCAAAGCAAAGAAGTTAATTCTTAATTCCGAGATCTATACATAGACTTGGACATAGTAAAAATACGAGTATGATCCTACTTACTTTCAGCAAAGTTGGTTTTCTTGATGCTGCCAACTCCTCCATCTCCCTCGATGAACTCAATGCTCCGGATGCCCTCGGGAACAATTTTTGGTAGGACATTGTGGGACTCGAGGACCAAAGCCTTGAACATCCTCAAGGGAGCAACGCTGCTTGTGATCTCCAGCGAGTAGGTGATGACTCCCATGTTGGCCTTGTAAGAAACAAAGAGAACTGAACTCGAGAAGGGTGGTGGAAGGTTTGCTGTGATTGGTAATGGAGAAAGCTTGAGCTGATGAAGATGATGAGGAGAACTACTTGGTACTTATAGGCAAGTACATTGGTTTGTGCTCCATCCTCATGCAAAGTTCAGAGCACTCGGAATTGGACCGAGCCCAATTACTTTCAAGCCTTTCTTGTTTGAATAGTGGGAGGAACCACCGATCATCTGGAAGGTCAGGCAAAAGGACAAATCATAATCAAAGCTCCTTTTGTTTGGCCATTAATTTAAATCCTAAGGTGAGATATCAGAATTAAGGTGAGGTTAGGAAAGGCTTATCTGCTGTTTCCGCTGTTCTAGAATTATCCAATTGCGTCGGAACTAAGCATAAAATAGGTAAGTTAATCCCTTTTTCAGCTTCGAATTTCCAGGATACAATATTTTTTTAAAAGAAAATTGAACTTTTATATCATGAAATGATTAAGACAAGAATTTTAGGCTTGATGCCTAACAACCATGACCACCGTTGCTAAGGTATAATTTTATGTTTGTTCGTTGTGCTATCAAGGATAATTGCGAAAGTAAGTTTAGGAGCCGATTCTGAGAAAGGACAGACTCATGTCTCCATCCTCATATCAAGGGCTGAAATTGATGGTGCATAAAAAGATAACAAATGAGTCATGGGTATTATTGCACGATCGGCCAGCAACTCAGTAGTCGAAGCTTGGTCAAAAAGAGAACATTGGAACTCGCCGATGGAAGTGGAAGCATCAGCTCTTCTTCTCACATACAATATGCTCAGTCCATCGACATTCAAACAGTAATTTTTGAAATCGATTGTAACTTAATTGCTGTCATCCAACAAGAGGTTCTTTATCCTCGGAGTATTCAACGTTTGCTTGCAGATCCTTGCATCCTGCTTTACCACACTCCTGGTTGGAATTAGGCTTGGATCCATAAACCACATGATGGAGCTACTCATGCTCTTGCAAATTGGTTTTCAATCAAGTAGGAACCACATCTTCGTTGCTTTTTAACAATCTTCCATCAGAAATTAAAGAATATTATACTGGTGGAGTCTTCTTTACTTTATTTTTTAAATGTAGGTTTTCTGCATTCTGTTTGTAATGCTTTGTTTGAAAAGAAATGTCAATTCTACGGAAAAGAGATGATCCGATTCATTGTGCTTTTGTTTACAAAAGTCAATTTTTCAAGTTCAAGTTTTCAAATGCCACTATTGCTAAGTCATCGAATCGCGATGACCGTACTCTAAACTCGGATTAACTCACAAATAAGTTTGACATTTCAATCTATTTGGCAACGATTCGATTCTCTAATTCTATTCTCCAAAACAAAACAGATGAGAAAATTGTTTGGTAATGTAAATGATTTTGATCCTTAAATGTTCGATTACCGTACTCGAGAGTACTTTTGGAGTAGAAACAAAAATAAAAAAAAAAGTTGATTTTTTATTCCAAAATCACTTTTTAGAAACAAGAACCCATCCGTCGCCCCCGCTGTTATTCATGGGCGACCACCGTCATTGCACGCTGGAGAAAAGAAAAATAAAATAGAAACAAAATAAAATAAAAAATAAAAAAAATTCGATAATAATAAATAATTTAATGTAAAATTATTTTTTAAAAATATATAATTCAGAAAAACAACAAACAATTTTTTTAAAAAATAAAAATATATTTTTTATTGGCAAAAAAAAATTCTCTAGATTTGTATTGCATTCTTAACAAATTATAAGAAACAAATATGCCATGATTTAGTTAAATATAGAAATCTTTAACTACTACAGGTGAGGTCGAGTATGAATTTGGCTAAATACAAAAGTGTTTAAGTGCAAATTCATGGCAAAAATTCAAGTGCAAATTGTCTATTGAGCTTATGTTCTTTCTCAAGGATCTTGCATATGTCCTTATGCTCCACGAAATAAAGAGACTAATTATGGATTATGCATGATCTATAGTCATTAAATTATGATGCTATATAGGTTGATTTTGTAGTAATAGGACATGATTATTCAACTTAAATAAAAAAAGGGGGGAAGAGAAATTGTTCTTGAGAACAGAAATTCTGTGCATTCTAATTCTCTCAAACTTTTCCCGCGAAAAGAATAAGAAAAAACAAAAAGTCATCGAATCGAGATGATCAAGAAGGAGTTGGACTTACCTTTACTCAAAAGCTTAAGCCGACGAGTTATGGGACAACTAGGATATATTAACTAATCTACACCACATCAATTTTTTGATGTGGGATTTCTCTAATCCAATTCACACGTGCATTTTAACATCATATTTATGCTACTCATATACAACTCAAGTGAAAAATTCACCTTCATGACCACAAAGGGAGATCTTTTCTTGGGCAAAATCCATAATTCATTGGATTGCTCAGTGCTCGTTCAAGCTTTATTTTTTGGCATGGCCTTACACACAATGATCAAACCCTCTATAACATTGAAAATCACACCATGAAAACCTTTCCTCAGCCAATAGCTTCGAGGCAGAGCCAAAGGCGAAACGGAAGATACAATACACACTTTCCACTCACTTTACTACATCATCACTCATAAAAGATCTTGAGAAAAGAAGCATTTAGGCGCAAACATCGGGATTGGCCACGAGGTACTCCTCAACAGCCTTGTACAATCCCATAGCTTTGTCTTTACCCTTCTTGATGTCCTCCTCTTTGAGCTCACAACCTTCCTTCACATGGTACTCGCTGGTCATCTTGCACACGCATCCCCTGCCGGCCACGACGAATTTCACTTCTTCCACGACGAAGTCAATCTTGTCGAACTTGATGTCGCTTTCAATCATGGTATATTTGCAGTAAAAGCTACCTGCATCAAGAGCCTCGACCTTGTGCTTCGTGTACTTGATGGGGGAGTCTGTTATGTAAATTCATCAAAGCAAAGAAGTTAATTCTTAATTTCGAGATCTATACATAGACTTAGACATGGTAAAAGTACGAGTATGATCCTACTTACTTTCAGCAAAGTTGGTTTTCTTGATGCTGCCAACTCCACCATCTCCCTCGATGAACTCGACGCTCTTGATGCCTTCGGGAACAATCTTCGGTAGGACATTATGGGACTCGAGGACCAAAGCCTTGAACATCCTTGATGGGGCAATGCTGCTTGTGATCTCCAGCGAGTAGGTGATGACTCCCATGTTGGCCTTGTGAGAAGCAAAGAGAACTGAACTCAAGAAGGGTGGTGGAAGGGTTTGGTGTGATTGCTAATGGGGAAGGCTTGAGCTGATGAAGATGATGAGGAGAACTACTTGGTACTTATAGGCAAGTCCATTGCTTTGTAATCCATCCTCATTCAAAGTTCAAAGCACTCCGGATTGGACCGAGCCGAATTACTTTCAAGCCTTTCTTGTTTTCTCATTGGGAGGAGCCACCGATCATCTGGAAGGTCAGAAAAAAGAAAAATTACAATCACAGCTCCTTTTGTTTTGCCATTATTATAGCAGCCTAAGGTGAGGTATTAGAATTAATGAGAAATAACATATTCATTCGTGGACATCGTGGTCATCATATGAATCCTATATTTTAGTCGGAATGAAAGCATAAAATGGGCGACACTAAATAAGTTAATTCCTTTTTCAGCTCTGAATTTTCAGAATACAATCTTTTTGTCCAAAAGAAAATTGAAATTTTAATCATGAACTGATTTCGAGGCAAACTTTAGGCTTGAAACCAGACAAGCTTGACCACCATTGCTAAGGTGTACTTGTTTGTTTGTTCATTGCACTATCGAGCAGTCGCGGAAATAAGTTTAGGAATCAATTCTCTTGGGGAGAGGACAAACTTCGGGCTCCCACCGTCAAATCAAGGGCTGAAATTCAATGTTGATGTTGCATCAAGAGAAAACCAAGGAGCCAAAGCACAAGAGCATCGAAGTGTCAAAGGTTGTGTACAGTACCTATTTTGGTACCAAAATTTTTTATCAGCTCACTTATGTACCAAATCAAAGAAAAAACAATTGCTTAAATGCCAACGGGTAGATATTCCAGCTAAACTTATTACATGGTATTTATTATTAATTTTTAAAATATTATGTGGAAAATTCCTTTAAAAAGTCAATCCATGTGGAGTCCATGTGCAATTATATCTAAAAAAATCAGTCCATGTGGACTCCACATGGAGAATATTTAAAAAAATTAATTAATTTGAAAAAATTAATTAAGTTTAACATGTAAACTAAAAATTTTTTTTTAAAAAAAGTAAAAAGAATAAGGAAGAGGTTGGCACATTGGCGAGAGTTTGAGATGGCCACTGAGGTTGCCAAGCCCCAACCAATGGCTGCCGACCCCTAATGATCGTAGGCAAGGATTTGACCTCACGGATCCGGGTGGGGCCGAGGCCCGACCCCACCAACCCTAGTGAGTCCTCGCTTGCGGTCGCGAGGGTCATCGGCCACTAGCCAAGGCTCGGCGAGGCTGTGCAAGTCCTCGCCATTGCAACCATTTCCTTTTCTTTTTCTTTTTTGAATTTTTTTATTTTTTTTATTTTTATGGCTTATTTTTAATTTTTTTTTTACTTTTAGCTATTTTTGTTACTTGATGGAATCCTCCGACAAGCTACGTTGGTTTAGGTTATTAATAAGAAAAATGCCACAATGGACCTAAGCAAGTCCTTAAACTACTTTGTCTAAACTTTGAGATGTAAAATTGCAGGGTATTCCCTAAGATTATTGGAAGAAAAAATTTTCTCTCAATTTAGGGGGAAATAGTGAAGAAAGTATACTCCACGTTAACTTCAATTCGCTACCGCCGAACAGGTAAATATAGTAGCCTTCCGCGCCTAGGGTAAGTCATCGAAGTCTCGGCTCTTGCACACCTGGCCCGTGCTTCGTACAAGACGTATTAACCAGCTTGCTAGCTACACACCTTAGTTAATAATTTGTTGGAAAACGACAGTAGATGGGATGGACCGTTGTCCACCCATGTAGGTTGTAGTAGCCTTTTTGCACATAGGATTACTGCCTTTGGCGCTTATCGATTTAAACATGATAAAAGATCACATCCTTTCGTTGTTGTTTCAAATGTTCTTTCTATGAAAGTACACAGAACGTAGAAAATCATGATGACATTCTTGCCTCTCTCCCAAACATCAATCAGTTGAACAATCTCTTGAGGGACTGCAAGAGGAACATTTAATCCGTGGAAAACGAGATAGGTCCGTTACGTGATATATTTTTCCGATCGATTGATTCAAGTATGATTTTGGGCTTGTCAATTTTGCGTAATCCGCTTTCTATGTTTATGAGATTGGTTCCCTTCAATAAGCACTGTGCGAAGTACGATTTTCGACTAAGCTCATTGCATTTGACACTCAAATAATCATTTTTCAAAAAAAATTGGCCCTTAAATGATAAAAAAAAATTGTGGTATCAAAGTGAGTGTCATACACAAACTTTGACACTTCCGATGTCCTTTTGCCCAAAGAAGCATAGGTATTAGTGTCCAATCGACTAGCGGCTTAGTAGTTCAAACTTGAACAACAAGAGAACATTGGAACTCGCCAATAGAAGTGTGTAAGCAGCAGCTCTTCTTCTCGCCTGCAATTATGCTCAGTCCCTCGGCATCGGGAAACAATTTTTGAAACCGATCGCAATGTCAGAATTGATGTCATCCAACAAAAGGGTCCTTGCCCTCGAAGTATTCAACCTTTCATCAACAAATTCTTGCTTCCCATTTCAACACAAAATGGGTTGGAGTTAGGCTTGGACCCGTACACCCAATGGTGGAGCTACTCATACGCGTGCAAATTGGGGTTTTCATAAAAATAGGAAGCAAAGCTTTCTTTTTCTTTTTCACCATCTCCCATTGAAAGTTAAATTTATTATATTAGTAGAGTCTTCCTTAAATCACTGTTCTATTGATGGTACTTGTTTGTAATGGCTTTGTTTAAAATAAAAAGTTATTTCTAGGAAAACAAATGGATCCCATCAACATATAGACTGGAATAGAGTTTTTTTCTTTCTATAAGACCCCACTAGATCTCTCGATATCTATCTTTAGATATCTATAAAGAGAGATGTGAAAGCAATAGCCTTATGATTTTTACGGCACTTCATTGTAATTCATGCCTTATCCTCTTCTGTTTCCCGAGAAATCCTGTTCCCGAAGACCGCGCTACTTAGCTTGAGCCGGCACCCATTGATTTTGCACCTTCTTCTCACATCTCGGGAATTTGTTATAAGCATATTTACGAGAGCCTTTTATCAGAAAAGTTGTTCTCTTTTTTTTTTCTTTTTTAAACTCAACCTTCCTGACTTGTTCCTAGGGAACCAAAGTCGAACTCAGTATCATAAATTTGATCATGTAGAATCTGATCCATTTCTTTATCGTAATATTTTACAGTATTAAAGATCTCATCGAAAACTTATAGCAGCTTGCCAAACAATGGCTGAGAGACGAAAGTCAAGGTATATCTTTTTATTAGAGGTTGAATCGATTGTCATCCTATTGATGGTACAGAAAATATGGGTCTGTTAGACAATGCCTCAACTATATCAATTGTACTTGATTGCCTTTAGCGGATTTATTTGTTGGCCATACACTTCACAAGTTTCTAACGCTGATCAAGCCTTAAAAAATGTACTTGTGTGATTATGGCCCGACTTCCTTATATATCACTCAACATAGTCTCACCGGACTTAGTATGGGTTTAGTCTATCCTCAAGCCACACATCTATCAGAGGGCTCCTCCTATGATACAATCTATAACGACTTGATTCGGTTCACATCAGTCAAGCCCTTAAAAGAAGTAGTTGAAGTAATCGCACAAGATGTTAGCTCATATATCACTCAACGGGGTGTCTCCCAACATATAACGGATTTGGGATATCACAGTGTATCTCTGGTCGCTGGTGGTGCATGGCATCAGAGATAGGGACAGTTTCTAACAATCCAATTGCAAGGCCGATAAGGGCGGATTTGGGATAAGGAACGAGGAATTCTCGTTGCAAAGGGTGTTTGATTCTAGTATTTTATTTTCATTGTGCCTTGTTAACGAATATTTCCGGTACCGATTAAGTATATCTAATATGAACTAATGTGATTTTTCAAAAAAAACCAATAGGGCATAAAGTTAGGACAGTTTTCCGGCCAATTAAAAAAAAGAGTTAGGATAGTCGATGCATTGAAAACCATAGAACTTTATTTTATTGGTTATTCGATAAGTGCTCTAGGGGTACTCCTTACCAAAATTATTCTTAAATCATATATCCGACTATATTATATACTCTAGAGTATACTACAAATGTTAGAACTTGTGTACAGCACTCAGTTTAGTGTCAAAATTTTCAAAACACTCAATTAAGTGTCAACTTTTGTTAAGATCCGGACAAAATCGATGAAAGGGAAGAGATCCGAGAGAATGGAAAGGAAAAACAATGATTACTTAAGTACTAACTTTTTTTAAAAACGGCCATCTCAGTGTCAACTCCGATGTGAGCTGATGTGGCTCGCCAAAAATCCGACGTGACCTATTTTTTTATTAATATTTGAGCTGACGTGGCTGGTCGGAATTTGCACTGAAGTGAGTGTTCTTTAAAAAAATTGACACTTAAGGGATCCTTTTAAAATAAAAATTTAGCACTTAAGTGATCGTTTTAAAAGTTTTGGCACTGAAATGATCGATTTAAAAAAAATGGCACTTAAGTGTTCGTTTTGAAAGTTTTTCCATCAAAATGAGCGCCGTACACAAGTTTTAATAATTGTAGTATACTTAAGCATTTTACAGAATTGTAGATGCCCTAATCTTTAAGAGCCCGTTTGAGGCAATCATGGGTGAACTGTTCCTGCACTCTGTGCTTGGCAACGCATGTTATAAAGTTTGAGGAGCTCAAAGTCGGGTGAAACTAATAGTGCATGGTGGCCCAAAAACCTAGACCAGACTGGCCAATTCTTTTAGGCTTCTATTGCACGAGATGTAGACCATATGCAGTAGGTGTTTTCTTATACATCACTCATTGATGTAGATCCAAATACTTGATAGCTATCCCCTCATGATCGTCTTTATCTACATTGGCGAGGTCTCCCCTACCTCATCACCTCATAATCGCATGTGTCTACAATGGCAAGGTCTCCCCTGCCTCATCCCACGGCTTCCTCACCTCCTTCACGAGATACTTTCTCATTTCCTTTTTTCATTCTGCTAGTTTTATACAATATTTTTCTTTTCTTTTTTATCTTTCGTCGATTTCTTATTTTTTTCATTGTTACGGGAAAAGTTGATGCTACATTGCTAATCAATTCTTGCAATCTTGTCCACCGTATGAGGAGACAAGTTCAAAGGTAATGTCAAGCTGGGGACCTAAGGATCCTCAATCGACACATGTTCTCCCCATATCGTTAGCTCGTGCAAACTTGGAATTTCATTTCAATCGATTAATCCTATGAAAATTATATATGAGAAGGATTCATCACTAACCTATTGAGTTTGGCTAGAAATCAAGTGAAATATGGGAGAACACCTCACTTCTTACGCAACCAAAATCTAAACCGAGGACTTCATTGTGCTCTTATTCAACTAATGCCTTTTTACTACCTAATTTAGAATGGTGACTTAACCATTGAATTGGGAAAATAAATCACACAGACAAAAAATGATATAAGAGCAATCACAATAAGAAACTAGTTTCAGCATCGCTGTACTCTGTCTCGACAGATTTTCGATAGACCGATTGTTCGAGCCAAACCACTGTTCCTATTCGTTGTCCTGCTCCGCTTTCATCTTCTCCCTTTTCAGGTGAAGGGTTCGTCTTTGCTATCTCGCCCCTTCTTGATTGCATTACGGGCTTGCAGTTACAATTGACCCGAGCTATGCATGTCTATTTACCCGACCGAAAATCGATGATTACTGTTGTGATTAGCTGTAGGACCAATTATGTTGACGATGTTGGTCTAGTGATACTTTGTCCTAGCTTAGTTTGTCTACGCCTTCAGAGCTGGATGAAGCAAAGTTGCTGTGTAGTTGACCTATGCCCGTTTGAAGCAAGTACCCGTTTGTTTTCTAAGGTAGACTACTAAACTTGGCCTAAACCCCCTAGGTTAAGGAAGGGGGAAGGCTTGCTAATTATATCTGGTTGAGAATGATTAACTGGTCTGTGCGTGAAGCACGCAGCGTCAGCGTGCCGAGATTAAGTTCCAAAAGCAGACGTCGCGAGGGTTAAGTTGATTAGTAACCTGAATTAAGCAAAGTTTAGTTCGTTGGAAATACTTTTGAGACTTCTTACCCTTGGTCAGTAGATTTGGCCAAATGGAGTGAACCAAATTTATTTGCAGAAGATAGGATTAAAAAGTTATCTTTTCAAGTACAATAACGACTTGTAATTGTCCATTGAGAGCTTTAAATAGTCACATTATATTTTTCGTCAAGACACCCGATCATCGTAAAAGAAACTAGGTTCTTTTCACTAATCAATTTAACTTTCCAGTTCTTGCATTTACTTTCTTTTAGAGCTAACTAGTTCTAGTTTCTAGTTACTTGTGATACTTCATGTCCAAATCGCCACGGGAACCCCATTCAAATCAGAATCAAAAGATTAAACTTTTAACAAAAAGCTTAAAATACTCAACTGAAAAATCTTTTATAATCAAAGACAAATACTAAATCTAAGAAATCCAATCCACTTCGAATTTCAAATTCAAAAGTCAAGCGAAATCTAATCCGACTGGTCTTCTGCAAAAATCTGTTAGGATAATTGCCTTCCAAGCAATAGACCTCATTTCAATCAGTTAAAACTATTTTCATTTATTTTATGTGAAAAAAATATATCTGAAATTCGGATTTGTTTGAAAGATTCAAAGAAAATATCTCCCTAAACAAATGATCTAAACGAAAATTCAATTGACACAACAAAAGATGCAACCACCTAAACCCCAAATAGCTGAGGACTCTCCAGGAGACTCGCATTTTCAAATCATTAGATTCAGAATGACTAAACTAATTAGCTGAAGACTCACTCGCTGCGGGAGGCATTGCCAGGAATCTTGTTGTGGCGGGCCCGCTAGACTCGCATCTCTTGATCTTTTTGTTTTAAATAGTTCTTATCGCTATCAGATTTTCCAATCTCAAGTTCTCACCAAATCACCGATTTTGCTCCATATATATCCAATCACGCTTCCAACGGTGCATTCTAATATTGAGGCTAGCTATGGTCCCTACCAAATTGTAGTAATCAAGAGAGAACAGTGACGTACATCTAGGTAAGGCTCCTTGATGTCATCAAGTCGGAGCTCGGCTTCCTTCTTGGAGTCGTAGGTCCTAGCGAGAATGCCTCGCCATTCGCATCACTCAAGGGTCCCTGTATGACCAGCCACCGGGGGGATTCCGGCATGGCGAGTATCCCTTTGGTGAGCAGGATTAAGGAGATTGCTCCCATAGCATGAGACGCCAGCCATTAAATTTTGTCTTGGAGAAGAAAAATTACAGCTACAGCCGACCACGATTCGAAACCGACATTGATGAACGGTATTTTTCGTGGCTTGTTCACCTCCCTCCCCAAGGTAATTAATCGTTTTCTTCTCTCTCTCTCTTGTGCTAATTTTGTATCATCTTTTTCAATTTTTTATATGTTATCGAAAATTTATAATTTTCATGTTGAATTGTATTCTGTATATGTTCAGGTGTTCATCAATGTGGACATTGTTTTCGGCTAGGGCTACAATCTTTTCCTCCCTAGATCAGATTCAATGGGTGGCCTCTCATGCTATGTGAGGAAGCATTCTCCTTGATTTGGCTCAACATCACGATGCTCGCATGTCGGAATCCCCCGGGTGGTGCGTCGTGCAGGGACACTTGGCTGATGCAAGAATGACGTCCTCTCTAGGACCTACAACTCCAAGAAGGAAGCTGAGCTCCGGTTTGGCGACATCAAGGAGGCTTTCCTTGAAGGAGGGCGACCTCGGCCTCAGAGTCCTTCAATTGGTTCAGTAGGTTGGCGCTCGCACTTCTGCCTCCGCTCGCATGCCTTGATCCTCGCTGTCCGGATCCAATTTCTCGTGCATGCAAGGCTGTTTCAAAACAGCGCAGAATGAGAGAAAATGATCCAGAGAGAGGCAAGAAGCATGTCCCTGTATGTCTCATAATTCGAAATGTTCAAGCATCATAATTTGTGCAGAGAAGTTTAGGCTAATTTTTCTTTGATGGCTTGATGGAAATTTGGCTAATGATGCATGAATGAAATATATTCATTTACAAATTCGACTCGTACCAGTGATAATCAACAAAGGGAGATCTACTTCTGTAACTTTGATTTCCACGTTAATCGTTCCCGCAATAACTCGTTCAACGGATGTAGCTACGATTGACAACGTTACGAAAACGTAAGTGGTAGGCCCACTGATATTCTCATTGTGTAAAGGAGACTTTGGAATTCGTTTCTCAACCCATTCTGACTTTCAGTACATAAGACTTTGGCCCAAATGAGGGGGAAAAAATCAACAAAATGATTCCCTTTTGCGGATTAATTGTCAAAATGTCTAATAAATTTGTGTCTACGGCAACTGACATATCTTAACTTATGTAAGTTACGGACTCAATCAGGTGGTCTATGGAAAGCTTGAGCTTGATGCAAATGGCTAAAATATTCACCGGTACATGTCACGTTCAAATATTTATCAATTGGAATTCAACCATCTTTCGGCTAACCTAGCTTCCTTTGTCCCTCGGGACCAACCTTGGCTGAGGAAAATTCATGGGATGTAAAATTAAGAAATTGAAGAATTTGTAATAAGTACATTTACTAGAGCCTTTTCTTAGCAAATTTGTTTATATTCTTCTTTTCTAAACTCAATCTTTCTAACTTACTCCTACGCAACCAAGGTCCAACAAAGTCTCATTGGTTTGATCCCGTAAAAGCTGACCCATTTATTAACATATTCATTTATTGTGATGCCTTATCTACGGAAAGGCCCCTTTATCTAGAACACTATGAAGGATCTCAACGAAAACATGCCAAGCAAGGCTAAAAGGAAAAAAAAAATATCGAGGCATATCTTTTGAGGTTTGATACATCATCCTATTGATAGTACAGAAAATGGATCTGCTAGTCCGAACCTCAATCAAATCATTTGCACTTGATTGTCTTTAGTGGATTTCGTTATTAAGTGAGCCATACATTTATTACTTTAAGCGTTGCAAGCGATCATTTTTTTAAAAAATATTTTTAAAACATATATTTTTCGTGAAACAAACAAAGTTAGGGTCGATCGTTATTCTTTCAAGATTTATTGGGACATGACCGTATGCAAAGCAACAAATCCCAAACCATTCCTCACACAAAAGCTCCAATCTAGAGCCAAAAGAAATAGCAAAAAACTGTCATCGGAGTTTGCAAAGAGTTACTCTCTAACTGTTTTTGACAATTTTATAGCTCTGTCTTTGCCCTGCTTGATGTTATCTTCCTCGAGCTTCGCACCTTTCTTAACATGATACTCGCTAGTCATCTTGGAGACACATCCACTATCAGCTGATGCAAACTTCACCTATAATGAAACCAATTTTGTCAATCCGGATATCACTTTCACTTAAAGCATATTGCAGTAAAAGTCCTCAACTTTAAGAATGTCAATCTTGTGCTTCGTGTACTTGATGTGAGCACATGTCACATGCATTCATGTAAGTAAAAATATTAATTTTGAGTTTTGCAGTCTATAAAGAAGTCAATATCTATTATCTGACTTAATTTTGCCGGAATTGGTCAGCTTAAAGTTACCAACTTCACTATCTCTCTCCATGAAATCCACGCTTTTGATTCCCCTAGGACAATCTTGGAAATCATGTTGTGCAAGTCGAGGACCAAAGCCTTGAGCATTCTTGATGGAGCCACAAGAGATGTGAACTCCGGAGAGTATGTTACGACACCCGTGTTTACCTTTTATGAAGAAAAGAGAAATGAAGTCAACTAAGAAATGGAAGGATTTGGTTTGATTTCTTAGGCGATGGCAACGACGGCCACTCACAATTGACCGAGTGTCGTGATCGTCGTCGCCACCCGCAAGGACTTTCAGGCCCTCACCCCATTTTCAATGGCCCCCACCAGTCCTTAAAAAAAAAAAAATCACTTCAATAGTCGGTCATGCCACCTAAGACGACAAGCGTACACGTTATCAATTTCCAATCAAAATTAGCTAGATGGATGAAATTGAAAAATTGTCAAAAGGTTTAGACTAAATTGACTAAATTAAAAATTTTATGACCGAAATGGCACAATGTAATAAATTTAGGATTTTTTGGCAATTTTTACTATAAAATAAAGTTTTAAATTCTTCGTAAATGTTTATATAACCATCTCATTGCTGATAACAAATAGTCAAAGTGTCTTCGTTGTAAATAGTCAAAGTGTCTTCTCGCCCGGATTGGGCGAGGGCAGCTAGCCCTCCCTAGCACTTGGCATGGTGACCTCCTCCTTGCCGTCCGGTGGCCGGGGTTGCCGACCCCGGGGACTAGCCCCCACCATTTTCGAAACGGTGGGGCAGCGGTGGCAAAGGCTATGCAAGCTCTTGCCATTGTAGATCTTGAATTTTTTTTCTACTTATTTTTTGTTATTTAGTTAATTTTTTAACTGTTTTCTTTTCTTTTTCAGTTTTTAGCTTATTAGGTGAAATTTTTTATTATTTTTTGACTTTTTTTTAATGCTGATTGGGATCTCCGACGAGTCATGTATGCGCCATGCATGATTTCCAGCAAGCCTCGTCGGACTTGGCATTAAAATAACCATTTTTTAAAAAATTGGCACTTAAGTGATGCAAAAAAAAAATATTGGCATTAAAATAAGCGTCGTACACAAATATTGACACTCCAGGTGTCCTTTTGCCAAAAATTTTTAGACTAAATCTTCTTTTATGGCTGGATGAAAATTCGGCTAAAGGTGTATGAATATAATAAATTCGTTTACAAATTCGACTCGACCAATGTTAATCACAAAGGGAGATCTACTTGAGTGAAAAATCCAACGCAATGCATCAATCACTGGATTGCTCATTTGCCCGTTCAAGTTTTATTGTGGCATGACCCTATACTTGACCAACAAATCCTTTAGAACATAGAAAGACACTAGACAAGCCTTTCCTCACACAAAAGCTCCAACCAAGAGCTGAAAAGAAGCCATTCCAAAGCGGACTCGTCAGCCAACATCCTCTACTTGTCTTTCTGCCCACATAGTATTGCTTATTCAATTTGGATGATCCCCACGGCTATGGATTGACTTCTGTAAATTTGATTTCCAAATTAGCCGTTTACGCAATGACCTAACGATAGACTTTGACCTCCGGTTCTGTTGATTTTTCCTCCGTTAAATTTTGGAAAGCCATGTTTATACAGAATGAACTGTGAAGTTACCCATTCCATTTTCATGGACTGCTTTCCATGGACATGACAAGAACACCTCGCTCTCTACACCGTACCGACCTTTATTCATCTAGAAGACCATGAAAACTAAATGTGCTTCACTTGTAAAAGGGAGGGAAAAAAAAGGTCAAAGACGACCGACCAATCAGTGCGAAGAGCCCTTGAAAGAGTCGCAGTCAAATGGCAGTCTAGGAGTGCTCATGAGTCATTGTCAAGAGAAACTCATTTATTTTGACTATTCTAATCTCAATATAAGTGATCTTTTATTATAAGAATATATTTATGTGACAGTTTTTTATTTACTGTGAGATTAACAGCATATTATGAACCGCAAAAAATTGAATAAAAAATAATTAAAAGTTATTGTGGTGTCCACTCTTTCAAGAATTTGTGGGTCTCAATATACTGTTATATTCACAATCACTAAAAAACCCATTATACTAGCGAAGTTCTTTATTATATTGTGTCTCACCGGTGTTAACAGTGTGAAAGATCGACTTAAGATATTAACTATAGATAAGCCTGTCAAAATAAGTCATAAACTCATCTCTTAACCTATCTTTGATGGGCTAAATTGTTATATGGTTAGTTATATTTTGTAAATGGGTCACGAATGGATTCAAAATGGTAAAGCCCAAAATAATATGAGTTTCAAATGAGTTCACAACGTCTCACCTCAGCTTGTGTAGGTATTTTCTTAAAGTGGGTTAAATATTAAAGCCTTTTAGCAATATGCATCGAGTCCGTATGGATACAAGTTATTATGAAAATGAGTCGAAACGAATCAAATGTGTCGATTTGGATCGGACTATTTTTGTCACGTCCCGAACCCTACGAGCCGTCGATATCCCACCTAGCCAACAAATAAGTACGTTCTCCAGGATCCAAAGGCCAACAGATATAACACTTGCGGAAGCGAAACAATTCCCCGTACGAAATTAATTAACATCACGATGACTTGGGACGGTAAAACAACTTATGTACATATACACAATTGTTACAACCTTCAAACCTAGGGCTTCAGGGCCACCGCATGCCCGTAACCAACTATAACAAAAAGGATATGTGGTCAAGCCCGCTACACAAAAATAAAATAAAACACTCTACAAAAGCTCAAGAGGCCAACTACCCTAGGCCTCGTCCTCGCTATCCGGTACGATAACGACTCTCGCCTCCAACTCATCCTCGTCAAGCTCGGGTGGCTATTTCGCATCCGATCACTCTACAACCTCCCCATCTTCTCTTGGTACCATGACCTTGGGGAATATCGAATCTCCCGGCGGATTATTCATTTCGATGCGGAGTGTCCGAAAAACAACGAACCCACGACGGGGTGAGATAAAATCTCGATAAGCTAGCCCCTAACCCTAGGTTAGGGCTCTAGTGCCTCCAGACAAGTTTTAAAAACAGCAACTTTTCAACATATCCTTCTTCACCTCAATAATTCAACTAATAAATCCCGGAATATTCCATACTTGTTCGAAAATTCCCACACTTTCTCAAATATTCTTCGTTACCCTCATATTGATATTTCACGTCTCGGACCGAAATAAAAAAAATATTCCACGTTGCTCCAAAGCCCGCGTTCCACGCTTCAGGCTATCGTATAAAATTCCACGTTACTCCACGACTTCATACAAGTTCATAACATTGAGCCTCGGACCTTTATGGAACACGGCTCCACATATATATAAATATACTAGGGTCTCGGACTCATAGGAATACGACCCATAAATCACGGTCTCGGACACATAGGAACACGACCGGATTAAGTCTCGGACAATTAGTCGAACACGACTCACTTTGGTCTCGGACGACTTAATTGAACACAACTTTCACACTTTCTCGGTCTCGAGACAATCGACGAATACGGCTCACTTTGGCCTCGAACGACTTGATTGAATACGACCATCATACTTTCCCGGTCTCGCACAATCGACGAATACGGCTCACTTTGGCCTCGACGACTTGATTGAATACGACCCATAAATCTCGGTCTCGGACACATAGGAACACGACCGGATTAAGTCTCGGACAATTAGTCGAACACGACTCACTTTGGTCTCGGACGACTTAATTGAACACGACTTTCATACTTTCCGAGCGTAATACGCCTCAGGATATTATAATACTCATAACCCCGTTCAACGCCTCGGGGTATAATAATAATAAAGCCCGCGTCACAACGCCTCGGGCAACATATGGTCTTATGAAATACGAACGCCGCGTCATAACGCCTCGGGGTAAAATCTCACATTTCCTCTCTTTCATTCCACTTAAGACCATATACCACAATAATTTCCCGATCGCTCGTCCGATACCACACGATCCTTTAAATACTTCCGATCGATCAATCCTTGCCACGTGATTCCCGCTAGATTCCTTGATTAGCGGATCGAGACCATCCGGTCTCACCAACTTTCTCCAACAAAAGATCGGGACCATGCGATCTCTCCAATTTTTCTCAATTGCCCAATCGAGACCACTCGATTAAATTGTACTGGGCAAATACTCGATCGGAACCACGTGATTCACTCACGTTAGAGAATTAATACATCTGGGCCACCCGATTAATTTATGCTACCACAGAATTCAATCCACGCTAGGCGACCATATTATACTAACGCAACAAAGTAAATTAATAGCGTACAATTAAAAGTACACTAACGTGGGAATTGATCCAGGGCCGAACCATATTAATTTCTAACGTACAATTAATTCACGACTATAGTACTAAACTATAGTAACACCACATTTATTTAATACCGTGGCATAACGATATGTTGTCACACATAAAGTAACTATAGTTAGAATATAATCCAACCATGGTTAAAACAATAACTAGAGTCAAGGAATAACCTAACCATGATTAAATACTTGCATAAAGTAACTAGAGTTAGGCATAAAGTAACCATGGTCCAACTTTGACCATACCCAAATCCTCTTGACTTCACTATTCACTTCAAGAACATGATTTCTCTCTCCTCCTCCCCTTCATTCTCGGCCAAGGCATGAAAATGGCCAAAAACAACCAATTTTTCACCCAAATCTACTCAATCTCAAGTCCCTTAGCAACCTAGATACCTAATCAAGGTTTAGGAACCAACTTACTTGATTTCTAGCCAAATCCTTTGGTGAAAATCAGCTGGAAACCGAAGCAAAAACTCCCTCTCTCAAACCGGGTCAGATTTGCCTCGTCCGGACCTTTGCCCCTTCAAACGGACCTACGGGAAATACTACCGGGCCAAATCGAGCTTATAATATGTCCCTGGAAAGCTAAGACAATAAGCTTTCAAATGGAAGTGGTCTTACCTCAAACCGACATCGGATGAAAACGTTATGGCCGGAACAGTGGAGCTGTCGGGACAGGGCAGCGGGTTGGGCGAGAGAGAGAAGTGAGAGAAAATTTTGTCCAAATGAAGAAGATGAAGATGGTGGATAGATAAGCTAGGCTAGGATATTTTGGGATGAAAAGTTTGACTAGAATTCTTGATCTTAGAAATAATGAGACAAAGACTTGTGGGTCCCACCAATAATTCATCTCCTTTCCCATATCCACAGATTTCACTTTTCCGAACACTTTGGGGCGAATTGTGAAATATACATGCTCGGGATGAGGTGACGTCCAAAATATTATTATTGGAATCCTTGAAAGTTCGACGTTCAATTTCGAAGTCTAATTCATTTCAATTGTTGGCATTCTTTATTGTCGATATCCGATTTCGAGATCTCATTCAATCATTAGCCCTAAGAGAGTCGAAATTCAGAATGTCACAATTCTTCCCCCCCTTACAAAAATTTCGTCCTCGAAATTTGCAATCCTCCAATCATCTCGTCTTATGGGGTACTAACACCTCATCGCTACCACGCTTTCCAAAGTAGTTCTTGTCGTCACTTGACACTTCGATAACGTCCTTAACAGCAACGGTTTTCATCCTTCAAAGCTTTTTTTTTTTTTTTTTCCTTTGGTCCTCAACTGTGTTCACCTTCCTCCTCAATATAGAACTTGTACACTCGTCTATTGAACTTCAAGGTTTTTTATCCTCAACTTTGAGGTTTCTTTTCCAAGTACTCAAAAGTCTGGATTTCCTCCCTGTTCTATTCGTTTCCATGACCCTTAGAAGTCCGGGTCCATTCATCGCCACATCTCAATTCATTTCGACCTTTAGGCTTGATGCTTCAAGTAGCCATCAAACTAGCCAATTGTTAAACTTCCAATTTAGAAGTTGAATCTCTTATTCCTCGAGGTAAGGTCTGCCCCTTCATTGCCAAATGCAAGACGCTCAATTTTCAATCGTATGCATTGTTAATTAATTCACCATTCCTTAGTGATAAGGGCATCGTAGTCATGACCTTTCCTTTAGTTCCCTTTGGGGAAATCAATATTTCTAACTTTTGTAGTTCACATAGTTGCGAGGTCATTCCTTGCACAAGTAACACTCCCATCTCCGTAAACAATTTCATCCACTCACTCTATGTCTCGTCCTTAGTCCATTTCATCAATAGAATAATTCTTGTGGAGAATCTTCCTACGATCCGTCTATGACAATCCATCAATTCTAAGAAACTTCAAATTTCCATAACTCACATCGACCTTAATCGATCCATCATCACTTTCTACCCATGAAGGATTCATAGGGATCCTCTCTCTCGGACTTCACACGACTAATAAATTTCACCTTATTCGACCCAAAACTCACACTCTTCACACTCAGCATACAATGATTGTTTCCTCGGGGTCATGCTTCTCGTGACTCCTTAAACGAGTCCGACCATCGTCTTTAAAGACGGTAACAATAAATTCAATTATTCCTTGGATACACAATCCGACTATTGTCGCCTCTTGCTACCAGGGGTCGATTCGTTTAAAACTGTCATTCGTACCATCCACTTGAGAGCTTATGCTTTGGCTCTCTGTCTTTATAGATTTCTAGTTAGACCATGCCGCATTTTGTTCATTTTTGTTACTCTCTCCTCGGGAAGCATCGGTGCCTTAATCTCTTGGTTCTACAACTAGTTAATGCGATCTTATCCTCATTTCATTCACTCAACCGAACATCGACATTTCCTGAAATTCAACATTGTCTACAAGACAGTTCCTCGAAATAATTTTACGAAGATCATTCGAGTTATGCTTCTTCTTTCTCGGTCTAGACGTTCAATCTTAATTCCACAACAATTAGAACTTTCTCTTCCTCCACACTAGGGTCTTTTACCCTATGAAGGAAACGATACACTTCGGTGGCATTCTTCTACTTCGAATCCACTTCCTCCTTGGAGTTCATGCCAATAGCGGTGTTCTTACTCTAGGATTTAGATGCCTCCACACTTGACATTCTCTTGTAATAACCCAATCATCTTTAGTGACAAGATTCAAAGGAGTCGAGGTTCTTCCTCGATCTCCGCACATCCACACCTTGGATAACTTAATTGATTAAATCAATTCACCTTGCGATTACAATCCAAGTACCCCTTTTTCCTTACTCATCCATCCATGAACACTGGGAGTAGTCGGGACTATCGAGTCCATTTACTTTCCTTTCCATTAACGACCATCTCATGATCCAATCGCCATTTAAAAATGACACCCTATTCTTTAGGATGATAACTCACAATACCACTTCCAGTTGTCCCGATTCAGCCTTATTCACTCGCATATAAATCAACAAAGTCGGACAACCGACATAACTTTTTCCATAATTTATCCCCGTGACAAAGAAGAAACGTTAATCTTTCATTACGGGCTCTACGCCAATGTAATAGCCACTCCTCACAGGCATTCTATGCTCCACAAGGGAAAATTTCCTTACTCGCAATTCATGAACGAAAATTCTCTTGCTTATTCCTCTTTCGATCATCCACTTCATTCATTAAAACCCATTACCATTCCTCGAATCGGGAGTAACAACTAACCATAAGGCTTTCGAATTCCAATCCACGCAGGAACTTCACTTCTCATTAATAGGGTGATTAACCACCCTTAGTACACCTAAACAACCTTGAGAACTCTGTCTCGCATTGGTGGATCACCTTCAGATCTTTGCAAAGCTATGAAAGTTGAAACAATCCTTGTTCTCGAGTATCTTTCGAAAGATACTTTCTATTGAACAGCTTGGCAAAGATAATCCAGGAAGATATCATGCCTTCAAGGAAAACTCTTCCCGTGGTGACCTTTCACCAATCATCAACAGCCTCTTGAGGCTAGTAACTACCAAGGTCACTTTCTTTTCATCCGTGCACTCAAAACCTCCGAGGTTTCCTTACACAATCCTCAATCCAGAGGAAGCCGGTTTCAAATTCACTCTCTCTCCATCGAACTTAATCAATCTCACTCTTATACATCCTTCCACAAGCTTTCTTTCCAACGATTTTCTTTTCCATTCTCTATCGTTTTTCCTACGATCTTTACCATTTACTACCATTTACTTTGCTAACAACACAATTAACGGTAGTAGTCTTATCTACTTTGGGAAACAACGGCAACTCCTTCTCGAGTCCGCCTACCCATCGAATTTAAAATTCCTCTTAAGGATCTCTTGACCCCTTCAACTCTAGGGTCTCGTACAATTTACAAGCTCAGGCCAAACGCTCTTCCAGCGCTCGTACTCCGATTATTCATCTTTACTCATTTCTCGGGATTCCTTTCGGTTACGGAATCTTCTCATATCTTGCATACTCGAGCCAAATGCTCCTCTAGTGACCTTACTCTAGTCGTTCGACCTCATTAGGTTCTTATGGCACTTGAACCACTACAATTCCCTCCAAGAATTAAAGACTTAAGTCATCTACTCAAGTCCAAAGTTTGCTTTGCTGCTCATCTCATTATCTCGTCACCGTAATCAATCACCTAGTGGTTCTTAGGCAACTCTCAACTACTTGCCAATTATCCAAGGGTTTCAAATCACCCTTAACCAGTGACTACCTATCAAGCCAGCCTCAATGAGGCAATTTCTCGCTTAACCGCCAATTATTAGGCAAGCCTCAACTAGGCCAACAAGCAACCATTCAAGGCATTACTTCAATGAGTCAATCGCTCATATTTTAAGTATAAAGGCACCTGTTCCTCTAATACGAACACAACAGGCTATCACACTCTCGGAAGGTATCGGTTCAACGGGGTATGAACCCCTCACGCCGTCTAATCTCTCGGTTAGACCTTGGCCATAACAATCACATGATGCCAACTACATAACGGCATCCACCGCCCGTAACGAAGCTTTTAATCATGCCAATCCCAGGCGCCATCACAAATGCCAAGCAAATTTTTTAAATTTCACCTTGAGGATCAACTCGGTGCAACACGTCTCTTAATCAAGATCAAACTTAACTCTGATACCTAGACTTCCCCTTTCAATTTATGGCCCGGGTCATTCCCGCCTCCTTGCTATCTTAGAAGCACGTCGGGAGCCGCTCCTTGTCCGGACCTCTGTCCCGGCGATCACTCCCCGCCCTCATCGACATGGTCGTTGCGGGTTGTCCCAAGTCATACACCTACGGAGAAAGCCCCGTTCCACACGTCCCATACCATGCTTCATTACGGTTTATAGGTATCCCGTCAACTTGTCCCATACCAAGCGACAGTTTATTAAGTCCGATAGTGATAAGCTCATGCATGCACATTCGTCGACTTTCGTTTTAATGCCACAAACACTTGCACTACATGATTGTCCTCATTACTCGACGTACCATAGTCGCTTCCAAATCAATTCTTATCCACAAAAGATCTCTAATTCCACCAATGATCACACGTCTCATAGATCCATTGCCTATGTTCTAACATATTCTTCAAGTTGAGTCATCGACAAACCATAATCATAGTCATATAATCCAACCGACCCTTCGCTCAAAAGCAATCCCCTATTAGCCTCAACCACATGTACAACCTCAAAATCCATACTTATGGCTCCTCAATTTCCTGCTTGCTCACTTATAAACCTCAATAATATCATCACCCAAGTTTACCAATAAAACAAAACGATACTAGAACCATTAGAATACATTACAAGTTCAAGCCTATAATCCTCAAGATTCAGAAATCAATGCCTTATCCTACGGGTCTCGGTATCTAATCATCCCCAAGTCATCACTCCTTATTACTCCAAGTCTCAATCTCATTTGATCGAGCCGACCTTGCTCGATACCACTTCAAACGGGGATGTCACGTCCCGAACCCTACGAGCCGTCGATATCCCACCTAGCCAACAAATAAGTACGGTTCTCCAGGGATCCAAAGGCCAACAGATATAACACTTGCGGAAGCGAAAACAATTCCCCGTACGAAATTAATTAACATCACGATGACTTGGGACGGTAAAACAACTTATGTACATATACACAATTGTTACAACCTTCAAACCTAGGGCTTCAAGGGCCACTGTACAAGCCCGTAACCAACTATAACAAAAAGGATATGTGGTCGAAGCCCGCTACACAAAATAAAATAAAACACTCTACAAAAGCTCAAGAGGCCAACTACCCAAGGCCTCGTCCTCGCTATCCGGTACGATAACGACTCTCGCCTCCAACTCATCCTCGTCAAGCTCGGGTGGCTATTTCGCATCCGATCACTCTACAACCTCCCCATCTTCTCTTGGTACCATGACCTTGGGGAATATCGAATCTCCTGGGCGGATTATTCATTTCGATGCGGAGTGTCCGAAAAACAACGAACCCACGACGGGGTGAGATAAAATCTCGATAAGCTAGCCCCTAACCCTAGGTTAGGGCTCTAGTGCCTCCAGACAAGTTTTAAAAACAGCAACTTTTCAACATATCCTTCTTCACCTCAATAATTCAACTAATAAATCCCCGGAATATTCCATACTTGTTCGAAAATTCCCACACTTTCTCAAATATTCTTCGTTACCCTCATATTGATATTTCACGTCTCGATCGAAATAAAAAAAATATTCCACGTTGCTCCAAAGCCCGCGTTCCACGCTTTAGGCTATCGTATAAAATTCCACGTTACTCCACGACTTCATACAAGTTCATAACATTGAGCCTCGGACCTTTATGGAACACGGCTCCACATATATATAAATATACTAGGGTCTCGGACTCATAGGAATACGACCCATAAATCACGGTCTCGGACACATAGGAACACGACCGGATTAAGTCTCGGACAATTAGTCGAATACGACTCACTTTGGTCTCGGACGACTTAATTGAACACAACTTTCACACTTTCTCGGTCTCGGACAATCGGACGAATACGGCTCACTTTGGCCTCGGACGACTTGATTGAATACGACCATCATACTTTCCCGGTCTCGGACAATCGACGAATACGGCTCACTTTGGCCTCGCACGACTTGATTGAATACGACCCATAAATCTCGGTCTCGGACACATAGGAACACGACCGGATTAAGTCTCGGACAATTAGTCGAACACGACTCACTTTGGTCTCGGACGACTTAATTGAACACGACTTTCATACTTTCGAGCGTAATACGCCTCGGGATATTATAATACTCATAACCCCGCGTTCAACGCCTCGGGGTATAATAATAATAAAGCCCGCGTCTACAACGCCTCGGGCAATATATGGTCTTATGAAATACGAACGCCGCGTCATAACGCCTCGGGGTAAAATCTCACATTTCCTCTCTTTCATTCCACTTAAGACCATATACCACAATAATTTCCCGATCGCTCGTCCGATACCACACGATCCTTTAAATACTTCCGATCGATCAATCCTTGCCACGTGATTCCGCTAGATTCCTTGATTAGCGGATCGAGACCATCCGGTCTCACCAACTTTCTCCAACAAAAGATCGGGACCATGCGATCTCTCCAATTTTTCTCAATTGCCCAATCGAGACCACTCGATTAAATTGTCTTGGGCAAATACTCGATCGGAACCACGTGATTCACTCACGTTAGAGAATTAATACATCTGGGCCACCCGATTAATTTATGCTACCACAGAATTCAATCCACGCTAGGCGACCATATTATACTAACGCAGCGAGTAAATTAATAGCGTACAATTAAAAGTACACTAATGTGGGAATTGATCCAGGCCGAACCATATTAATTTCTAACGTACAATTAATTCACGACTATAGTACTAAACTATAGTAACACCACATTTATTTAATACCGTGGCATAACGATATGTTGTCACACATAAAGTAACTATAGTTAGAATATAATCCAACCATGGTTAAAACAATAACTAGAGTCAAGGAATAACCTAACCATGATTAAATACTTGCATAAAGTAACTAGAGTTAGGCATAAAGTAACCATGGTCCAACTTTGACCATACCCAAATCCTCTTGACTTCACTATTCACTTCAAGAACATGATTTCTCTCTCCTCCTCCCCTTCATTCTCGGCCAAGGCATGAAAATGGCCAAAAACAACCAATTTTTCACCCAAATCTACTCAATCTCAAGTCCCTTAGCAACCTAGATATCTAATCAAGGTTTAGGAACCAACTTACTTGATTTCTAGCCAAATCCTTTGGTGAAAATCAGCTGGAAACCGAAGCAAAAACTCCCTCTCTCAAACCGGGTCAGATTTGCCTCGTCCGGACCTTTGCCCCTTCAAACGGACCTACGGGAAATACTACCGGGCCAAATCGAGCTTATAATATGTCCCTGGAAAGCTAAGACAATAAGCTTTCAAATGGAAGTGGTCTTACCTCAAACCGACATCGGATGAAAAAGTTATGGCCGGAACAGTGGAGCTGTCGGGACAGGGCAGCGGGTTGGGCGAGAGAGAGAAGTGAGAGAAAATTTTGTCCAAATGAAGAAGATGAAGATGGTGGATAGATAAGCTAGGCTAGGATATTTTGGGATGAAAAGTTTGACTAGAATTCTTGATCTTAGAAATAATGAGACAAAGACTTGTGGGTCCCACCAATAATTCATCTCCTTTCCCATATCCAGTCCGATTTCACTTTTCCGAACACTTTGGGGCGAATTGTGAAATATACATGCTCGGGATGAGGTGACGTCCAAAATATTATTATTGGAATCCTTGAAAGTTCGACGTTCAATTTCGAAGTCTAATTCATTTCAATTGTTGGCATTCTTTATTGTCGGATATCCGATTTCGAGATCTCATTCAATCATTAGCCCTGAAGAGAGTGAAATTCAGAATGTCACACGATGTCACGCAAGATCTCTCGTCACTGGTGGGGGCATGGCACAGAGATCACGACAGTTTTTAGTGACCCCCATTAAACGCATTATATTACTCCTGCTCATTATATGATTGAATTAGCAATCCAATTGCAAGCCTCGAGGAACGAGGAATTCTAGTTGCAAAGTTGGTCTGCTTAATGCTACCAACTCCACCATCTCGCTAGATGAACTCAACGCTCTTGATGCCCCAGGGGACAATCTTGGGAATGACGTTGTGCGAGTCAAAGACTAGTGCCTTGAATATCCTTGATGGAGCAACGGCAGATGTGAGATCCTGAGATCAGGTGACAATACCCATGTTTTCCTGGTGAGAAGCAAAGAGAAATGAACTCAAGTAGGGAAGGGAATGATTTCATGTGATTGCGACTGAAGGAGGCTTGAGCTGACGAAATGATGAAGAGAACAGTTGGGATTTATAGGCAAGTTAGTAGAGTTTAGCAGTCCATAAGCGTTCAAAATTCAAAGCACTCCGAACTGGACCAATCAGCCTTGCTTTTTCATGGGGCAGAGCCACCCGGAATCTGGAAAATTATGGAAAAGGACAAGTTCATTACAGATCAAACATGAAGGACTATATTCTTTGTTCATGTCGGGTTCCCCTCTATGGCGGGCGCAGTACAATTTAAATTGGTGACATTAATAGGGATATCAACTTCACAGGTGTGTAGAATTTCATTGAAATTATCTATTATGCCCGCAATGTATTCTTATATACATTAGTTGCTCCATTATATAAATGTTCGAACTCATTATTTTTTTAAGATTCTCCAGACATTTAATCATGTTTAACTGCTTCATTCTCAAGTCACTATCCACATTATTTGATATATCGACAAAAGAGTTCACAGCTTTGATTACTGTCTGTCTAGTATTGCATTAAAAGAAGAATTTAGACTTCGACCTCCGGTTGTGTTGATTTTTCATTACTAGTGAAATTCCACAAAAGACTCCAAAGTCTAATTCTAATTCTGATCTCTAAAAAGGAATTCATTACTAATGAAATTCCATGAAAGAGGAAAAACATGTATATGAATTAATCTTTAAACGCGAATCTAATATCAATGCAATGAGATTTTTATCTTTTCAATTTTTTTTTTTCTACATTGTTTGCGGAGATATTTTCTTTGAATTTTTTGAATGAATCCGAATTCTAGATAGTTTTTGCACAACCACCTAATCTTTTTGTTGCAGGAATCTCGTTGTGGTGGGCCCGCTGGACTCGCACTTCTTATTATTTTGTTTGAAATAGTCCTTATCAGTTTATCACTATCAGATTTTCCAATCTCAACCTCTCACCAGATCACCGATTCCGCTTCATATATATCCAATCCCGCGTCCAACCATGCTAGAGCTCGGCTTCCTTCTTAGAAGAGTTGTAGCTCCTGGTGAGGACACCATTCGCATCAGCTCCTTGCATGACGAGCCACCGGGGGATTCCGGCATGGCGAGGATCGCCATGGTGAGCAGGACCTAGGAAATTGCTCCCTCGCATACATTAGACGCCACCTATTCAATTTGATCTTGGAGAAGAAGTAATTGCAGCTATAACCGACAACGATGCCGACGCACACATTGATGAACACAATTTTTCATGGCTTGTTCACTGCCTTCCCTGAGGTAACAATTCATTTTCTTCTCTCTTTTTTTTTTTTTTTGGGTATCATCTTTCCCAATTTTTTTACATATGTTTTGGTGATTTAGGTGTTCATCAATGTGGGCATCGTTGTCAGCTAAAGGGTGGCCTCTCTTGCTATGCGAGGGAGCTCGCCGTCACGCTCCTCGCAATGCCGGAATTCTCCAGTGGCTCATCGTGCAAGGACGCTGGGCTGATGCGAGTGGCGTCCTCGCCAGGACATGAAGGAAGCCGAGCTTCAGCTTGCGACATCAAAGAGGCTTGTTTGGAGGAGGACGACCTAGGCATCAAGGTCCTTCAACTGGCTTAGCATGTCGGCGTTCACACTTCTCCCTCCGCTTGCAACCCTTGGTCGTTATGATCCAGAGAGAGGCCAGGCTTGGGACACTTCATGGCCCCTATGTGTCTCATAATTCGAAATGTTGAAGCATCGTCATTTGTGTAGAGAACTTTAGGCTGATTTTTCTTTTATGCGGAGATGGAACTTTGGCTAATGATGTATGAATAGAATAAATTCATTTACGAATTCGACTCGACCAAAGATAATCACAAAGGGCGGTCTACTTGAGGGAAAAATCATTGAGTTGGTTATTGCTATTTCAAGTTTTATTCAAAGTTTGAAGCACTCCGAATTGGACCAGGCTGAACTACTTTGAAGCCTTTCATGTTTTCTTCTTGGGCGGACCCACTCATGCACCGATCATTTAGAATGTTAGGAGAACGGACAAGTCACGAACAAAAGCTCTTTCCGTTTGGCCATTAGTAACATTTCTTTTAGGTCGAATTGGAATATTAACATTGGCGAAACCTTATTCCATCTAAAAGAGATTAAATACCTGATTTCGAGCTAAAGAAATTGAAGACGTTCCAATTACCATTCTTTAGCAGTCACATCCGTATATTTCTTTCCTAACTAATTCTCGAACATAGAGGTGATCGTGGTGCGATTGGGCCGCTATCATTGAGCTCCGACCCCACCGGAACCAAAGCTTAAAATGGGCGAGTCTAGATAAGTTAACCCCTTTTCGGCTATAACTTCGCCTGGATACGATCTTCTTCCCAAGGGAAATTTAATTATTCATGTTATGAGCTAATTTAGACACAAATTTTACGCCTATAACAGACAACCATGACCAACATTGCTAAGTTAATGATTCAAAGTTCGTTCGTTGTGCCATCAAGAACAGTCGCCGAGCGATTTATTTTTTTACTGTTTCTGAAATGCAATTTGCTAGTTTGATTTTTCAATTGCCAAGATAGCTACGTCATTGGATCGGAATGACTGTACACCAAACTTTTCTGCCATTTTTTTCTAGTCAGATTTTCTCTCTCTTCCTTTTGCAATTCATCTATAAGTCAAGTGCAAATTCACCTTCATGACCACAAAGGGAGATCTTTTCTTGGGCAAAATCCATAACTCATTGGATTGCTCATTGCTCCTTCAAGACTTATAATTATTTATTATTATTATTTTTGCATGGCTTACGCACAACTATCAAATCCTTAATGACATAGGAATCACAACATAAAACCCTTTCCTCACCCAAAAGCTCCGAGGCAGAGCCAAAAGGGAAACAGAAGATACAACACACACTTTACTATATCACTCAGAAAGGATCTTGGGAAAAGAAGCATTTAGGCGCATACATCGGGGTTGGCCACGAGGTACTCCTCAACAGCCTTGTACAATCCCATAGCTTTGTCTTTACCCTTCTTGATGTCCTCCTCCTTGAGCTCACAACCTTCCTTCACATGGTACTCGCTGGTCATCTTGCAGACGCATCCACTGCCAGCCGCGATGAATTTTACTTCTTCCACGACGAAGCCGATCTTATCGAACTTGATGTCGCTTTCGATCATAGTATATTTGCAGTACAAGCTATCTATGTCGAGAGCCTCGACCTTGTGCTTCGTGTACTTGATGTGGGAGCCTGTTACGTAAATTCATCAAAGCGAAGAAGTCAATTCTTAATATGAATGTCTATACATAGACTTACACAAGGTAAAAGTACGAGTATGATCCTACTTACTTTCAGCAAAGTTGGTTTGCTTGATGCTTCCAACTCCACCATCTCCCTCGATGAACTCGACGCTCTTGATGCCCTCGGGAACAATCTTGGGTAGGACATTGTGGGACTCGAGGACCAAAGCCTTGAACATCCTCAATGGGGCAACGCTGCTTGTGATCTCCAGCGAGTAGGTAATGACTCCCATTTTGGCCTGGTGAGAAACGAAGAGAACTGACCTCAAGAAGGGTGGTGGAAGGGTTTGGTCTGATTGCTAAAGGAGAAGGCTTGAGCTGATGAAGATGATGAGGAGAACTGCTTGGTACTTATAGGCAAGTCCATTGCTTAGAACTCCGTCCTCATTCAAAGTTCAAAGCACTCCGAATCGGACCGAGCCGAATTACTTTCATGCTTTTCTCGTTTTCTTGTTGGGAGGAGCCCCCGAACATCTGGAAGGTCAGGCAAAAGCACAAATCACGATCAAAGCTCCTTTTGTTTGGCCATTATTATAACAACCTAACGTGAGGTGTTGGAATTAATGTGAAATTACATATTCATTCGCAGACATTGTGGGCCCATTACGATAGTCTATGCTTGGTATACCACATGTCTAGAAAAAGTAATTCAAATCAAATATTGTGGTCATGATGTGAATTATCGATTTTCGAAGGAACAAAAGCAGAAAATAGGTGAGTCTAGATAAGTTAATCCCTTTTCAGCTTCAAATTTCCGGGATGCAATCTTTTTTGCAAAAAAAATTTGAATTTTTATATCATGAATTGATTTAGACGAAAATTTTAGGCTTGATACCTTGACAACCATGACCACCTTAGCTAAGGTATAATTCTATGTTCGTTCGTTGCGCTATCGAGGACAATCGCGGGAATAAGTTTAGGAGCCAATTCTCTTGGAGAAAGGATACGCTCATGTCTCCCATCCTCATATCAAGGGCTGAAATTGATGGTGCATAAAAAGATAACAAATGAATCATAGGTATTATTGCACGGTCGGCTGGCAGCTCAGTAGACGAAGCTTGGTCAAAATGAGAACATTGGAACTCGCCGATGGAAGTGTAAGAAGCAGCTCTTCTTCCCGCAATATGCTTAGTCCCTCGACATCCAGAAAGTAATTTTTAAAATGGATTGTAATGCCTTAATTGATGTCATCTAACAAAAGGGTCTGTATCCTCTGAGTATTCAACATTTGCTTATAGATTCTTGCATCCTACTTCACCACAATCCGGGTTGGAATGAGGCTTGGATCCGTAAACCACATAATGGAGCTAATCATGCTCTTGCAGATTGGGCTACTGATTAAATAGGAACCACATCTTCTTTTCTTTTTCACAATCTTCCATCTGAAGTTAAAAAATATTATACCGGTAGAGTCTTCTTTACTTAAATTCTTAGTGTAGGTTTTCCGCATCCTGTTTGTAATGCTTTGTTTGAAATGAAAAGTCAATTCTAGGGAAAAAAAATGGATCCGATTTATTTGTGCTTCTGCTTACGAAAGTCAACTTTTCTAGTTTGACTTTTCAAATGGCACTAAAGCTAAGTCATCAAATCGAGATGACCGTACTCTAAACTTGTGTTAACTCACAAAGAAGTTTGACTTTTCAAATGGCACTAAAGCTAAGTCATCGAATCGAGATGACCGTACTCTAAATTTGGATTAAACCCGCAAAGACAAATGTCGCTATTATGACCGTTCTTTTTCTTTTTCTTTTTATTTTCCTTTTTTTCTAGTCAAATTTCCTCCACTTTATTTGGGAAATAAAGTTTGCTTTCCATGATTTTCGAAGAAGCACACTATAGCTTAATTCATCAACCTTAAGTTGCATAATTTTATTCTGGAAACAATTCTTGCTTTCCATGATATTCAATGAAGCACACTATAACTTTTTTTTTTGGTCAAAGCACTATAGAATTATTGTCCCATTAATTCCATTTCTTTTCATGACTATATATATCTTGCTTAGAGTATAATGAAATGATGCCCAATTTTTCCCTTGCACTTCATTATACCTTCAATCTCTTCTATTAGGGAGCCCAAAACCCGATACCTTTGGGTGGAGAGATCACCAAGAGGGAGTTGGACTCACATTTACTCAAAAGCTTAGGCCAATGAATTATGAGTCAACTGGATTATATTAACTGCCTCTACACCACATCAATCCTCCGATGTAAGATTTTTCTAATCCAACTCACATGTGCATTCTAACATCTTCTTCATGCAATTCATATATAAATCAAGTGAAAAATTCACCTTCATGACCACAAAGGGAGACCTTTTCAATTCCATAATTCATTGGCTTGCTCATTGCTCCTTCAAGTTTTATTGTTTCGCATGTCCTTACACACAATCATCAAACCCTCTAGAACATAGAAAATCACACCACGTAAACCTTTCCTCAGCCAAAAGCTCCGAGGCAGAGCCAAAGGGAAACAGAAGGTACAATACACACTTTCCGCTCACTTTACTATATCATCACCGTCACGCCCCCAACCCTTCGGGCTCGATAACATCCCGTCACGACCGTTTACTTCGATTATTCCCAAGATCCAACGGCCAATAAAACTCGAACTTAATGCAATTGAAATGAACATACGGAAGCGATTACACATCTCCATACATAATACTATAGATGACTCAGGACAAGAAGGTACATCCCGTTCACAACACCAATTACGAGGTCCAAAGGTTTCAATTCTAACTTCCCGGACAAAAATGAAATCCTTAGGGTCTCAAAAGTAAATCCATTTTCTACAGTTATTTCCTCGAATATTCATCCTTGTCAAGCTCGGTTTCCATCATCTCGGGACCTGAAAATGTTAATCCCACGACGAGGTGAGAATAAATCTCGATAAATCAACCCTAACCCTAAACTAAGTCACTAGTACCTCCAGATTACTTCTCAAATCAAAGACGTCATTAACACCAAGATAGATATGATGCAGGCGCAAACATAGACATTGGCAATTTAAACAATCACAATAACCAGACATTCGGTAGTTCGTAACCAAGCTCTACGTGCGGTACAGTAATCTCATTCTCGATATCAAGGCTCGCGTAATAACGCATCAAGCTATCTTGATGTACTTGGCAATACCCGCGTAATAACGCATCGGGTTTTTGTATAATTGCCGGGACCCGCGTAATAACGCATCAGGTCTAATCTCATTCTCGATATCGGGGCCCGCGTAATAACGCATCGTGCTATCTTGATGTACTTGGCAATACCCGCGTAATAACGCATCGGGGTTTACATATCAAGATCGAGTACATTTCGACTTAGCGAGCATTTAATCCATAGCACACGAGAATACTCAAAGCCACATTACACTAGGCCCCGCACAAATTGCACCGCTATGCAATCAAGTCAACAAGCATAATTCTCGTCAATTCAATCATAATTCACTCTCGTGCCTTACAAAAGATTAAATATCATACAGTCATTCAATTCATTCGACCATGCGTAATTCAACTCATAAATCACCCAATTGGATCACAAATTGGTCCCTTAGTACCCTAATGTCTTAATAAAGGGTTAAGGGCAATTTACCTATTCCAATGAGCTAGTCGCGACCTTCAATTCGAGCTTCCAAATCCAAGATTAATTCTGTCCAAAACAGATCAGATCGCCAATTAAGTTTCGTCGCGCCGTTTAGTCACAATTCTAGCTCTAATCACCAAACCACTTTACATACTCTTCATTAACACACTAATATACATCGTAGCATGTCTAAACGACAAATTCAAGATAAGGCGACATCAATTCCAGCCTTGAACAGAACTGGACAGCACCTTCCCAGAACAGAGCAGAAGCCGATTCTGCTTATACCACCTCCAACAGTCCATAATTTCATCCTAAGCTCCCATTCAATATGAAATCAACTTGCTAAAACCTTCCTCTATATGTTTAATAGGTTCACCGAAAAATTGAAGCCAATTGAACACCTTGAAGACCTCCAATTAGGCTAATCCTTTCAAGTGTGCAAACTGTCAATTTCTGCTCCTCAAAACCCATCTCAAAACAGCCAAGAACACCCATCAATACTCAACTAAAATTATCATTCCAACTCAGCCAAGTCGAGTACTATATGTATAGAATATCCCACACAAAGTTTTAAGCAAAATGGGCTCTTGAAACCGTTGTAAGAGAGCTCTCTCTCAAACCGGGTCAGATTCAATTCCCGACTGGACCTTTGTCCATTCAATCAGACCTATGGGAAAAAATACCGGGCCAAATTTTGTTCATAATATATCCCTAGAAAGCCAAGACAATTATCTTTCAAATGGAGGTGACCTTACCTCAAAGAGACGTCGGACGAAGGAGATATGGCTGAAACAGTGAAGGGCGTCGGGACTTGTCGGGTTGAGCGGTTTTCTGTGGGTGCAGAAAAATGAAGAGGAAGATGGGCTGGCGTGGAGAGCAAGTGTGGTTGGTCTGCTGAAGCAAAAAGGAAGAGAGAGAGAGAAGTTTTACCTCCATTATTGATTTGGTCAAGCTTGGAATAGTTAAGCACATGGTCAATTAAGACCAAACCTCCAAAATTTGACACTTGTCCTCATGTTAATAATATCCCATGAGCATTGACCATCATTGACCTCCTCATCTTCCAATTTTCAGCAGCCTAAGGGGACAAAAAGACCAAAATTCCCTTTAGACCACTTAAGGTAAGGTTAATGCTTGAGAGGTAAAATGATCATTTTACACTTGTCGTCTAAAAATTTCGATTTTTCCCAATCAAACTACTATCGATGAAGCGACGTCCGATTCAAGACCACAATTGGAATTCTTCATTTCTATTTTCCCTAGTTTGAGAACCCATTCTATCATTAGCCTTGAAGAGGGTCGAAATTCGAATGTCACAATTCTTCCCTCCTTAAAGAAATTTCGTCCTCGAAATTTGCAATCCTCCAATCATCTCGTCTTATGGGGTACCGACACCTCATCGTCACCACATTTTCCAAAGTAGTTCCCGTCGTCACTTGACACTTCCATACGTCCCTTATCGGTACTGATTTTCATTCTTCGAGAACTCGTTTCCTTCGGTCCTCAACTGTGCTCACCTTCTTCTTCTCTTTTTGACATTCGCAATATCTATTGGTAATACGCCCTCGAGTATTCAAATCACCTCTTCAATTGTCTATTGGTGCAAGAATAACGTGCATACCTTACTACAATCCAGCTTTTCCACGGGACTGAAGGTCTTTTCAAAGCATCGCATAAGACTCATGTTTTTGTTTATCATCATTACTACACCATTGCAAGAAGGCATTATTTGGTGCCCATACCAATGGTATATCACTCCCTCCATACGTCCTCTCGCACCATCAAGGACTCACGGCCTTTATCAACATGCCCTCTATTATTCAAATCGAGTCGTAACCTTCTCGACTCCCTAAGCAAGTTCAAGATTACTTTCGTAGTAATCCGCTCTCAATCCCATTCGAAAACCTTCAACGATCATAGTAATCTTTCGATCTTCAAGGTCATGCCTCATTTTGGCTGGCATGTCTAATCCTTGACCACATGTGAGACTAATCCAACCTTTAGTCCGTTTCATTGGACACCGAAATTCTCCCATCAAATTTCGATGGGGTCATGTCTTTAAATTCCTCTCCAATATTGAACTCATATACTGCCTAATGGGACTTCAAGGTTTTTATCCTCAACTTCGAGGTTTCTTTTCCAAGTACTCGAAGTCTGGATTTCCTCCCTGTTCTATTCGTTTCCATGACCCTTAGAAGGCCGGGTCCATTCATCGCCACATCTCAATCCCTTTCGACCTTCGAGCTTGATGCTTAAAGTAGCCATCAACTAGTCAATTGATAAACTTCCAATTTAGAAGTTGAATCTCTTATTCCTCGAGGTAAGGTCTCGCCTTCGTTGCCAAATGCAAGACGCTCAATTTTCAATTGTATGCATCTGCTACTTAATTCACCATTCCTTAGCGATAAGGGCATCGCAGCCATGACCTTTCCTTCGACCCCTTTGAGGCAATCAATATTTCTAACTCTTGTAGTTCACATAGTTGCGAGGTCATTCCTTACACAAGCAACGCTCCCATTTCCGTAGGCAATTTCATCCATCGAGTTGCCTCTCATTCAGCTCCTCTTAGCCGATTGATACTTTATGCTCTTGTGGTATACATAGGCTTGAAACCTTCTTCCACGCAAGTATTGTTTCCCTGCAATTGCCGCAAGGACGTTCGCAAGCCAACTCCAATCATGCTCTAAGCGTTCCAATCCATATGGCTTTATCGTCACGACGTATACGCAATACCCACTTTCGATTGTCTTGTTATGCCTCAAATTTATTTTCTGCGTCACGTCATTATGATTTTTATAAGCCTTTCAATTCCAAAACAAAACGCCACTATCGGCGTGGTCACCAACTTGACTTAAGTCCTTGAGAACTCTTTCCACATTCATCCATCCATTGGCGTTACATCTCATCCTTAGTTCTTTTTATCGATGGAATAGCTCTTATGGAGGAAATCTTCCCATGGCATTTATAGTAATCCATCGCTCCCAGGAAACTTCAAATTTCAGTAATTCATACCGACCTTAGTCAATTCATCGCTTATTCCATTGCTCAAGGGTTCCACAGAATTTCATTTCCCAACACTTCGCGACTAAGGAATCTCACCTTATCAAGCTCACAACTCGCACTCTTCACATTTAGCATACAACGGGCGTTTCCATAGGGTCCATATGATACCCTCGTAAGCTATTCATATTTCTCGTGGCTCCTTAAACGAGTCCGATCATCATTCCATAAGGCGGCAACAATCAATCCCATTATTCCTTGGATACTTAATCCGACTATTATCAACTTCTTGCTACCATATGTCGAATCATTCCAACTGCCCTTCGTACCATTCACTTGAGAGTTCATACCTTGGCTCTTTGCTCTCATGGGTCTTTAATTCGATCGTGCAAGCATTTTGTTCATTTTTGTCACTCTTTCCTCGGGAAGCATCGGCCTCAATCTCTTGGTTCCACAACCAGCTAATGCGATCTTATCCCCATTTCATTCATTCAACGAACATCGACCTTTCTTGGAATTCAACATTGTCTACAAGACGGTTCCTTAGAATAATTTTTACGGAGATCATTTGAGTTCCGTCTTCCTTCTCAGCCCACGCTAAATTTTAACACCAAGATGATTAGAACTTTCACTTCCTTCCATACTAGGGTATCCTACCCTATGAAGGAAACTATACATTTCAAAGTGGCATTCTCCTACTTTGAATCCACCTCGTCCTTCCTATTACATAGGACGCCAATCTTGGAGTCTATGCCAATAGCGGTGTTTTTATTCCAGGATTCCAAATATCACCATACTTGACATTTTCTTCCAATGATTCAGCCTCAAGTGACAAGGTTCCAAGGAGTCAAGGTTCTTCCTCGGTCTCCGCACATCCACACCTTGGATATCTTAATTGATTAAATCAATTCACCTTGCGGTTACAATCCACGTACCCCTTTTTGCTTACTCATTCATCCATGAACACCGGTGAGTAGTCGGGACTATCAAAGCCATTCACTTTCCTTTCCATTAACAACCATCTCATGATTCAATTGCCCCCTTTTTTTTTTTTTAAACGACGCCCTATCCTTTAGGATAATAGCTTACAATGCCACTTCCAAAGGGTCCCGATTCAACCTCACTCAATCGCATATAAATCAACAAAGTCGACAACCGACATAACTTTTTCATAATTTTTTCCCCCGACGGAAGAGAAGAAACGTCAATCTTTCATTACACTCTACGCCAAGGTAATACCATTCCTCACAGGCACATTATGTGCTCCATAAGTGAAAATTCCCTTACTGCAATCCATGAACGGAAATTCTCTTGCTTATTCCTCTTCCGATCATCCACTTCCTTCATTATGACCCATTACCATTCCTCGAATCAAGAGTAACAACTAGCCATAAGGCTTTCAATTCCAATCCATGCAGGAACTTCACATCTCATTAAAAGAGTCATTAACCACCCTTAATACACTTAGACAACCTTGAGAACTCTGTCTTGCATTAGTGGATCGTCTTCGAATCTTTGCAAAGCTATTAAAGTTTAGACAATCCTTGTTCTCGAGTAACCTTAGAAAGGTACTTTCCATTGAACAATGCAACGAAGACAATCTAGGCGAGATATCATGCCTTCAAGGAAAACTTTTCCTTTGGAGACCTTTCACCAATCATCGATAGCCTCTTGAGGCTAGTAACTCAATTAGGGTCACAAGACTCAAAACCTCTAAGGTTTCCTCACAAAATTCTCAATGCTGGAAGGCGCTTTCAAATTCATTCTTTAGGTGGAATTTAGCTAACTTACACTTCATAGGTCATTACACAAGCTATCCATCGGATGATTTTCCTTCCCACTCTCTATTGTTCTTTGCATAGCTTCTTTCTCGAATCTACCTACCAATCTACTTTTCCCATTTTCGTTCAAAATTCTCATGACCCCTTCAACTCTTGGGTCTTATACGATTAACAAAATCGAGCCAAATGCTTCTTCCAAAAGCTCATACTCCAGTTATTCATCTTTACTCATTTCTCGGGACTACTTTTCAATTGTGTAATCTTCTCATATCTTGCATACTTGAGCCAAGTGCTCCTCTAGTGATCATACTCGTCGTTCAACAACATTATGTTCTCATGGCACTTGAACCACCACAATTCCCTCTAGAAATTAAAGACTTAAATCATTTACTCGAGTCTAATAGTCTCAAGTCTGCTCATCTCATCATCTATCATGAATAATAAACCATTTTGTGGTTCTTAAGCAACTCTCAACTAATTGCCCATTATCTAAGGGTCCCAAATCATCCTCAAGCAAGCAACCACATAACAAGCTAGCTTCAACTAAGTAGTTTCTCAATTAATAGTCAAATACTAGGCAAGCCTTAACTTAACAATTAGCGAGATGAATACTCATGGCATCAATTCGGTGAGTCAATTACTCACACTTCAAGACTAGTGGCATCTCGCTCTCTAGTACGTACACAACATGCCATCTCACATTCAAAAGACATCGGCCAAAAAAATAGCTTTCGGTGCTAAGCACACGTCTTGCCAAACGGACCAATGCCAATCACAAACATCAATTTTCCTTCTCGAACGGCTCCCGCCACCAAGTACGAAACTCATAATCATGTCAATCACAAGCGCCATTACAAATGTCGACCACTTTCAAAATTTCAATATGAGGATCAATTCCGTGCACTACATCTCTTAACCAAAATCAAACTCAACCCGATACCTAGACTCTCACTTTCAATTTATGACTTGGGTCATTCCCGCATCCTTGCTATCTTAGAAGCCTGCCAGGAGCTGCCTTGTCCGGACCTCTTTGTCCCGGCGATCACTCCCTGCCCTCATTAGACTTGGTTGTTGCAAGTTGTCCCAAGCCATATTTCTACGGAGAGAGTCCCGTTCCACATGACCCATATCATGCTTCATTACGGTTTATAGGTATCCCGTCACTTGTCCCATACCAAGTGACAATTGATTAAGTCCAATCGTGATAAGCTCATGCAAGCACCTTCATTGACTTTCATTTTAATACCACAAACACATGCACCGCATGATCATCCTCACTACGCATCATACCACACTCGACTTCAAATCAATGCTTAACAACGAGAAAATTTCTAATTCCACCAATAGACGTCATATCTCATAGATCAAATGCCTATGTTCAACCATATTCTTCAAGTTGAGCCATTGACAAACCATAATCATAGTCACATAATCCAACTAACCATTCACTCAAAAGTAATCCTCTATTAACCTCAAACACGTGTATAACCTCAAAATCTATACTTATGACTCCTTAATTTCCCGTTGATCACTTATAAACCTCAATAATATCATCATCCAAGATTATCAATAAAACAAAATGATGCTAGAACCATTAGAATACAACACAAGTTCAAGTCTATAATCCTCAAGGTTCGAAATCAATGCCTTATCATAAGGGTCTCACTATTAAATCGTCCTCAAGTCATCACTCCTTATTACTCCAAGTCTCAATCACATTGGATCGAGCTGACCTTGCTCGATACCAAACAAACGGGTATGTCACGCCCCAACCCTTCAGGCTCGATAACATCCCGTCACGACCGTTTACTTCGATTATTCCCAAGATCCAACGGCCAATAAAACTCGAACTTAATGCAATTGAAATGAACATACGGAAGCGATTACACATCTCCATACATAATACTATAGATGACTCGGGACAAGAAGGTACATCTGTTCACAACACCAATTACGAGTCCAAAGGTTTCAATTCTAACTTCCGGACAAAATGAAATCCTTAGGGTCTCAAAAGTAAATCCATTTTCTACAGTTTATTTCCTCGAATATTCATCCTTGTCAAGCTCGGTTTCCATCATCCGGGACCTGAAAATGTTAATCCCACGACGAGGTGAGAATAAATCTCGATAAATCAACCCTAACCCTAAACTAAGTCACTAGTACCTCCAGTTACTTCTCAAATCAAAGACGTCATTAACACCAAGTATAGATATGATGCAGCGCAAACATGGACATTGGCAATTTAAACAATCACAATAACCGAGACATTCGAAAGTTCGAACCAAGCTCTACGTACCGGTACAGTAATCTCATTCTCGATATCAAGGCTCGCGTAATAACGCATCAAGCTATCTTGATGTACTTGGCAATACCCGCGTAATAACGCATCGGTTTTTGTATAATTGCCGGGACCCGCGTAATAACGCATCGTCCAATCTCATTCTCGATATCGGGCCCGCGTAATAACGCATCGGGCTATCTTGATGTACTTGGCAATACCCGCGTAATAACGCATCGGGTTTACATATCAAGATCGAGTACAGCTCGACTTAGCGAGCATTTAATCCATAGCACACGAGAATACTCAAAGCCACATTACACTAGGCCCCGCACAAATTGCACCGCTATGCAATCAAGTCAACAAGCATAATTCTCGTCAATTCAATCATAATTCACTCTCGTGCCTTACAAAAGATTAAATATCATACAGTCATTCAATTCATTCGACCATGCGTAATTCAACTCATAAATCACCCAATTGGATCACAAATTGGTCCCTTAGTACCCTAATGTCTTAATAAAGGGTTAAGGGCAATTTACCTATTCCAATGAGCTAGTCGCGACCTTCAATTCGAGCTTCCAAATCCAAGATTAATTCTGTCCAAAACAGATCAGATCGCCAATTAAGTTTCGTCGCGCCGTTTAGTCACAATTCTAGCTCTAATCACCAAACCACTTTACATACTCTTCATTAACACACTAATATACATCGTAGCATGTCTAAACGACAAATTCAAGATAAGGCGACATCAATTCCAGCCTTGAACAGAACTGGACAGCACCTTCCCAGAACAGAGCAGAAGCCGATTCTGCTTATACCACCTCCAACAGTCCATAATTTCATCCTAAGCTCCCATTCAATATGAAATCAACTTGCTAAAACCTTCCTCTATATGTTTAATAGGTTCACCGAAAAATTGAAGCCAATTGAACACCTTGAAGACCTCCAATTAGGCTAATCCTTTCAAGTGTGCAAACTGTCAATTTCTGCTCCTCAAAACCCATCTCAAAACAGCCAAGAACACCCATCAATACTCAACTAAAATTATCATTCCAACTCAGCCAAGTCGAGTACTATATGTATAGAATATCCCACACAAATTTTTAAGCAAAATGGGCTCTTGAAACCGTTGTAAGAGAGCTCTCTCTCAAACCGGGTCAGATTCAATTCCCGACTGGACCTTTGTCCATTCAATCAGACCTATGGGAAAAAATACCGGGCCAAATTTTGTTCATAATATATCCCTAGAAAGCCAAGACAATTATCTTTCAAATGGAGGTGACCTTACCTCAAAGAGACGTCGGACGAAGGAGATATGGCTGAAACAGTGAAGGGCGTCGGGACTTGTCGGGTTGAGCGGTTTTCTGTGGGTGCAGAAAAATGAAGAGGAAGATGGGCTGGCGTGGAGAGCAAGTGTGGTTGGTCTGCTGAAGCAAAAAGGAAGAGAGAGAGAGAAGTTTTACCTCCATTATTGATTTGGTCAAGCTTGGAATAGTTAAGCACATGGTCAATTAAGACCAAACCTCCAAAATTTGACACTTGTCCTCATGTTAATAATATCCCATGAGCATTGACCATCATTGACCTCCTCATCTTCCAATTTTCAGCAGCCTAAGGGGACAAAAAGACCAAAATTCCCTTTAGACCACTTAAGGTAAGGTTAATGCTTGAGAGGTAAAATGATCATTTTACACTTGTCGTCCAAAAATTTCGATTTTTCCCAATCAAACTACTATCGATGAAGCGACGTCCGATTCAAGACCACAATTGGAATTCTTCATTTCTATTTTCCCTAGTTTGAGAACCCATTCTATCATTAGCCTTGAAGAGGGTCGAAATTCGGAATGTCACAATCACTTAGAAAGGATATTGTGACATCCCGAATTCCGACCCACTTTCGAAGCTATGAATGAATGAAATATCTCATTGATGTATTTCAGTCTAATCTCACTCGGAGTTGATCCCTCTCGAGCGGACTAACCAAATAGGAATGGCTAGCTAGGAAAATCAAGTACGTGGACCTAAGAACTTGATCCTGGATTGACTCTTTGGCCATGAAAATTGTCGAGGAATATTCCGGACCAATATAGGCCGATCCTAGAATGATTAAGGAACGATTTGGATAATACCCTACGCTTGGATCACGGGTGATTCCGTTTGACCTCGTATGGGTTCCGAACGTCCCTAAATTATTTTCTAACAATCGTGCCCATCGGGACTAGTGATTGACCCTCGCAATTGAATGACAACCAAAGTTGCCATGGCTCAAGAAATTCTTAAACGTGATATAAATCACGGGTCGATACGCGTAACTCCTAAAAGCCGCCCGTTAGTTTGAGATACGCTGAAATTTCAATTAATCGAGATTGATCGCGAATTTAACTTCGAAATTAAATGTCGGACCTTCAGGGGTCCCAATAATAATATTTTGACGTCGTCTCATCCCGAGCATGTATATTTCACAATTCGCCCCAAAGTGTTCGGAAAAGTGAAATCCGGACCGGATATGGGAAAGGAGATGAATTATTGGTGGGACCCACAAGTCTTTGTCTCATTATTTCTAAGACCAAGAATTCTAGTCAAACTTTTCATCCCAAAATATCCTAGCCTAGCTTATCTATCCACCATCTTCATCTTCTTCATTTGGACAAAATTTTCTCTCACTTCTCTCTCTCTGCCCAACCCCGCTGCCCTGTCCCGACAGCTCCACTGTTCCGGCCATAACCTTTTCGTCCGATGTCGGTTTGAGGTAAGACCACTTCCATTTGAAAGTTTATTGTCTTAGCTTTCCAGGGACATATTATAAGCTCGATTTGGCCCGGTAGTTTTTCCCGTAGGTTCGTTTGAAGGGGCAAAGGTCCGGATGAGGCAAATCTGACCCGGTTTGAGAGAGGGAGTTTTTGCTTCGGTTTCCAGCTGATTTTCACCAAAGGATTTGGCTAGAAATCAAGTAAGTTGGTTCCTAAACCTTGATTAGGTATCTAGGTTGCTAAGGGACTTGAGATTGAGTAGATTTGGGTGAAAAATTGGTTGTTTTTGGCCATTTTCATGCCTTGGCCGAGAATGAAGGGGAAGAGGAGAGAGAAATCATGTTCTTGAAGTGAATAGTGAAGTCAAGAGGATTTGGGTATGGTCAAAGTTGGACCATGGTTACTTTATGCCTAACTCTAGTTACTTTATGATATTATTTAATCATGGTTAGGTTATTCCTTGACTCTAGTTATTGTTTTAACCATGGTTGGATTATATTCTAACCGTAGTTACTTTATATGTGACATTGTTGTTATGCCACGGTATTTAATTGTATGTGACATAATGACGTTATGCCACGGCAGTAATTAAATATGGTATTACTATAGTTTAGTACTATAGTCGTGAATTAATTGTACGTTAGTCTAATTCCGAACATACGGCCGTTAGTAATTGCTGCGTTAGTAGAATTAATTTTGTGTGGCGTAGATTAATTATTGCGGCAGCATAATTAATCTTGTGGCCCGATTTGGCCATTGGTCTTGTATGATCTAGTCGGGTGGTCCCGATTTATTAATTCTCTAACGTGAGTGAATCACGTGGTCCCGATTGAGTGTTTGCGGTACAATTTAATCGAGTGGTCTCGATTGGGCAATTGAGAAACATTGGAGAGATCGCATGGTCCCGATCTTTTATTGGAGAAAATTGGTGAGACCGGATGATCTCGATCTGCTAATCAAGGAATCTAGCGAGGATCACGTGGCAAGGATTGATCGATCGGAAGTATTTAAAGGATCGTGTGATATCGGACGAGTGATCGGGAAATTATCGTGGTATATGGTCTTAAGTGGAATGAAAGAGAGGAAATGTGGAATTTT